>CAMAPE010000025.1:3285000-3670000 GCA_945859875.1 Cuscuta europaea | reverse complement strand
CTACCTTATTCCAATAAATTCTATCAAATCTATAAGAATCTGAGGATAAGTGATCGAATTTTAACAGGAATGCATGGAGTGTTGTTTTAGCTTAGAGACGAGAGCATACATCGTACAACCGGGTACTTTATGTTAAAAATGAGTATAATGGTCAAAAGAAATGAGTATTGGTATTATTAAATCACTGTATTGATAGCATAATTGAGTATTAGAAGTGTACAATTGAGTATCATGATCTACATTTAATATATGCTTCAAATCAACTTATTCATTTAACTACATTATCATTGTATTATCATCAAAATATTTATTGTGCTAATTTTATAATTCAATATCAATATTCATTTCTTTAAAACGTTATACTCATTTCTTTTAACATAAAATACCCGGTTGTACGGCGAGCACCGTACAACCGGCTGTAAGGTATAATTTAATTTGCCCTTAGAGATATATACGAATCTGTTATTTAAGAGAATCCATAAAATCCTTTAAAAAGGAGATTCTTGAATTTCAACCTAATGCAAAAACAAATTCTTAAATAAGGACGTGACATTACAAATTTCATGAAGTGTTTTTATGGCGTAGGCTTTGTAAAACCGAGTTCTTGTAATGTAGGAAGTAGTTATTTCTTGTAAATACTATCGTACTCCCTCCGTCTCTTAATTAACTTTACATTCAACATTTCACGGTCTTCAATGTTGACATTTGACCATTGATATGTAAAAGTATACACTTGTCAAACTTATAATAAATCAACATTTCAATAATATATATTAAAATGAAGCATTCAAAATAATTTTGATATTCTAAAATAATACGGTTTTTGAGTAATTAACGGTCAAAGTTTACAAAGTTTAACTCAAAAAGTCAAAGCGTAAACTTAAATAAGGGAAGGGAAGGAGTGAGTATATAATAACAAAATGGGTCGTTTTCAACACCAATTAGACTCCTAGTAAACATTTTGTTGCTCGAATTGACTTCATGGCGATCGTTTTGGGTGGCAAGTTCTTGTCATATTCCCTTTTTGTTTAAATAAATTATTATACTTTCACTTCATAATAATTGTTTTGTTTTAAAAAATGGTACTATAACGTTGATGCGAAATGGTTACGTTCAAAATTCACAAAAACTGCATCACATGGTGGCTATAGTAAATGAGAGCACTGTCTTATATCCGCCTATTTTTTGCTTACTCCACTACCACTCACCACTCATACTATACAGTATACACACAACACACGTATGTTTTGTTTACTTCAAATTTCATAAAAAACAATTTTGTCTTTGAGAACAAATCACTCATCAATTTGGATAATATTTTTGTTCCCACTTACACAAATTAGATGTTCAAAATGAGATGTTTTTTAACTTTAGGTTAAAAAAATATTTGAATGTAAAGTTACTTCTGAATGCACTACATAATTTTTCCATATGACAAACCGCATAACTTGACATGGGTGTTCAAAATTACTTCATAGTAAAGATCTTATATTGTACTCGTATATGAGCCAAACAGACTCTTAACAACATATGTGACAATGGTACCAAGTTAAAGCCTGAAGATCTATCCTAAAAGGTCAATTTGATAGAAGGAATAACAATCAGGCGTGGGAGAAATGCTTCGACAATTGCTAATCTTAGACAAAATTAAAGACCCTAGCTAAGGAGGGAGACTTTTGGCCGGTTGGGCGTAGAGAGACTGAGAGAGCTCTTCCTTAGGTGAAGGTAATGGAAACAGCAGTAAGGCAGGAGGATCATTCCGTAGGGAGGAGCGGTGTTTGCAATCCAACAAACGGGACAAAAGGCATATGTTAGCGGCAAGCCTGTCTAATTTTTTCTTAGAAAACATATATGAATAGGTCGATGGAAAATGAATAACCACATGATCCGCATGATCCACACAAAGTGTATGGTCTTGAGGGAGAGTCTTGAATTGAATTATTTCTCACATTGGTAAAATATTAATTAATAAACTACACTATAAAATTATATATTGAGTTATTCCTCTATCAGGTTGAACTTTTAAGATGAAATTTCAATGTTAACATTGAGTTAATCTAATAATGAACACAAACATATAAAACATATTTATCAATGACATAAACATTTCGTTGAGACACAACTTTGACCAATAATATATACTTCGTATAATTTTTTATTAGTAAAAAAATTAAACAAATCAGATTTCGAAAATTTACAATGAGACAAACTTAAGAATATTTTATTTTTCAAAAAAATATTAGTACATCAATAAATAAAACATAGTCAAAGTAGAGAATGTGAATAGTGTTTCATGTTACATTTATTTAAGAACGGATGTAGTATTGAATAAGGGCACTATCCTCTTGCAAAAAATTACAAATACACCTGATTTTTTTAAAGAAAATTCAGATGCACTGCAAAACCTTGGATTGAGGTATGTGATGTAAAAACGTTTCAATACACAGATGCATCATTAAAGTATTTGTGCTACTAATTACGGAGTAGTAATTGCGTAGCATTATAAGGTACTCCTTAATTAAAGGTGTAGCAGACTAGCAGTATAGGGTGCAGGCCTGATTTTGCATATCAAAGTGGTTATTTTAGACCCCAAGATGATTGATTTTGAGATCCTTCCCCCCTTAATCCGGGTTTGGTTAGCTGTTTTGTCTGATTTTGAGATGTTTTGTCTGATTGTTTTGTCCCATAAGTCCATAACCAAGATGATTGTATACGCTGTATTCTTGTGTCTAATCTGCAGTTGAAGGCTGCTGGGGGTGTGCACCTTACCATTGAAAATTTTGCCCATAAACCGATATACGGGGTATAGCATTTATTTTACATTTACCCCAATAGAAGTGTAGCGTTCAACTTTCACTTTCGTGCCTTCCATATGTGCTCTATACAATTCAATTTTGTTTTACAAATGTTATGGATAATAACAACACTCATCTTTTGTCGAAACATATCATTATCGCATGTGAATTGAAGTATCTCATTATACAAAATTATTATAGTTACAGACTTACAGAAGTGCATGCTTGCTAGTTGCTACATAATACGAAGGTACTCCACGGAAAGAAGTGCAGAAGTGCTCATCGCATCAGCAAAGATGAAACATCATGGGGTTTTAGCATCAATTGCAGCACGAACAAAATCTTCGCATGAGTTGAACCCGCCACCACCACCGGAGAGTACATCGCTCAAAACACCGAGGATGTCAAACGCCTCCTGTAAATCTGAGGCAGAGACCATGTCGTCAAGCCATGATAATAGTTCTTTGGAGAACCCAACCATCTCCTTCACATTCAAAACTCTTTCTTTCATCACCACTTCCCAACCTTCCAACCCCTCCGCTTCGTCCACTGTCGCGGCTGATGTTTTCTTTACCACCTTGAAGAATCGCTGTAGTTGCTCAATCAAACCCATGTACACAAGCATTGGTAGTATGATTGACAGCAACCCCCCACCGTTTGGTTCACCGGCACTGCTTGTCATTCCTGGTGAGTCCAACGGACTCGGGCGCCGACCGTGAGTGTGCTGCATGTATGCGTGGTATATTCCCCGCTGCAAGAACCCAAAGCGATGCTCCAACCAGGAGTCGTATGATTCCACAAGAAGTGAGCTGACCATCATGAACTGGACTGTTTCTTCTGTTCCGGAAGACAATAATGTGTTTTTAGAGTCTGATGATGAAGCCAAATAACTTGAGATTGACTTGGCCATGGACTGCCGCAAGGTGGAGTCGTGGTCAAGGAGGTGATGTGCCATTTGTATCATGAAGGGCAAAAACCGTGCGTTGCTTTCCTTTCCACCGCCTCTGCTGTCCGCACTAAATGAAGCCCCCGTTGCAAACCGAGCAAGCATCTGGCAGAAAATAATAATACTAGTAAATGCATTATCATAAGGCAACACTTGCTGGATCTCACATACTCCCTCACCCATTCTCAAATAATATCTAAAAATGAATGAATGTCATTTTCTTTTATTTCAGCCAAAAAATAGTTCATGCAACAAAATAAACTTCAGTTTGGTGAAAAATTTGGATGGTGAGAAAAAAAGCTATACCAAACTGGTTCTAAGGCTTTTACTACTGTATGTTTTACCTCAATGATGTGCCTACATGAACAGGAACGAAATAATGTCGATCAATAGACAACTATTACAGATCCAAGGGCTATGCTGAATAACATGTGAAAGGATGAAGGAACTAGGAAAGGCATACCAGAACAATGTCATAAGTTAAAAGGCGGAGCCGGTTTCCATCAGCACGCCCAAGAGCATTGAGGTATTCCCAGTACTGGTCCACAAAACGCACATACTGACCCATTGGGACTGATGCACCCCTTAGCGGAAAGAGATTGTTGCAAAGTGTCTCGTTGTTTCTAAGTGCTGCACCGTCCCACTCCCTTTTCGGATTCTTCAGTGCAGCATCTGCTCTTTTAGCTTCCTGGTGACATTGGAAGTGTATGATGTTGAAATGGCTCACCGTAGTGTAAACACAGTCTCCACGTGCACTTGCTGAAGTTCCTATACCAAGGCTCACCCGTTTACTGTAAGTGTAAACACCTAGTAGGTCAGTGGGGCGTAACCGGTACCCTTCACGACACACCATGCAAGCCAACCCATCCTCTTCCTCCACATCTTCTAGACCTTCCAAGACTGGCTGAGCAACCACAATACGGTCACCCCCATCCAAAGCTAGTTCTTGCCGCATCCCAAGACCCTACACAACAAAAACCATATCACATGTTAAATATCAGAGCTGTCCCTCTATCTAAGAATAATCTTGTTCACTGAAGTACAATTTTTATTACTATTTAAACTTAAAATAATAGGAAATAATCAATTGTAGCTATATTTTTAAAATAAATCATGCTAACAAGTCCTTAGAGCATTGTTTAAAAATTAAAAGTGGTGAGGTTTTATCGGTTCATCATGTATTCATGTGTACATTTCAATCTCCCAATAAAAACGCCATTCCGTAGATGTTCATTATCTGTTAACATTTCTTTTTTGGATTTAACTAAATTTAACATGCTACCATTGTTCGGGACACTTTTTCAGGCAAAAAACAATTATATAGTGAACATTTTTTTTCTCGAATAGGACTCTAGGAACAAAAATAAGTTTTCAAACTACTCTTTTGGGGATAGAGGGAGTTATGGTTGGTTATCTTCCAATAATCAAATGGAGAACACATATACTTCTATTGTGTGGTTGGTTCAAATTATTAATTGAAGCCCTGAGTTAGCAATTAAATTGGAGCAAAGATTTGCCAGCATAAATATTAAAAATATGAATAAAAAATTGGAACAATTAAATTGGAGCAAAAATTTGCCAGTATAATGGATTCAAAAAGTAAATAAAAAAGTTATAGAAAATTAACCTTAAGTAACTGTTCTCTTTTCTTTAGAGCACGACGCCTCATCTCGTCTCGTGTTGCATGTCTCAGCTGACAAACCTTCTCGGACAAGAAGCCATCACCTTTTCCCTCCTTATCAGAAAGTGTGTCCAACAAATTTTCAGCCCTTTCCCCAATCTCATTCTCACCAGAGACACCCTCCAAAGCATGGAGCAAAGGTAAGACCCCTCCTTGATCAATACAAGTCTGAGTAGCTAAATGTCCCATGGACAACCCTCTTAGCATGGACAATATGAGGGGAACAGATGGCAGTTTTAATCCCACAGCCCATTCAACAGTAGATCTGTAACCTTCCTGCCCAGTAAATGCAAAGCTATCTTTTAGATGTTTAACAGCAGATCCTGTAATCCCCTTTTCCAGTATGATATCTTTCAGCCTCTCCCCACAGGAACTTGCTTTGAGGGATTCTGAAACTCTTACAAAGTTTTCCAGGGTGAATTTTTGCTTGGATGCTTGCTGACAAATACCATCATCCTTTGGATTGTCTTCATACTGCCTTTGCAGTCTATCAAATTCAGCCCAATTCTGTAAAAACGGTTCAAAATGGTGGATGAGCACTTCCATTGCTGCCTGTTCTCCATAGGTCAAGTAAGGCAAAATTCGTGCAACCATCTCTGTGTTTCTCTGTTGTTTGGTTGATTTTTTAAGACCAGATGGATGAGACAACCTCTCTAGGAAGAGGAGAACTATTTTTTTGGCTTGTTCACCACCACCACCTCTTTCTTCATTTGAAACTGTGAGCACACCAGGAGTAATGCTAATGCTATGGCTGTCGTTTGCTTCTAATGTTAAACTCTCTACAATCAGTAGGATGCCCTCAGCTGGCTCCATGGCTTCCACAAGGAAAGCTCGTCGTGCTGTTTCAAGTAATAACTCTAAAGCTCCCAGACTAAGCAGTATTTTTCTGTTTTCTTTTATCTTACAGCAGAGCATGAGCAGGTTAAGGACTGCAACTAGCTGCTCTTGATTGGACTTGAAATCATCTTGCAAACGCTGCATGATAGACGCAAGAGGATTAAGAGGATTTGGGATATTCAAATATCATAGTGCAAGGTTGTGATCACAATGTACATAATTCATAGTAAGATGCAAACTAAGTTAGACCCATTAGTAAAGGTTGTTTGACTGAAATGTCAGATTATGCTGAATACTCTGAAATGGAAGATGTCTGGTTAACTAGACTTCAGCCACAAGTAAGTACAATTCAACTTATTCTGACTATTAAACTCATAAGAAGAATAAGCCGACCAATGTCTACCAAATAGGGATAATTTACACACCTTGTCAATCCTCTATGACAACTCACCATGAGAATACAAAAGCATAGGTTTAACACAAAAATTATAGTTAGAATGAAAATAATCCTAGTACCTGAACCATCCCCAAAAGGATCTCTAGTCCACCACATTCCCGAACTGCACCAGCAATGGCAAACTCGACCTCTGGGTCTTGGGTTTCCTCTCTGTCCTCATCAAGTTCTTTAATCATGGGTTCAGTGGCTTCCCCGTCTAGACCCTAGATAAATTGCATGGATAAAATTGTCAATAGATATAATTATTAAACAGCACAACCATTTGATTAGGAACTTCATGACTAATGCTAAAGCTCTCTGACAGAGCTACAGAAAGAAACCCCCACATTTTATAATATGAGGCTTTGAAGCAACGAAATTTACAAAAAAAAAATATGATACCTGTAAACGGTAAGTCACTGTCATTGGAGGATAATCTCTGGCAGATGCTACAGAAGTAGATGAAACCAGCATTGTCCCAGCAACTGTGTTTGAAGAGTGACTACTGGGTTTCTTCCACACTTGCTCATAAACTTGAGCAATGCTCAAATCAAGAGATATTATATTTCCAGCTACTAACAACTCCATGCCATAGTCGTCTTCAAGAAGACCCAAGAGATCCAGCTGTTGGCAAATTTTGTTTTTAACATCACGCATCAGGGGGCCTACTTCTGCACTTGAATAAGGATTTTTTGTCATTGATCCCCTAATAAACTCTTCTTGTGTATGTGCCTTGTTCAAGATCAAGAGATGAATAGGTTCCAGTTTTGGTGGACTGATCAAGTTGCATAGTTGTTCCAATATGAACTGTAAATGCATTGACAATATGTTGTCAAAAATTCTTGAGGTGATCCAAGATCATTTAGACAAGGAAAAATAAACTGTCTACTAATAGGTTTTAACAAATCAAATTCAAATTCACCACGTACCAAAGAAGTTCTTCCTCTGCTCTCGTCTCCATGAATTTGAAGACCAGAGATGCATGCTTGGATAAATTGACGTTTATTTTCATCTCTTTCCAGTAGAAGACTATCCAAAAGATCTTTGAGAAGCTTATTGCAATCGTTTATCAGCTTTGTCTTCTGCACAACCAACCCTTTTATGACAATAAGAGCTTCAAGTACCTCAGACAGTAAATGCTCTCTCATAAATCTGCCATGGAATAAAATTGTCAGCAAAACAAGCAGATTCTCTGTCAATAGAGCAGAACTAAGAACACATACCTGGATCTGATGTTAGGTATCTCCAAAAATTTGCCAAGGAGCTCTATTAGCTTGTGAAGAATGAATCCCTGTGAAATGTCAACATGCAAACTCCTCTCTAAGGATTCAACATTACTCAGTTCTTGGGTTATCAATTTGCATATTGTTTTCAAGCATCCACTGACAGTCAAGAAAAGGCAAGCATCTTCTGAGTCTATCATCTTAAAAAGCAATTCAAAATATTCAGCAGCATTTTCACCAGCAGAAAGAGTTGCAGGAAGCAAAGACATGAGAAGGTTTAACAAGCGATGTCGTCTCATTGGACTTTGGCCACACAGCAAACTAATCAACATGCACATTTCAGACCTTATAGACTGTGAACATGCACTCAATATAAGTTCTGAAACCCATGAACCGAGCTCAAAAGATGGGATATCACTTCGAGCTGATTTAGACGCACGCCGCTTCCACCTTAGACCATACTTTAAGGCCAGATAGTCATGACTCTGAAGTCGAGATCTTTGAACACCTTTTGATACCTGAGATACCTTATACTGACGCCTCACAAAATCAAGATATGAAGCTCCTTTTTCCCATTCTGAGTAACTCAGTAATTGTATATCTTGTACTTGATGAGAATCACTCCAACTCTTTTCCAATGATTCTGATACAAGTTTGCTTCCACTGCTGACAAGAGTAATAGATCCAGATACATTTCCCCTGCTTTCTTCTTTCACCTGTGTATCCTGAGCTGGTTTCCCCATCACAGGCTCTTTCTCAGCTGCATCAGGCTTAGGAGGAGTACATGCCTGTGATATGATCCGTAGGCATGGGAGAATAACATGCTCTGATATAGCAGGATGTTTAGCTCCTGATTTAATAGAAGAAAATAACAATTGGAAGACAACCCTCAATCTTGATTCCCAGAATTCATCAGCCAAAGAACACACATCAGATAGTAAGGACAGATCTTCTCTCGTGGCCAGGGCAATGTCAATGGAACGATGATGTTCAAGACAATAAAGCACTTTTTTCTGCATTAGAGTGTTCAACTCGGAAACTGCATTCAAATCACCTTCTGAGAAGGCACAAAGGGCTGCCCTTGCTTGGACACGTGCTGTTTTTGGGCCCTGATGAATGTTGTTTTCAAAGAGCTCTGACAGAATACCAGCTGCAACAAGTTGCTTCTTAGTAGCCGGATGCTTTGATAGCACCTGTAATATCTCCACACATTGAGTAACAAATGTAGAAGCACATCCATAGCAACTGTTTGGTGACCGAGAAACAACCAATCTAGAGGTTGCAGTAGCATTTCCAGATTGTTTTTTATGCAAGTAGTTCATTAAAACCCGCCGCAGACCTTGCAGAGTTTGAACACTTTTGCTCACAATATCAAAAGACGCTTTACATTTCTCACCATACAAGACCCCAAGAAGAGCAATTTTCCGGTTTATCTTACAGGAAGGTCCAGGTAAAGAAACCATCATTTGCTGAACAGAATCCTTCTGCTGTGAGTCCATCTCATTCTCACCAATACTTGATACTATCTTGAGCAAAGGTTTTTTAAAGCCTAAAAGCTGCTGATACCTCTTATGAGCATTTTCAGATTCAAACTCAATGGCAGCTAAGCCCCTCTTCATATCTTCATCATTTTCCATGCTATCAAAGGTGAAACTTGGCTTTGCCATAAAATTGAATTCAAATCTACCATACTTGCTGTATCCGCATTCATTGCATAAAAATGAATCAAGATTTTCATAATTGATATTCCGGCATTGTCGGCATTGATAAGCATTCTCATGACAATTACCACAAATACCATGCTTATCCGTGACAGGCCGACTGCAACGAGGACACTGCAGAGGCTCAAGGGATAAAGCTTGGAGATTTTCGTAAAAAGAATCCAGCTCAATCATGAAATTACATGCAGTGATTGGTATCGGAAAATCCACTTTCAGCTCTATCTGATTAAAAGCAAGATGGCAGCTCTTTGCACGCTTCCACAAAGACCAATTATTCTTCAACTCTGAAAGGTCAGCCACAGGCCTGTTGTTGTAATAAAGGTTTAGGACTTTCACTGACTTTGACTTGCGACTATCATGGACATTCATAACCACACTCTGAATTGTATAGCTACCGGTACATTTAACAATGATGCGGTTGTCTGTGTACTTCATTTCTGATTTTAAGCTTTCAAGTTTCATCCTGCTATATGGCACCTCAGGGGAGCTGCAGGCAACACAAGGTTCACTCTCAAGATAGTAACCATCAAATTCCACCAGACCGCTTAAAGTGTTATATATGCGTGAGTTGGGATGATTAGCCAACAGCTCATTCTGAGAGTGAAGTGTGTCAAATATGGACCTGATCACATCATTGGACAAGCATTTCTCTAATACTTCAGCACATTGTTGCTTTGAACTGTTCTCTGGCACCTTACCCAACAAGAATGTGAGAAGCTCAGTATATTCAGTGATGTTCTGCCCATACATAGGCAAAAACTTCATTTTCTGCAGAAGTAAAGAGAGCAGTGTCTCTTTGAAAGATTGATTTCCATGATGCCAGACACCGAACAGGACAAATTTGGCTTCTACACGCACAGAGCTAGAGTTCCATTCCAGTAAAAAACAGTCAATAAATTGCTTCAATGTATCACCACCCTTACCAACGAGGACATCTACCACTGCTTCCATATCAAAGTGCGATTTTTCAGCACTTGAATCACTCTCTTCCCCCTTCTTCTTCTTCTTGGATTCAAGTGGTTGTGCACCTGACTTGCTTGCAGCTATGCCTACATCACCCCCTTCAGTTTTTTGTGAAGAGTGGTTGTTAACGTCCCCAGTGTAGAAGGCCAAATTCAGAAGCTTTAATGTCTGAACTATACATTCTTCCCCAAAACAGAAAACCCCAGTCACAAGATAAGGTAGAACATCAGCATGCCTCAAGCAGTACTTCTGCCAGTTTCGAGGTCGAGATGAAGCAACTTCAGCCATGGTGGATAGGGACTTGACTATTTTAACATTCCTCTCATAGGTGATAGTACTTTCAAACCCACCAGATTTATTAACATGTTTATAAAGCTTTTTCAAATCATTCGAGAACTGCCACGAGTCTCGAACACTGTAGTACTGTGTCTTACTTCCACATAGATGCAAGAAGAGCCTCCTTGCATACCTTCTAACAAAAGCTGTATGTGGATTATTAATGTAGCTGCAGAGGACATCCTGATATCCATCCAGCTTCAAATCCTTGCTCAGAGACACTTTGTAAGGTTTTTCTTTCTCCACACCCTTTTCATGCTTTTCTGGCCGTATCATACTGTAAAGAAGCCGGAAAGTGTTCTCCAGCAAGAGTCTATGGTAGTCTGCAAATATATCAGCACGGTGCGATTTTGCATAGGAGTCTGAAAAGAAGGGCGAGAAATTGCCTGCTGGCACCTCTCTCCGCATAGTCAATAATGCACCACATCCAGAAGCAGCATTTGGACCATAAGATGCATCAGTGGTAACTGATGGTGACTTGAAAACATTTACCAGCTGCTGCAGAATATCCATCAAATAATTAACAAATGTTTGATGCCTAAGGGTACCACAAGCTCGAAGCAGATGAGAAATGAAATCATCTTTTTCTTGTCCATCCACTATTGATGAGGCAGCCATTGATGTAGAAGCAAGAATCAGTAATGCACTTTTGTCTTGTGCTTCAGTTGAACTTCCAGATTTAGAAACAGATCCACCTTCACTTCCTGGCTGATGCCAGTTTCGCAACATTAAGGTGAAGAACATAAATACTAAAATCGTGACTTCACCAGAGGGTGTCCTGTTTTTAGCTGCAAGAGGTTTACTCAAGTTTATCTCCACCAAAAACCATTTTATCAATTTCTCCAAATCTATACTTTCAGGCTCTGAGCTGTCAGAAAAAGGTCCACCAACAGCAGAAGCCAGTCTGTAGAAAAGCTGCATGACAGGAAGAGCCTGAACACCTGTGGTATTTTCCGTCCATCCCTTCAGTTGTTCAAGGAGCTCTGAGAGAAGCAGTGAGTTGACAGCCCTTTTGGATGCAGAAATTGTAACCGGATCAAGCAGTGATGCTGAAAATTCTCCAGAATCATTCTGCTCCAATTCATGAAAAGATGGAGCAGAATTCTGTGTTCCAACATCAGATGCAACAGGCAACAAACCGGAGTCACTTAAATCATCAGTACTAAAATGCATTCCATTGCCATCCCCAAAGTTTTCAACTTCAATGGGAATAGGTGTCATAGGGTGATCTCTAGAATGTGACGAGGGAGGAAGCCTGTCTGCATCGAGCACTTCATAGCATGTTTCACATAAATCAAAATCGGGACAAATAGTACAGTGCCATCTTCGCCTGAGGATGGGAACCGTAGAGCAGCCATCACAACAGTATTGGACAGATGAAGTTATGGAATCTTCTTCGACCATGACTTGAGTACTTCCACCACCTCCGGTAGAAGCAACAGCTCGGTTTGGAGCAGATGAAGAGTTGTCAGCATCATCTGTGCCTAACATTGTTTGTTTTGGGAAAGGAACTTGTAGCAATCTTGAAGATATAGCCAAGCTGAAAATAAACCAAAAGAAGATATTAGATGATGGAGAAGAAAAAATGGCTGAACAACCAAACTTTTAAAGCAAAGTATTATATCCACCTGCTGGATGTTTGAATAGCCTTATTGGTTGAAAACAGAAGTTTTTTAAACAATGACACTGCAGGTGCAACAGAACTCCTGCCTCCATCCTTCCCATGCAAGGCTAAACACTCAGCATAACAGTAAATAAGTTCCACAGAAGATACAACTATGTTGTTCATAGTTTGAGTGTCAGGCTGCTCTATGTACAAAATTCCCCACAAAACCTGCATTAGCCCATCAACCACTTCTGAACCTGCATTTAGAGCCAATAAATCTTATGAACTCTGAAAATAAATGAACTGCCAAGTAAATAGTAGAAGCAGTTAAGGAGCAACATATAATGTATCTAAGAAACAATAATAACTACCTGTGACAGAAAACAGGAAATTCATTATACCTAGACACATACACAAATCCAAATCACAGCCTGACAGCACATCGACTTAAATAAGAAAATTACCATTCATATCAATAAAACTAGCCAGGTTTGAGCGGCGATGTAGAGCAATCTTAGAAACAGCACACATCTGTGAAGTGAATTCATCAAAGATCCATCCAGCAGTTGTTCCCCCAATTCCCAGCTTTGACAAAAGCATTGCAGCAGATTTAACAACGCCAGTAAGGCGCATTGCATCTTTAACCTAAGAGCAAACGTTGAATTAAACCTAGAGTATTTTAGACATGGAAAATTTCCCAAGTAATACAGAAAAGTAAAAGTGAATGAATGAATATACAAAGGGAACCATCTTCAAACAAAGTGGTTATTAAGCAATTACTTGGTGATACATCTCTCTTTTGGGAAAGACAGCCCGCAAGACACGACAGGCAGCGGACTGTAATGAAGGCTCTCTATCACTCTCAAACACTGTTTCCAGCAACTGCTTGCACTTGAGTTTGCTAAGCTCCATCTTAACATCCTCGACCTTTGAGCACCCTTGTGGTTTGGACAAGGCATAAATACTTGATAACACATTGAGGCTATCAGCCATTACCTGCTCTTGAAATTGAACAGACTGTGTTGCATGAGACTTCCTACCTGTTCCAGCAGCCCATGAGTTAGAGCCAAGAATGTGAGCTTCCATATCTAGAACATCATTCATCTTCTCTTTCCACCCAAATTCATCCTTTGCTTGGCAATAAACTTCCAAAGAATCGATACGTGGTAATACAGATCCATTAAATGTAGGTCCAATACAAAGTGTAAACTCTTCATCAGCAAGCAGTGATTCAGCCACAGTGAATGGGATATCATACCAAGACCTCATTCCCTCGTCTAATTTTATGGCTCTCTGAAAAACAGTGACTTCAGAGGGTATATGATCTGCTGAGGTGTTACCCACATGCAGGCGTAGACCAACCATCAAAATGTCGGGATTTGAGTTAGAGACAGTAATCTGAGAAAACAAGACATCATTGTAAAAGGGATCAAAGTTTCCATACTAAATATAACTGAGTTGGCTTTAAGAAATTTGAGATAGGATTCTTCTTTGCCATACTACAAGGAGGCACTCCCAATCGAAAAGAGAAAAAGAAGACAGAACTGATCCGTGAATTGCATGATGACCCTATCTAGGCTTCTCTATAATATTCTATTACTCAGATCAAATTTTCAAAAATATCTACGCAAGAACACATTATGAATAAAAAAGACTCGATAAAAGTAGCTAAGCTTACCTTAAACCCACCAGGACTGGGACTCTCCAAGAACCCATCTTCGGTAGCTAAAGTCTGTTTTGCTCCTTCAGAGTCACCATTCTTGATTGCTTCACTGCTTAGTTTCACATCATGTGTAATGCATGTTGTTTTCTCAAAAAAATCAAGTGGAAATTCAGGTCTGGAACCACCGTATGCTTTGTTGTCAAGGATACCAGGACCCAACTTTTTAACTTTATCAGTAATTGCACTAATGTCAGTGTCCACACCGGCTGGAACATGCAAATATATCTGAAGGCTACCATCATCATGTAAAACAAGGCAGTGTATTTTGTCTTTTGACAGAGGCTTGCTGTAAGCAGCAATACCAACTACAGGAGAAGTAGAGCCAACTGAATGTCGCATGTTTTGAGCAGAAACCTGATGCTCACCTATAGAAACAGCAAAGGCAGCATTTGATTTCAAACTTGAAAAGCAAACAAATAAAGCACCATCACTGAATAACTGCCTCCAATGGTGCAATCCTGCTGGCCGGGGATCACTATCAACTTCATTATCCAATACAGCAGATATCTCGGTCAGGGATGTTGCATCAGGATTTAACCGGCCAACCAAAGAAGTGCCATCCTGAAAAGACAGAAACAGCAACCTATGGATTGGTGAAAAATATAATGAAGAGCCTCTTGGATGCACATCTCTGCCCTCTATTTGCATCACTTCATTGAGTGGTTTGGCCCCAACATTTCCTTTCACTGATAATTCTAACCTATATAAGCAACCATTCTCTGAGAGGACGATAATAAACCCCCTACCTTGGGGAGCCATGACCAAGGTTGCATCAACAATCATGTCATCAGGCAATGTTGAGTACTGCATAGGACTAATGTTGTCCTGGGATAAATCATATATTTTAACAAATCTGTTGGTGACGACCATTAGCTGAACCTGAGATCCAGGAACCCAGTCGATACGTTTGATATATGCACCTTGCAGAGCAAGTTCAATAGCTAAACGATCATTCACTTCACCTCGATGGTTCACAGTAAGAACCTGGCAGTCCTCATAGCCAGCAACAGCAAGGTAGTTCTCAGCTAAAGGATTGAAAACGAGATGCACAATCTCAAAACGGACAACATTCTTAGAGAGGGGTTTCACATTGGCCTTGTCTGCCATCACAGGTGCAACAGTGGGTTGTCCAATAAGCTGCCCAATATCAAATATGGCTACTTTGTCACCTTCTCCGACAGCAAGTCGGCCTCGAATATTGACACTAAGTAAGGATTTAATGAGAGAACCACTAGTAAGATGAGATTTGAGCTCCTTTGTATTGGAATAGTCCGTCTTTATCTTCAAGTCCAAAGATCCACTTTTGTAGGCTTTCTTCAATTGTAAAATATCACCACTGTAACAAAGCACTTTATCTTCATCCAGGCAGATGTTTCTCTCTCTTGACAGGCTGGAATCTCTTCTGCTTACAATAGGGGGCAACAATGATGAGCAGAGTCTCAATACATGAGATTCAATGTCAAGTTCACTCAATAAGATTGGCATCCTGTCTTGAACCTCTTTTGGAATTTGTATCCTAACTGAATTCTCCGAGTCTACAAAAATATCCTCATCATCTGACTCGCTATCAGGTAATTGATCTCCTGAGAAAGGCAGGAATGGATGGAAGTTGCCAGAACTACGATTGGGGGCATTGTTACTCCCAGTAAATTTTCTAGGCTTCAAGCACTGACAGCTGCTACCTCGTACACCTCCTGCTCCACAATCACAGAAAAAACGACTAGAACGGGAGTAGACTACACGATGACCGCGATGACAAACTTTAGCGCACACAGAGCAACAGCCTTTTGACACTGTCAGATCACACGTGTAACAGAAGTACCAATGTTGTTCCATAAAATTACTGCCACTGGAAGTGAATGTGCAGACTTTTGAGGCAAGAGCTCTTTCACTGTTATCTTCCTCTTCATCTTTGTCAATGCTCCCAATTTCCCCATCAGATGTTCCATCATCCTCATCTTCATCTACCGAAGTTGCATCACACTCTAGGGATGCTGACCCCCCTTGACTAGCAGAAAGGACCATAGTATCAGCATTCTTCCTGGAACCTAGGATTTTAGAAGCCGAAGGGACCAATCCCAAACCATGACCAAAAGCAGGTTTCACAGATGGCTTATCAACAGAATCCTTGATAGAGCTGCTATCACTTAGAAGAGTAGCAAGAAAGTCAACAATATATTTCAATCCCTGGAGCAGATTTTCGTTACCAGCTAGCTTATCTATCAGCATTATGAGCCGCTCCAAAAGTGCCTTGATTGAGTTTTCCCCTCTACAAATCTGAATGACCAAATTCAAATAACACTTCGCGGTAGTGGAATCAAACAGCATAAAGGCACTGTCAAGTGAAGTTAACATAGCTTCAAATATGTGACTGTGTAGTGTTTCAGATTGAACTTCAGAAGCCGGGAAAATAATGCATGTGATAAAATTCATGGTTGACTCTCTTAGAGAGACTGAAGCTCCTTTAGCACATGAAGCACCACTGGTCCCTTCAATCATAGATCCTAAAAGCCTCCTTTCAAGCCACTTCGAGAGGTGAAGTGAATTAATGCTAAGGAATTTCTTCTGTAAATTGTGTTTAATATCAGTACAGAAGTCCCCGGATAAGAGCTCAACAAAAAAATTGAACACCTTTACATTGACAGCTTCAGAGTTGCAACTATCCAGTGACTCAACCAGAAACAACAAATCACTATGTTGTGAGCCATATAGAGTCTTCAAAATCCCCTCAGAGACATCCTCCTCAGACAGTAAATACTTGAAAACTCCAAATTTGGAAGGGTCTTTTTTCAAGTTATTAACAATGTCTACAGCATAGGAAACCAAGCATTCATGGACACTACTATTGCAAACTTCTCTCTCATTTACATTGCTCAAAACCTCTTCAATGCATTTTATAATAAATACACTGCTATAGTCAGATCCATCAGAGGTCAGGTCTCGGTAAATGGTTTCACATATCCCATGGATCCCCTCTAAAACCCTGTCACACTTGATTCTTAGTACCAGTTCAAGAATCTGGGGTATGGCCTGTTTCTCCATGCAAATATTTTCACCAGCATCTACTATCCTCAGCAATCCATGAAGAGCAGTCACAATATCCACAATACTAAGAATAGAGGATAGAAGAATTCCACTGGGAGCCTGAACATGACAAGGCAAGCCATGCAATACTGATTTCCAGAAAACCTTGCACCGAATTCCAAAAGATAATTTGTCAACAGCTACACCCAACTTTGATATAAGTTCTTTAAGGGGCTCTAATTGGCACTGTGTAAACCCCAACTTCTCAAATATCTCATCTTGCATGCACTTATCAAAGCCAGTGTGAGTGAAAAGCAGGAGGGGAGACATCCCCCCAGCAAGATGTTGTCTGCTATTAAATGTCAAAAGGAAAGCCTTCTGGTACACTTGCAAGTATTTCTTCAGCAAAGATGAGATAATATTTACAAGCTGTGCAACATGATTTGGACATAAAAAAGACATAAAGCTATCACCTAATGCAAAAAATTCTGCATCTCTAGATGCATGCTCTATCCACATCGGGACAACATATGTTATGGACTTTTTCCTGCAGTAAGCCAAGATGCCAGTGGTTAGGATGGACAGTAACAATGACAACCAAGACCCACTCCTCAGGAAATCCCAGCCAAGTTCTCCAGCATCCTCTGGAACTGGTGAATCATGCAACTGGTGAAGCAAGGACAAAAAACGACTAGAAAAAGTAGCATGATCAATGACACCATCAGCTTTACCCAAAATGGCTAGACTTAAATACAGAAAATGCTCAGTATTTGAAATGTCAAGATCAATTGTGCCACGCATGAGAAGCAGCATACGCTCTTGGGATGATTTCATAATCGGAATATCCGAACAAAGCACAAAAGCATATCTTTCAAGAATTAAATCTTCTACTTTTTCTGGTTTTCTACCTTTCCAGAATGATAGTATCCAGGAGAAAGAGGCACATATTTCATCCCAGCTCAAACCCAAGCATTCAACAGATGGACCGTCTCTACATACAGCTGCAGGTGGAGGCGCAATATCGATAAGGTGATCCAGCAAATCATTGATAAAAGGTTCTTCTTTAGTTGATGCACCAGTCACACCATCCAGCAAAACCAACGGCCATGATGAAACATTTACAGAGCCACTGCAAGAATGTAATCCTGCTAAGGAGGCTTCTCTCAACCTGGTTCTGAAGTCAGAAATCAAGAATGAGGGGCAAACACGGGGGTAATATAGCATGTGACGGAGCACCACAATCAAACGTGAAACTATTAATGCCCAGCATGAAAGTTGTGGGCCATTAAAACCAGCAGGATCACCAATAGCTCTAAGGGTAGCAAATACTAATTTTGCATGTGCTGTCTTTTCATCCATGGATGATAAATGAAATGCCATTAGAAGAATCTCAATATGAAACAAAGAAGGGAGGTTTCCAACAAACTCTTTAATAGTAGGACAGTTTGACGAAATCACTTTTGCCTTTTCACAAATATAATCAACAGAAACCTCATAAACTTTGGACCTCAAGTGACTACCTGCCAAATCCACCCGACAGATAATTGTTTGTGCAAGTAAGGCAAGAGTTTGGTTGTTGTACATAAGTGCACCATTTTGAACGGTAAGGATGTTCTCAACAAGGGCTTCTTCAAGTGAATCAGATAAAGCACGAAAAGAGAGAAGATTATGAAGCAGCTCAATGCAAAGCTCATGAATGACTTGTCCATGCTTCAGTTTAGTAGCATCAGAACTTCTTACATCAGGATCACGGGAATGGGAATGAACTACAGAGAGTAGAATACTAAGGTGATTACTCTTTAAGTTTCGGCACCCATCTTCATAGAAAGGACGACACCACTCTGGAGCAAAAGCACAGTTCTTAAGAAAAGTGAGCAGTTCACTTTCAGCTTGAGCTAGTATATTGCTGAAGTTGGAAACAGAACTAGATGCAATTGTAGGTTGATCATATGCATCTGCAGAACCCACCGAGCGAGTGCCCTCTGAGAAAAGGTCCCCAAAGAGCGCTTCGTCTTCATGAACAGTGGTTTCTGATTCAGAAGTAGAGGATACTTTAGTGATAGTAGAGGATGATCTGTCCAACTTTGGCCTCGATTTGACACCCTCAGAGTGAAGAAAATAAACAAGATGCATCATATTATCCACCCATTGAACACAAGGAGGGAACATTATTTTGAAAAGCTCCTCAACTGTGTACTTCTTCAGCAGGAATACCATATCTGAGTTTACCTTGCATGTGGGAGACTCCATTTGAGAATCAGTGTCACAGCTAATATATTCCATGTTTAAACCCCAAGATAGCTGATATGTCTTATCCCTAACATCTAAAACTAGTCTCAACAGATAAACAACAACTCGAGGGAAGTAAGCCAAAGGAGGTTTAGGGTTGGAAGCACTATTGCTGTACTTCCACAAGTCTGGACCATAGTTTTCCAAAATAGAAGCTGCTACACATGCTTGGATATTCTGAAACACTGTAGTGTTGCAAAAAATTGCATGTACAAGTTGGATGAACTCTTCCAACAAAAGCATTATGAGACTCTCAAGACTACCCTCAACAACAGGGCTGTTGCTTGCAAATTCAAAACCTACTCTGAACAGGGCAGGCAATGTCTCAGTGAAAGAAGCAATAGATTTCAGCAATTTGACGTCAAAGTGAGTGCATGGATTATCTTTTGTTAGATTGCCAAGTAACTTCAATACTTTAACACAAAATGATAACTTCTTCCTCAAATTTGTGCAGCCAGACTTATCATACAAAAAATCCGGAACTTCTAAAAGATTGTTGCAGATGGAAACAAGACGGTGTATACATCCCAGGTGAGCAACAGCCCAGTGCTGAGACAGAGTGTTCAAATTTTTAAAATCATATCGTGCAGACTGCCCAGTTTTGCTTGCATTCATACTGTCAGGATGCATGCAATCAGAGGCTAATGTGATCTGAAGGTGATCAACAGCAGTCTCTTCCTTTGAACATCTCCCCCCTATAAAATAACAAAAGAAAATCACATTTGGAGACTGTTATGGAATTTAGACCCATAAGAAATTATAAATTTATAATAGGATGATAGATACCTTGAAGCAAACATTTAATTTCCTCCTGCCACTTACTACTATCGCGTGCTTTGTAAACTGGTGGCAAAAGATCCACAAGACTATTTTGGAAACATGGCTGTGAAGAACCCAACTCTTTGTCTTCCCCGTCAACAAGTGCTGCTTCCAGCAGTTGAAGCATGTCACTCTGAATAAGATAGTTCATGTTAGAAGCACCAAAATATATGTTGGCAGACCCAAGGATGGATAGAAAGATGCATTCGAGCATGTCAATATTTTAGTTTTTTTTTGCAAGGCATGAAAATAAAATTATAGAATGAATTCATTGATAATATTATTTATTTTACATGTGATCGAGAAGGTTTTTAGATTTAATAATTATTGCATACTTTTCTCTTTAGCAATACTTTCAAACATATGTATTTAATACAACCATATTGACACCTTGACGGTAGTACTAAAGGACAGTCTGAACTCCTAAGACGCTACAACGGCTAGTTCATATGGTGTTATTTAAGTCGATAATTGTCCACACAGATCTGAAACTCTGAGATTAAACAATCTGCAAATATGTCTCAATGAGATTTAACAATGGTCTCAAATATCATGTGGGCACTACTGCACTAGCATATATATAGGATACATAAAACCATGGCAATAGGAGTAAACAAAGATGATCACATGACGCTGGAATGGGCATCGATAATTTTCTTCCCCATATAATACTAATGCCTCTAAAGTCAAAATATCGACCCTATAAGACTAAATATTATAAATCATCACCTTTAAACTTCTATTATCATAGGTCTGTTGGTATCTGTTTCTATTAGAGTTCCCATAGTATCCTAGTGAATGACTAATTGGAATTGATAAATACTAGTATAAATGTTAACATTCAGATTTTAAGTACACAAGTTTTTTCAATCAACTAAATGTATTTGTATTATGATCCCCCTTTCACTTAATGATGTCAAATTGATCCTTTAAGAAATACACATTGGTATACATATTTAACAAAATGTTACGTGATGTCAATTCACGACAATAATACATGTTGCTCTGTCCCTGCCCGCCTCAGAGAGGCAATACTCCTCCCTCAAAACAAAGTAAGATACATACTACATTGATCATTCGGCTATGGCATCGCTTGCCTACATGGTACTGCTATGAGATTTATTAAAATGTTTTTCTTTGCTCCTCAGCATATAGGTGGCTTTGCACAAATTTATTGTTAAGAACCAGCCTATGTGTTTCTGTGCCACAAAGACTGAGAGTCTACAAACTTAATCCCTAACATAACATGCTATTGACAGATGTGGTATTAGATAACCAATTGGCAAAACAATAAACGAAGGTTGTGTTCTTCATTCCTAGAGTGAGTTTGTCAGGTGAGCAAAACTTGGTGCTGACACTAGCTCAAGAAAAAAACATCTAGTCTTAGTTAGTTTATTGGAAATGTGATAATACAAGAGAGCAGAAAAGACAGCCCAAAATGAAGGTTCTCATAAGATGTAGTAACTTAGGAAATTTGTACTTCTTACCAATCATTTCGGGTGGTGGGTTTGAATTCCTTGGCTTTCAGTGTCTATTAAATAGCTAAAATTGTGTGTTGTAAACTTGTAACTTCCATAAGTAAATGACAATGCATGTTAATGTAGAGCAACTGTCACGGATATCTATACAAGATACAATTCTAAATTCTTTGATGAAGTCCAACTAGTCTAAAAAAGAAAAGCTCAGAGTTGAGAGAAATTCAATAAACCTTTATCAGCAATGACCAAATTTGTAACATTAATTTACTCACAATCGGCATGACATCCATATGGATATGAAGAGAGAAATGAATGCTTCATAATGCACATCATCATGAACATACACTTAAATTAAAGTATCAGTGAATGCACCCGGAAGTAGATACCTGAAGCATTGCATCATCGCTGTTACGGGTGGATGTCTCAAGATAACAAAGTGCAAACTCAACAGCCAATTGAATAACGGCCAGAATTATAGGTTCTACTTGCTCACCTGCAAAGCAAACACAGAACCCTTAGCTCTCAGTTTTAATTACAATATCGCAAGAAAAAAAATCCGCATAAAAACATGAACAAGAAATTTGATACTAAGAAGGCTCTGAACTTACTCTTGGAGGATCGAGTGGCTTTAACGACGGCTAGAGCCAGGGAGGCGACAGCTTGAATCTGAGGCTGCTGGTCCTGAAAATCGAACCCTGCGTTATTTTCCCATTTTCCGATCGTCTCGATAGCATGTTCGATGATCGCAAGAAGTTCCTGGAAGCCTGTCCTTAGGGAGGAATCGGCACGAATCCTCACAGAGAGATCATCGCTGGAGGAAAGAGCATCGACGAGCTTGGCGATCTCTGCCATGACTCTGATGCAATAGATGGAGCGATCAGTGCATTAGGGACGCCAGGAAGAAAATATGAAAGGGAGAAGCCAAGTATAGAGTGCAGATGGAGAATGGAATGGCGAGTGAGGGTTTAGAGGAAGAAATTGTTTGCTGAAGAGTGAAGAGCACTAACGTACTTTTTGTAGTTTGGAACTTTGGATAGACTTAAAAGTGGCACGAACCAACAAATGCATATGTGGAGAACTGGAGAGTGGAGATACTTTAGTTTTTGCTTAATCTCAAAGTCATGCCACAGCCCAAAGTGCAAGGGGGTGGGATCAGTGTTCCGGAAGGCGCAAGGCGGCAATAGAAAGACGTGTAACAAGCGGTCAACTCAAGAGTCTATAATCAAAGGCGTGAAAAGGTGAAGCCTACACGTGCTTAGAAAAAGCTGATTTAGTTTTAAAATAAAATACCTTTCTATACATGTTATATATGGAATCTAATATGGAGTAATAAAAACAACAATGTATCATTTTGTATTTTTCACTTTTTATACATTTAAAAATTATATATATTGAACAAATTAAGAATTAGGCTCAATCTTGTATAATATATTTTGGACATTTATTTTATTTTTCATATATCAATATATAATAATAATTATCAATATAAATCTAAAACGCCTTTTCACGTCTGGACTTCATCTAGTCCCGCTTAGGCTTTAAAGGACTAGATTTTCACCCGCGCGATGCGCGGGATATTAAAATGTAATAGTGATACGACATTATTTTTAAATGTTATTTGGTTGTGTGAAATGAACGCAAATTGTCATATACGTAACATGCATAATAAATTATTATTATTAAGGATCGGATAGTGAAAACTCAGAGATAGATAGCAAGTATGTTTTGGAATAAGTAGAAAAAGCTAATCATTATATAGGGTTTCACAATCTACACATTGCAATCATAACTCGCAGACACGATAATCGAGAATCGAGTTGTTGAATCAATTCGTAGGTCAGAATTTGTAAGTGTAACACGCAACCTACATAATATACATCACAAAGCAATCCAATATGTAACAGTGTAGTACTGAGAATTCATAGATAGATAGCAAATATGTTTTGAAATTAGTAGAAAAAGCTCAATGTTATGTAGGGTTTCACAGTCTACACATTGCGAAAAACTTCCTTATAAACTACATTGGTTGTGTGGTCAGTTGGTTGGTAATTTTCACCGCAGATCAATATCTTCAATCCCTTAGGATTTGTTACTCTTGACACTGCAACATACAGTTGACCATGCGTGAAGACTGACTTCTTCAATAAAAGACCAACATGAGACAAAGATTGTCCCTGACTCTTATTTATAGTCATCGCATAAGAGGTCATTACTGGAAATTGTCTTCTTTGAAACTTGAACGGTATTCTTGAATCTGAAGGTGTTAAGCTTAACCTCGGAATGACAACCTCATGCCCGACATATTTTCCGCCCATAATTTTTGCCCCTAGGATGTGGTTTCCAAGTCGTGTAACAATTAACCTTGTTCCATTGCAAAGCCCCATCGAAGGATCAATATTTCTTAAAAGCATTATTAGAGTACCAACCTTTAGGGTTAACTCATGGTTTGGAACTCCAGATGCACGTATTTTGTTGAGAAATTCTGGAGTATGCAAATCAGCCAGAAAATCAGCATTCGAGTCTGACTTGCAAATGCTATCTGAACTTAAATATGTCCTTGACTCTTCATTAATATTCAAAGAAGTCATGTATTCATTGATTGCATCGACAACAACAAGAGTTGGAGCTAGAATTGCACGCTCTTGCAAGTAAGTCGGGTCATTCACAATATTCTCAAAGTTTGGGTAGGTGCTCTGGACAATAGTGGCAATGGGGTCACTTCCACACTCTAACAAAAACTCATTTGGGATTTTTACATTGGCAAAGCCATCATTATCTTCCCCCGCAGTCCCGTCCCCTAAACTCGCAATCCACTTTGCAAACTCGACCAAATCTTCATATTCACGACCATCGGTCAATGATTGCAACCTCATGTTCTTCGTCAAACGTAATACCAAACATTCATGCCAAATATACGAAGAATTAATCGTGGCATTCACAATGTCTTGTCTAGTACCTTTTGCAATAACTGGTAAAATATGTCTGAAGTCTCCCCCGAATACCACTGCTTTCCCTCCGAAGGGTTTTTCAGCACTATTTAAATTACTGAATCTCAAGATGTCCCGCAAACTTCTATCTAAAGCTTCGAAGCAATACTTGTGCATCATCGGCGCCTCATCCCATATGATCAGTTTGCACCGAATTATCAATTGTGCTAATGGACTACCTTGCTTGATGTTGCATGTGGAGTTTTCATTCGGGTTGATTGGTATTGCAAAGCGTGAATGAGCCGTCCTACCACCCGGTAACAATAAAGCTGATATGCCACTCGAAGCAACATTTAAAACAATTTCTCCTTTGGACCTCAAAGCAGCTGACAACGTCTTCCACACAAACGTTTTCCCCGTACCTCCATAACCATATACAAAGAACACCCCACCATTATTTTCTTCAATAGATTGAATAATGGTTGTGTACACGTGACGTTGTTCATCATTGAGACTTTGCATGCATCTGTCATGCTCTTCACGTAGGGCAGCCCGATCGTACTGCAATTCGTCAAAAATAAGTCTGTTCCGATATAATGCAGCATCACTTATCGTGGAGAATGGCATTGATGGATAGTCCTTTAAAGTTCTACCAATTCTCCTTAACATCATTTCTATTTCAGTCAATGCATAATTCTTAATTTCAGCCTCGGTCAACTTCAAATCTGATATAACATGTATGAGAAGAGTAATATCAAATAACATGTGTAATATATAATAAATGGTTTTGAAAATATAAATACATATGTGTGTATAGGTATGTGTGTGTAATATATCAACGATTTAGTACCTGGATGCATTAAAGCTCTTCTTTGCCTGTGTAGAATGTCATCTGACATAAATGTCCAACACTTGTCCCACACATATTCAGGTCTACCCATTGTATCTGCTGCCAATAAAATCACAAACAACTTTCTAAGTAACCATGTAGTAGCCCAATAACTACCTTCTGAAAATCCTTCAACGTACTCCTTGTCATCATCCAACAACCCTAAGGCGAAACATGCCTCGCGATATGTATTATGAATAATTCCATCCACAGTTCTAAGATCATCATAGCTTGTAGCTCCACGTCTCAAATTAAGGACACATCGCAAATAATAAGATTCTCCTGATCCCGGCGGCACATACGTTAGACGACCTAATGCAAACCCCTTTTTCCGAGGCACGAATTCTCTTGTTGCCGGTTTCCAGACAAACTTTTGAGGGAACTCGGCATAAGTTAAATTCCTTGCCTCGGAGTACTCTGCATTTGCTCTCATCCATGCAAGAAACATACTCTCCTTAACAGATTCACGCAAGACAATGTCACTCACCGTTGCACCATCTTCAAAATAAACATACTGTTCATTATGGAAGTGAAAGCTCAAACGTTCAACACTTGGATTCTTATATTGAATTTCAAATCCAAAAATTCTCCACATTGCCTCACATGGAGAGATATACCGACAATCATAGTACAGTTTTATTTCATCAACAGGTTTCTCAGTGTCATCTTTACCTGTTGTTTCATAAAATCCCGCTGTGACACGATCATGTCCCTTGTTCACGTATTTGAATAAATATTTTATTGACCTCGATTGATTGCACCACTCTACATTAAGATGAGCACCATACCTCATCAATAACGACCTGTTGTGGGGAACAACGTATCTATTGTCAAGCGACACACCACTTCTGACAATTGTTCTTCCATCATTCCGCCTCCTATATTTAGGATAACCTTCTTCATCAACGTTAGTTTGCTCGTTGAAGTTCTTTGGGAAGTGCTTTGAACATTTAGACTGAACCATGCAAGGGGCGTTCCTTGCATCACTGCCACATGGTCCGTGCATCATATGTGTACATACAGCTTTAAAATAATCAGGATCGGCCCTTTCATCAGGCATTTCAGCTGATATAATGCGGTCAATGTCTGCTGAGGTGGGGAATTTGTCTTTACTCCCCATGAATAATAAAATATGAGCATGCGGTAACCCACACTTTTGGAATTCAACGGTGTAAATCACTGCGAGCAGTCAACATAACAATTATGTACACACACATACAAACATATATAACCATGTATTTATATAAATATAAATCTACACACATCATATTTAATATATCTGCTCGAATTTCTCCAAATACCTTACTTTGTCTTAGGTATTTGATCAAGCCATCCAACTTCATCTTAAACACTCGACAAACTATATTTGGACGATCTTCGGGATTCAAATTCCTTGAAGAAAGGAATTTAAGAATTTCAGGCCATTTTGGGTTACATGTGAAAGTCAAAAATAGATCTGGGTACCCTGCCCATCGACATATAGCCATGGCATCCTGATAATTTTGAACCATGTATCGAGCACCCCCTACGAATGTCGGTGGAAGGACAACTCGCTTACCCTGTGTTGACGCATCTCTCTCATTGCTTAGCAAAGCATCTGATAGGTCTTTGTACATTTCACACCTGAGTTGTTTTTGATGGGTTCTAATATACATTAGCCTTGATGACTCAACCATTGTGTATCCATCGACTGTGAATTGTTGGAATAGTCTCCTACTCTTAAGGATGAAAGAGTCCTCGTTTGCTCGTTCATGCAATCTGTAAGCAAGAAACTCTCTAATACTAACACTTCGTCGACCGCGTGTGTTTGACAACCTCTCATCAGAAAAAGCTATATCCTCCCTGTACCCATCATCACCATATGGAAACAAAAGCGGATATTGCAAACCCAGATATGCCGGATTTAGCTCATTTATTCTTTTCAAATAACCTCCTTGAGTTTCAACCATGATATCTCTTTGCCCAAGTGATTCATCAAAATCACCTACCACCAATGCCGCTACCTCTGAAACTGTCGGTAAATTATAAGTTCTGGCATCCTTAGTTCTCCTCCCTATTAGCTTAAGGGATACTTTTGTTTCCCCACCCTCAGCTAGTTTATCTTTGACCATTCTAAAGGACTTAACTAAAACGTTATGTTGGTCTAACATTTCCCTTAATGTAGTCACAATATGTGCATGCAAATTGTTCTTCTTTTCATCATCCCTAAAATGATTTAACCAAATAAATAAAAAATATCAAATATTTCTACCTAACAACATGTGTGCACGATTATATATGCTTATGAGTTTTAAGGTTATAAAATTACCTCACTGAGCTCAAACGATTAGCATCTTCATTTTGGGTGTCATATATATATATATATATATATATAGTTGTGCAAATTTCGGCACACTTCCTTCATGGGGTAGCAAACTCCCAATGAGGTGATAATTTTGACCACCTAGTTTCAAGATTGGGGGAGATCCACCCCTGTTCATTGTTCTATCTACCCTTCCTCCCATGGAAGTGAACGAAAACATGATGTTGTATGAGCGAATATTATCCTGAAAGTGCTTAGAAACCGAATCTACGCCATGAATGAATTGTTGTAGTTCCAATGGAGGATCCTTTAACTGGGGCAATTTAATTTTCCCTTGAGTGCAACACAAAGAATACTTCGGGTCTTTTTTCGAAGAACTTCGAAGAATTCTTTCTTCATACCAAAACAATGCTCCGCAGTACGCACAATTGTGTGACGAATCACCGACACTCCAATATTCCGCACTGATTAGCTCTGTGACAAATTTAAAATACATACGCTTTTACATCATAACAAATAACTTCAAACATGGGTTTGTGTAAGATAATAGTATATTTTAAATGGTGTAATGACATATCATCACACCTTCAACACCGTCTGATTGGTGAATCAACACGTCTTCTTCTTCTCTTGATGTACCATTACATGGTTGTTGATGATCACGATGAACTCCCCAAGATTCAGACATAGGATTCACAACTGAGGATATGTCTCTTGTAACGCCATTAAATTTCAAGTGAGGAACTACAATTGAAGTTGTTGTAAATAAAAGACAATTGAAATTTTTACATTTTAACAAAAAGTTAGTAATGACAATACAAAACTATTATTGATAATAATAATAACAATTATAACAAACAACTTCAACAATACTATAACATAATTTATGATTTTATATAATGATAATAATCTCAATAATAATTTGGATTTTCAACAATGCACAATAAATTAACAAACTTCTTAAAAAACAATGATACATCCGAATAGTATATAACAATAACAATCTTAGTAATAATATTATAATAATTTATCATATTTCTTTTTGTGAAAGATAGTGAAAATGAAAATAAGAATATTACATCATAATTTATAATTACATATTATTTCATATTTGCAATAAGGAAATATGAAAAAAAGAATATTATAACATAATTTATAATTACATATTATTATGTTAATAATAATAACACGGCCCAAATAACTTAGCTCAATATTAAAAATTATAATACTAACTCAGGCCACTGAAACAATCTGAATGTTGAAAATAATAGAAATAATATGCATATAATAATTACAATTACCGTTCTTTTTATTGGAACATAAGATATAGTCATACCATTATTATTATTATTAATATTAGGTGTACATGCTACCTAGCTACGTACATGCTAATCATACGGAATATGATAAGTGCTAAGATAGTACAATTGTAGTACATGATAAGAATATGTACACCTAATATTAATAATAATAATAATGGTATGACTATATCTTATGTTCCAATACTTTTTAGCAGCTAAGACATTAGACAACCCGGTCTCTTCATTTGATGTTGTGTTGAGAGAACAATGCAACGGGGCAGTTTCATGGCGTCGTACATGTTTTCTTTGATTGGGATCACAATTTTCTAATCAATATAAACAACAATTACAATTAATAAAAGCATTTATTTATTTTAATATGCTATTATAGTAGTTTATTAGTCATAAAAATTATCATTATGATATCTTCCTAACCGAAATGAGTTATTTCTGTCCGATCTTGGGTTATTTGACCTGTTTTGTTTTGGGTAGAGCTCTGTATTTCTATCTTTTTGTCCTCTTATTATGAACATGCGCTTCAAAAATGTTTTACTTAATGAACAACATAAACAACACATTAAAATTGACGATTTATCAATTCCAATCAAGGTTAACATTATTAATAATTATTATTATTATTATTATTATTATTATTATCAAATCATTCAAATTTATGTTATTGACATAAATATTAGGAAATTCTTTCTCAAATTTTCAGGCTAACAATTAAGCTTAATGAATATACCAATATGTAAATATATACACACACACACACTTAAAAATAATAATAATGATAATAATAATAATAATGATGATGATGATGATGATGATGATGATGATAACAACAACAACAACAATAATAATAATAATAATAATGATAATAATAACAATAACAATAATAATAATAATATTAATATTAATAATTAATAATATTAATAATTAATTATAATAACAACAACAACATTATGAGGTCGTTTGGTAACACTATTTTCGGCTTATCAGGCTTATCAGCCAATTTTTTCACTAAACATGTAACTTTTGTTTTTGTGTAATAATAACAAAAAGTTAAGGTGAAATTACTTTTGTGGCTGAATTGGCTATTTTTACATATAATTTTTCTTTATTGTATCAACAAAATATATTTTAAAAATATATTTATCTTAAATCAGCAGAATCAACCAATTCAGCCACTACAATAATACCCAGCCCAGCACAATAATACAATACCAGGCCCATTCTCAACCCATTACACAAAACCCAGCCCAACAACCTAACCTAACCCAACCCGTCCTATATAATCTGTCTATACCCACCGTTTTACGCATTTGTTCAACGGCTAATTAAACAGACCATCGGCTACTCCGATGGCTGCATACCTCGTTTTCTCTCATTTTCTCTCACCCTCTGTATTATTATGTTGAACCTCCCTTTGGCGGATGTTTTGTAAACGGTGGCTAAAGTCACGCATCTGCATCATATGTCCATGGTTTTGGCCGATGTTTCATTACTGCACCACTACTACCGCGACAAAGACCGAGTAAGGATGTAAACACTTCAGACCTCATGTCTCCTTGATTTCAGTATTTCCCCCTTTTTTGATGTATTCATTTTATTTTATACTAAGGCTGAGTGATACCTAATGATCTCAGACCTAATACTGCTAACTGCTTCGCACTTTCATGTCAATTGGATAATAAGATTCCAATTTTGAAGCACAGATCTATACGATTTTAAACGAAAAGTCGTGGATTGTTTTTGATCTCTTATTATTCTGGTATTTTGTTTTTAAACCGGCAGGTCATCTGTTTAATATGATAATGTTGAATATTTAGAGTCTGTTGGTATCTTTAGTTTGGAATTTGTTGTAGATCCATACCAAATGAATGACACGAACGCTGAGTGATGATTAACAAAGGATCTCAGATGTATTCAACCGTATTTGGATTTCTCCTAAAAAAAATTGTATCAGTTATTTATGAAGGCTGAGTGATATTGAATGATCTCAGACCATATTGATATATGTCTTTTACTTGCATTTTTGTAATTAACACTTTTCCAAATCAGATCTATACAGTTTGTAATTAAACAATAGTATTCAAAGATCTACAAAGGCTGAGTCAAATTTATTTTATAAACTGTATTTTTTATTTGTGTACTTCTGGAAATGTTCGGTTTCAAAGCTTGTTGTTGAGTTCATATATTTTATATGCTATCTTGACACACTACATGGTTTTGAAATTAATACATCCATAAATGGTGTTTATCAATTCTGTTATCTGTATTTGTGACTCTGGACTATTGAACTTATAAATCAGTTCAGACAATATAAACATATAAAACTACCTTTGTTGGTCAAGTCTTCAAGCTTTCTTTTTCTGTTGATTGTGGTGCTTTTGGTGATCCTCTTCATTGAAGAGTTGTTAGTAAGTTGGCCAATTCTATATGCTGTCAGATTCCCTGCCAGCCACCTAAGTGGCCTTCGGATCTGCGTGGTCTGGCAGTCATATATGAACATGCCATTGTTTATTTTATACTAAGGTTGAGTGATACCTAATGATCTCAGACCTAATACTGCTAACTGCTTCGCACTTGCATGTCAATTGGATAATAAGATTCCAATTTTGAAGCACAGATCTATACGATTTTAAACGAAAAGTTGTGGATTGTTTTAGATCTCTTATTATTCTGGTATTTTGTTTTTAAACCGGCAGGTCATCTGTTTAATATGATAATTATTCTGGTATTTTGTTTTTAAACCGACAGGTCATCTGTTTAATATGATAATGTTGAATATTTAGAGTCTGTTGGTATCTTTAGTTTGAAATTTGTTGTAGATCCATACCAAATGAATGACACGAACGCTGAGTGATGATTAACAAAGGATCTCAGATGTATTCAACCGTATTTGGATTTCTCCTAAATTGTTTTTTTGTATCAGTTATTTATGAAGGCTGAGTGATATTGAATGATCTCAGACCATATTGATATATGTCTTGTACTTGCATTTTTTTAATTAACACTTTGCCGAATCAGATCTATACAGTTTGTAATCAAACAATAGTATTCAAAGATCTACAAAGGCTGAGTCAAATTTATTTTATAAACTGTATTTTTTATTTGTGTACTTCTGGAAATTTTTGGTTTCAAAGCTTGTTGTTGAGTTCATATATTTTATATGCTATCTTGACACACTACATTTTTTTGAAATTAATACATCCATAAATGGTGTTTATCAATTCTGTTATCTGTATTTGTGACTCTGGACTATTGAACTTATAAATCAGTTCAGACAATATAAACATATAAAACTACCTTTGTTGGTCAAGTCTTCAAGCTTTCTTTTTCTGTTGATTGTGGTGCTTTTGGTGATCCTTTTCATTGAAAAGCTGTTAGTAAGTTGGCCAATTCTATATGCTGTCAGATTCCCTGCCAGCCACCTAAGTGGCCTTCGGATCTGCGTGGTCTGGCAGTCATATATGGCCTTAATACATGTAACCTAACCCATTGCCATACATTCCAGTAATGTAAAGTAAATAAAACCTCACATTTCTACAATTTTTTCAAAAACATCTTTGCATTCCATATAGTTTGGATTTCAACATGTACTGAAAAACCTATGAAATGCATAAACTTATATATTCATCAAACCATTCTTCAGTTGTGTTTCTTCAAAAAAGCATATGCATACAACCATCAACATAACATTACATTACAATCATTACATAGAATACAAACATGGCCTAGGATTATTTGAGATCATAAATGTCACACAATTTGCAAAAAACAAAACAGCTTGGCTCTTACATATCCCACAAAAACCATAAGCATATTTCATGTACATAGTATGCATGAATACAGTCATGCCATTTTAAGCCAATCAAAACTCATCCCCACAGTGACGTTTTCATTGAAGTACTTTTAGTTGAGTGTTACAGACCGACCTGATCTTCTAGGTATTATAGGGCCTGCATCTAGGCATTGTTGACATTGTTGGCATATGTAATTCCGAGTATACCTTTTCTTGTTTAGAGGCCTCATGCAGTAAAAGTGACCTAAATTTTTATTACACCAATAGCATGGTACCAACCAAAACAGCCCCAGGTGTTTTCCACATGCATGACATTTTGGAGCATTGCATTTTGAACATGAACAGCACCTCATCTTAAACAGCAAAGTTCAATTTTTGTCATTAAGTTTTTTAGAAAATAAAAGTATTAAAACTTATTTCAATTTTTTTCATTATGTTTAGCATAAAAAAGATTTCACTGGTACTTATATCATTTGTAGATCATTTTGTCATTCAAAACCATAGTAGAAAACATACCTTAGGTTTGTGTAGAAATATCAATTCTCATACTTTATACTGGAAACAGTGGCAGCCTGCTTTGTTTAGATGTTATGGTTGAGCTGAGTAAATGAGTTTCTGAGCAGGGAGTAAATGCATTTACAATGGTATATATGCACCCAGACTGCAGTAATGGTTATTGACCACTGGTATGTAATATTTGTTATTAATTGTGATATGTACCTACTGTCTGTGCTCATTTAATGAGCAGACCTACACGCCATCCTAGTATTGGGATCCTGCAGGTTGGTTCATTTAATGCGAGCAGACCATGTGTAAATGTATTGAAAACATGTTTAAAAATGTTATTAATAAAAAATGCCTGCCGAAAAAAGATTTTCATAATTATAAAAATCATGTACTTGGTTTGTATCCTTGTTTCCTGTGTATGCTTTTATTAAATGTGCAGACCTAATTGTCATCCTAGTTCCTCTGATTTGATAGTGAACTGGTATGTATTTAATGCCTTTCTTATCACTATGTACTCCTAAACACAGTAAGCCACTATATATTATTACTTCTTAGTGGTTAATTCTAAATACGGAGTATTCCTTTACAAAAAAAGCAACTGCACTTGAAATTTAATTTTTTGAGCAAACATCTGTTATTATACAAAAATCATATATACGAGACATTCTATGTATAAATTATGTTTATTATGTCAAATGATTTGTCAAGTATTACGTACATTGATGCTTCACAATAACCATATGATTGTTTTAAATACGATGTTGCTGATTTTTAACAGTTTGGTTTAAATCAACAACTTCATTTAAATCTTTATGATTTAACAGATTGGTTATAACCAAATGATTCAATCTACGTTTTTTTGTAAGAATATTACTTTGAATAAACCTTTTTACCTTCAAACTCTTATATGGCCTATGAATAATTATTAATTGGAAAAGCTTGACATTTCAAATCAATTGGATGCCTGCGCCCGCATATCTAGGCCAAAAAAACTTCTCAACAGCTGCTTTTGTAACCATGTACTTCACAAATTTTAACTGAAATCATGTTTACGTGCTTCAATAAGTGTTCTCTACTTAAAATTATGACTCTGTTAATTCTCCTTCCTTGATTTAAAAATATATATACCTCATTTCTTTTCTAGCAACAACATAAAAGTCCATTTCAAGAAATGATTGGTTTGAGAAGTTTCAAGTGAAGTACATTGGTTAAATTTTCAAGTGTGGTATAAAGCAACTGCACTTGAAATATAATTTCTTGAGCAAACATTTTTTATTATACCCAAATCATATATATAAGACATACTATGTATATAGATGCTTATTATGTCAACGATAAATATAATTATTTAGTACATTGATGTTATACAATAACCAAATGATTGTTTGAAATACAAAGTTGTTGTTTTTTAACAGATTGGTTAAAATTAAAACTTTGTTTAAATCTTATGATTAAACTGCAGATTGTTAAAGCTCTATGATCAGAATTAGTTAATTGGATATAATAACTCTCTATACTCACTTCTTTATACCTTAATTCTTGCAGGTGTAATTTTCAAGTTGAAAGATATTTCAATGACTGCCATGTAGAAAAATGTAATAGAAATAATTCTGGAGCCTTAGAAGGTTGCCATTTATGTAAACATTCAAAAAGGTCTCTAATATTATTTAGTTAAAATTAGGGATTGCAGGTTTCATCAACCATACCAATTGGTCAGGTATGTCACTTTACCTCTCCTTATTGGCCCTATTTTCAACTCTCATTGTTTGTAGGCTGTCTGTAGTTTAGAACTCCATTTAGCTTTGGAAATATTAGAAAACCAATTCTTATTTTCAATCATAGCAAATGTATTAACTTCTACAATAAACAATACAAATTTAGCTTTGAAATCCAATGAATACACTTTTGAAATCAAATAAATACACCTCTCATTCAAGAATGAACATAGTTACAAAGTTTTACGTTTCCTAATACTTCAAAACATACTCCGTAGTTAGAAACTTGTTGCCTTCATTTAGGAGTCTCCACATGCCTAAAACTTTTTTTCACCTGCAAATCATTTATAAGTGTGTCAATGTCATTATAAAATTATTTTATAAAACTTGCCAATATGAATTATGTGTAAAGACATCCCTTAAAGTTAGCAATTTCTTCTCTCTGTAGAAAACCTGCAATTGCTCAACAAATACACAATCTTTAGAGGACCAAGGTATAATACGTCCACAACATAGCATCATCAAATTAGCACACCACACTATAGACATAATATAGGTTATTTGAAGTCTTTCACACATAGTGTTTCACTTCCAAAATACATACGGCCCCTTGATACAGTTTTCCAAAAAAAACCAACACCGCATTAGTTGTTTCCACAAAAACATCGAAACGTTATCTTCACTTCTTTGCAAACCCAATTACAGTTTTTCCTGCTTGATTTTAATCTTCAGCTTCTTTCCATTCCCATTGCCTGTAAACTCATCATTGAGATTCCTTTTTATCTCGTCATCCAATTCAACAATCATCTCTCTTTGTGTAGAAGCAACAGGCGAATCTGAGAGCTCAATGGGGGCAGTAACCTAGTATGAATAGAAAGAAACTCCATTTTCAGAATTTCGTAATTCAAACCATTATAAACCTGTTAGGTTGATTAGCATTTTACCTCCTTCTCAGCTGAAATCCGTTTTCCCTTGCCCTTAGTAACAGAAGACTTCTCTCTTATCGAGTTGTCATTTCCTTCCAAGTTTGAACATGAACCAATCTGAAATAGAAAGATTCACTCTAGGCATCATCTTTAGATCTAAGCTGAAAATGAACTATTAAAGATTAAAGATTTTTTTCAAATACCTTCTCTGGAGTACACTCATGGCTTTCATTTGATACCAATTGCTCATGATTTCCTTCATACATTGCCAGCACATTAGGATCTCGAATCATACTAACAACTCCAAGGGAAACACTACCTTTATAGGCATTCTCTTCACCTCTCTTCTTTAGCTGTATTTTGAATATTCCCTTTTTGTCAATCAAGCTTTCAATATTTTCTGGAAAACAGGTTGGATCACTTGTTTTCTGTTTTTTTGCCAAGTTGCATTATGAAATAGAATGAGTGGTCTACATAGAATAAAATTGCCGTGAATACAATATAGATGTTACCTTTTGGACCTCAGCCATTAGGGATGCAGAAGTTTTCCCCAGAATCTCAATACATTCCCTATCCCATAGAATAAAATTTCCGTGCCCGGTGTTGTCCATGATGCACACACTGACCTTGTAACTTAATCATTATCAGGTCCATGATGTGTTAGTTTATTTGAAATTCATATTTGTAAAACAATACATTAACCCCAACAACATTATCTCTGGCATCAAATAAGGTGATATTATAGTACCGGTAGACTCCTTCTCCTAGTGTCACGCTGCAAGTAGAACACCTGAACCTCTCCTCCTCCGGTACCAATTTTTTGTGACATGTTGGGCAACTTAGGTAGCACCACTCCCGAGTATTTTCGATAGAAACTATCTCATCAAGCACCCAGTAAATCTCCTCCTATTCATTCAAAATGTTTTTGACACACAATGATTACAACCAATTACAAATGCTGCTTACAAAAATCCCTCTAACACATATTTACCTCAGTTGCATTCATCAAATCCTCCATAGTGGTTATGACAGCATGACCACTAAGCACATCCCTACTCCCTTCACCTTGTGAGCAGTTTGTGTTGCATGTTTGAGATATGGAGTCATCACCATCCGCCGGAAATCTATTATTTGTTTCATTGTGCAAAGTAAGTTATTGTTTTTTAAAACTTACTATTATTATTAGATTAGATAATTATAAGTCAAAAAATTTATGAATCGTACTCGCTCTGGAACTCTAAGAATTCGGTTGTGTTTCCATTGATGATGAGTTTGGACACATCAAAAGATGAAGCCACACTTAGGGTGCCTGCTTGTAAATAACATTGTTAAGAAACAATTGATGATACGTTGATGTTGGTGAAATAGCAAAATTAGATGTTGTAATACCTCGGTATCTTTTGGGTCTACACAGTTGAAATATCACAAAAACAGCAATTCCAGGGTTCTCATTAACATAATCCTGATACTGGTTATATATTTGTTCCATAGAACACAACCTAGTCTGTTTCCCCTGTAATTTCAAAAAGATTTTAGCCATTAGCATAACAAATTATTTTCGTACCCATAACATTTCTAAATGAAAAAAAAATACTCTGGGTCTGCCACAGTTAGCTCCATTAGCCTTTCTGTCTTCCCATTGATGATATGAGTTTGAACAATGCTTTTATTGATAACCTTCCCAATGATATCTGAAACAGTGGAATGGAAACTGTTGTTAGCATAGTTCCATAAGTTATTTAGTTAGGTCTATAATTTGATTTTACCCACCAATGAGAGTTTTGTCGTTGATAACCCTTTGGGCGTGCAGCATATCGAAAGGTTGGAAATCGTAGACCATCATAGGCAATTCTGTCTTCGTATCCTCCCTGAATTGGGTTTTAGAGATGAACTGAATTAGGTAGGGATGATTTGTGGTCTTCACTATTTGGTAATTGTCTAGAACTAAGAAGTTCCTTATAGCATAGATCTTGTGCTCAGTTATTATAGTCTTGTACATGGCAATCTGTGGTCTCTTGATTATTGCATGAATCCGATCTCCCTATTTTACAGATTCAAAAGTTAACAACGAACGTTTTATCATATAAAATATTTTTGATATAAGTATAAATTGTACCTCGGCGTCATGCAAAACCATCTCGAGGGTCTCCCCTCCTTTTGAGTGAGAAGGCACCTCATAAGCCCTTACAACCCTAACCTTCAGAGCCAACTTGGCGTGATCAATGTCCTTGATCATAGACCACATCCCCGTTGTAGATGAACCTGCCATTGTTTAGTTTAAACTCTAAATCTGGAATTGCTCGTTTGTGGTGTGTCTAGAAAATCCTTCACTTGGGTATTTATAGTGGCCGTGGAGAGAACAGTTTCTGCCAAAGGGGTATTAACCAAGGGATAATTTCCCAGTTAATCTTTAAATTGGGATTGTGGCGTACAAAATCCTTTTATTGTAATGTAAAGATAGTATAGTGCATTTAATGTTTGTGTGGCTCAAGACTTGCTCTGGGATTTTTTTTGTACTTTCAAAGTTTTTTAAAGTACAATTTACACCATTTATTTAATCCTCAAATTAGCTTATTTCGAAATGGGGGTGAGACGTACAAAAACAGTCTAATCATAGTACAATTCAATTAATGTTTTTGTGGCTCAAGGTTGTGTGGAGATTTTATTTGCTTTTCTACAGATTTAAAAGTACAAATTGTATATTTTCTTAATAAAAGCAGCAAGCATGCGAACTGGAGACATTGGTTACTATACCAGCATTAAAACTACATTGTGCTGAACTCTGGCCTGTTTCTGAACCCATGGACAATCTTTAAATCGGGCCTGTGGCGTACAAAATCCTTTTATTGTAATGTAAAGATAGTATAGTGCATTTAATGTTCGTGTGGCTCAAGACTTGCTCTGGGATTTTTTTTGTACTTTCAAATATTTTTGAAGTACAATTTACACCATTTATTTAATCATCAAATTAGCTTATTTCGTAATGGGGGTGAGAGCCACAAAACTGTCTAATCACAGTACAATTCAATTAATGTTTTTGTGGCTCTAGGTTGTGTGGAGATTTTATTTGCTTTTCTCTTGATTTAAAAGTACAGATTTTTGTGGCTCAAGGTTGGTTACTGTACCAGCATTAAATCTGCATTGTGCTGAACTCTGGCCTGTTTCTGAACCCATGGACAATCCGACCCGATTACTTGAAGACCCGACCCGAACCCATTGATGTGATATTTTTGAGCGGGAATACTGTGCAAAATTTCTCTTGCTTTTGTATAATAGAAGATTGAGGTTTTGCCTCGACGTCTTGCCACGCCTCTCGCCTTTTAGAATAATGGGTGGGATACACAAACTCAAGTGAAAGGTAGCATTTTATCTAATGGAGTAATGATATTTTAAAGGTTCTATAAATTTTTATCACGGATGGAAACATAGTTGTTTGAAAATAGTGCACGACCAATTTCAAAAGAGTAATGCTACATTACATGTACACATCACTGTTGACACGCTCACAAAGATGATTAATTTAAAGTTTTGATTTTTTTAATGAATTGTTTATTTACACAGACAATTAGAGATGAACGTGTATAAAAATGTATAAAATGGTATGTAGAAATGGTTTATTCCTTTCAAATATTGGGAGTCGGGTAATACCAAATCAGGCCGACATAAGCTAATATATATGTAGTTTATACTACATTCATTCCTTAAAAAATTGTCATCTTTTTTTTTCAAGTCAATGTTAGTAAGCTTTGATCAATGATTTTGATTAATATAATTATATCAAACTTATAAATAGTGCAAAACAGTGCAAAACAGTCCCAAACATTGTACGCTACAAATAAAGTAAAATTTATTTCCTTAATTTTTGTGAAGTCAAACACTGAACTTTATTTAAGACCGGAGGGAGTATATCATATACTCCGTTATGTTTGTTCTAAGTTTCAACTAAGTGTGCGCGGCTCATTGCTGAAATACCAATTTTAGTTGGAGTGTCACAATTTGTGAGCATATCATTAGCTTCACATCTTCACCCGTCCAAAAACCAGTTCTTGTTAAAGGTACTAGTACAGCACCCGTGCGATGCACGGTGGGTGAGTCTGTTGGATGAGTATAATTACCGTTAGACTATAAATCTAATTGAAAATAAAGTTAAATATCATAAATTGTGAATATTAAAAAATGAAATTGTAATACGTAAGTATATTGTAATATGTAATGTGATTTTAATACAATATGAAATTTTAGAGATTATGGAATACTTCCTTATAGACAACATTCACGGTTTCATCTATCTTGTAGTCACCTACGTCAACATCATCGATATCCAGATCTTGCGTGAAATAACTACACAAAGAAACATTAGTGTTGTGCAAGATATTATCTGTGTGATCGGATGAAACTGACGTAGATCGTAGATCATACGATCTCTTCTGAATTAGATTCAGCCTCGTAAGTGGTGTTTGTTTGGAGAGTACACTTGATACTGATGGTTGAGCGCTCGACACCAAGACTACATTATTATTACACAACATTGGTTAATAAAATAATCAAAAGTATAATTAGTTTAAAAATAGGTTTCAATAGTAAGCCAAAAACATCTTGATAAATTTACTATTGGTGACATCCACCAGAGGGGAACTAACAGAAGTTATAGGCTTTATAGATGATGTAAGACTGTGATGAAGAGATTCTTGAAATCGAGCGTTTTGCAAAATTCTTCGATTTACGTCACGCTCGTTGTCACTATCATCTGCGTAAAAAAATATGGTTGACCACATTAGTAGGAAAGGTAATACTATCCATTTTATTGAAAACGACACGTATTAATTTTTAACTATTAAAAACTTTAAATCACATAAAAATATTTTTGAAATTTCTCATCAACGCTAAAAATATTACGTAAACTTCACAATTTACACATCCACACATTTGTGTGTCTATATATTTGAGAGGGCAATTTGATGAACCTATATTAATTTTTTAAATAAAAGTGGTTAGTATATTTTAATTATATTATTAAAATATAATAATATAATTAAAATGTTTGAGACCATCACAAATGATCACTCTGGACAAATAGTGTGAGCTCTGTACTTAAACAAATCCAATCATAAAAATAAATTCATCATCTACTATTTCGCATTTATAATACGCAATATTTGTCAAAGGTTATTTGTCTATCGCGTATTACAATGCCGTTTTTGAACATGTTTAACATGTCCTATATAACAGGCCCCACCATGGAGCCCAAATTTTTAATCGTAGTATTATAATATACTACTGAGAAGCTTTTCTGGTGCATTTGGATGTACATGAAGTTTTGTATTTGAGCCCCATGGTGGGCTCTGTTATATTACTTATATATACTACTGAGAACTTTTCTGATGCATTTGGATGTACATGAAGTTTTGTATGGTCAAAACCATTTAGACTACTTTAAGATCAATTTTTTTGATAAATTTAGTGAGCATGTTCTTCATAAAGTGTACTACCTCCGTCCCTTAAAACTTTGCCAAAGTTGATCGGCACGGAGAATAATAAAGTAAAAACTGTGTGGTTGAGATTTGTGCAGAGGAGAGAGAAAAAACAGAAACCACAAAATAATTGATTAAAAGGGAAAGTGACAAAGTTTTTTGGGACGTCCCAAAAAGGAAAGATGGCAAAGTTTTAAGGGACGGAGGGAGTATATTATATCTACAAATTTTCATCTTAAAATTCAAATGGGAAGTCAGCTAAATAACTTATTGACAAATATTGCGCCAAAATATGTATAAATAACGCATTGTTTTTCAATAATTTATTGAGTTGAATTCTCAATCAATTTTCAAGCTAAAATGTTATGGACATAATCTACAATTAATGAAAAACATTCTAACATTTGTTTATCAAACAATTCCACCTCAAAGAACCTCAAACACATCTGACAATAACGTCCGAGCACTCGACTCCTTAACTACATTATGAGGAGGATAACTTTTGTTAATCAAAGAGTCTACGATACAATTACTTGAATAATATGTGTTAAAAATAGGTAGCTCATGGACATTTTGGTGTATTTACCAACCGTGACATCCATTAAAGGGGAAATAGTTGAAGATATTTGCTTTATAGTTCCCGTAACACTGGTACAAAGAGATTGATGAAACCGAGCATTTTGTACACTACAAATAAAGTCAAATTTATTTCCTTAATTTTTGTGAAGTCAAACACTGAACTTTATTTAAGACCGGAGGGAGTATATCATATACTCCGTTATGTTTGTTCTAAGTTTCAACTAAGTGTGCGCGGCTCATTGCTGAAATACCAATTTTAGTTGGAGTGTCACAATTTGTGAGCATATCATTAGCTTCACATCTTCACCCGTCCAAAAACCAGTTCTTGTTAAAGGTATTGTACCATGAAAATGCTTAAATTAGTAATTATAATTAAATCTGTATGTTCAGAATATACATTACTCCATATCTGTATATATTTAACAATGGAATCGGCTGGGATAACCTGTTCCCGCCTGATTCCATCGTGACAACCAAATGGACAGATCTGGCCATTAAAGATTACACGTGTCAATTGATCGTTAAATACAAATTCTACTATTGCACGATCAATAAAATCCTGTCTATTCTCTGAAGCCACCACGTGGCAATACTATAGGGCATGCGAAGTGCATAATGGGCCAGTTGCATGTCAACCTGCACGAACACAAAATGGCAGTTTATCAGCGGTTTTAACCCACTAAACTCAATATTTATATGCGGCGAGATTAAGAACTTTAGCCATCAAAACTCAGGAGCACGAATATCAGTATATTTCCACACGCTTAAATAATACTCCGTATTAATAATATTAATTTTTAATACATACTCCGTATTAAAGTTCTTCAAGGAAGTTCCACGCCTGTTTGGAGGAGTGGGGGTTACAACAGAGTGCAAGCACGATTACATTAGGTGAATTCACATAAAAATACTACAACATAATTCTGAGTATACAACACACAAAAATTGAGTATTCCCCCTTCAAGCACCGGCTACCCAGGTTCTGAAATTAGACAACTGAACAGATCCAATGAGAAAGCTAACTGGCGGCCATACTATGAAGAGGCAGAATGAGAATAACAGTCCAGGTATTTTAATAAGTGTAAGATAAAAGGAGGACAATGTTCCTGATATATTTAGTTATTTTATGTTTCTGAGGTTATTAGAGGTAGATAGTTACAGAATTTTTTAAAAGCTTGAAGATAGATTTACGTTAAAATCATGCCATAGATGTGATGAACCTTTAATCAGGTAGAAAACATGAGTTTGTCGTATATATGTCCGTATTGAATCAGGTTTGTGAAGTGAAATAGCTCCAACTCAGAAACAAATTGACATGACTTTTAGTTAAAAATCCAAATTAAGGATGCATTTGTGTGTATTTGTACTTAAGATGCGTATATAGCTTACAAAGAGATTTAAAAACAAATACACACACATATAGCCACATACACTTATTGTATACTTTGACCACATTATTTTAGGTGCTTTGACCCCATTAGTATTCTGAAAAATGGATTCAACTTAGAAATTCATTACATAATCTTTGCTGCTTCCATGCCTCAAGATTATGTTTGCTTACGTATCCTTCACTATACAACCCCAAATTATTTCCAAAAATAAGCATGGCAGAAAGCAGAAGGCCATAGATCAGACAAATGAGTTTATAATAGATAGCAAACAAAAGACTCAGAAACTAGAATTTTGCACCTTTATGTTGAAAAGCTTGCACTTTTTCATGATGCTTTTCTTTAACTATTGCTCAAAAAAACAATTGTGATGGATAAAGTACTTGAAAATGAACAACCAATCACATCCAGTTTCATTAATCTGCAATAAACATATAATAACACATTATGAATGCTTCATTTTAGTGCAAATGATCAAAAGATAGACATACACTACAATTATTTCATCATACAAGTGAATATATTCTTATCTTTTGTATAATGCCTTGGTGTGCTTCCTGCTTGAGTATCAAGTCTCTAGCATCCTCCATTTTGACTGAAATCAGCACAAACATTTCAAATTACACCAACATCACACCTAAATGCTCTGTAGTGATGTGCATAAAAAACAATAATGATTATTCAAATATAATACCAACAATCTCAAAATAATTCTCCAGTATTAAGCCTCCAGTATTAAGTCATACTTTGAAAAAAGAGAAAAATACAATGCATACACACACACACACATATATACACCTTTAATACACTCAGTAAGCTGGGAAGGATAGGATAGGCAGATAGTATGTAACATAGAGAGAAAAGTTGTCTATTTTAGAATCAAAAATACAGTACATCATTTGCACATTATTGTTCTGTTTGAGCTCATTTTATATTTTCGTATCAATTATTTTATCTCTTTTATTACTTTATTATTGATTACTCAATAGTCTTGGTTTAGGTTTAGCTTTAAATCAAAGAAAAGACATACGATTCTTACATTAAATCTCATAATACATCAAGCGGGAGATGAAGTTACAACTAAAGTGAAGAGCAAAACAAATTATATAATCCCTTAAAATAATTTTTAAAATATAGTATATTTCTGAGCTCACCGAGTATTCCGCCGGAGCTGGGAAGGCCAAACTGTTATGGGCTATGACCTTAAATGGATTTCCCCCACACGGTCCTGGAGCTGGAACGGCAAAGCTACCTGCTATAACTCTTAAATGGAGAAAAATTAGGTCTTTAGAGATCACGGCGAAGAGGTCAGTTAGAGTCAGGAGAATCAGCAATGAACATATGCAATATATAGTAGCTGACACACGGAGGAACGATTTCAAAGTGAACATCTTGCCGATGAGAGCAAGGGATAAGGGGTGATGAGAGCAAGGGATAAGAGCTGGAAGGAAATGTGATGGATAGAATCATAGATTCCTAGGCTTAGATAGAGGGTTCCAGACAAGTGAGTTCCAGATGGGCCGCATGAAATATCTATCCAAATTTTCCTTTTTTCATCTGTTCCAAAATTATCTTCTCTTTCTTTTTTTGGTAAAAAAATTGTGATTCACAACAATTCTTACACAATTTTCTCTCCTCTGCACAAGTCTCCACCACACAAAACTCACTATCTTAATCCCCGTGTCGGATTAAAGGAGGAGACAATATAGGAACAGAGGGAGTAACTTTTAGTTCTTTAAAAGTCAGGGTCAATGGCTTTCTCACGTAGGGTTGTTTTTAAGGACCCCTGTTTTTTGTCATTATCAAATCTATGTTGTTGTGTCACGAGGCACCACACGCCAAGAATTGAAAATATTGATATGCAACGACGAAGACATCCAAAGTAGTTCCACAATAAACGTGATGTATCTCGAGGTTTTTCAAAATGTGTAATTCTACCTTTTGTAATATAATCATTTTCGTATTGCATTTGTATTCGTTATACCAAATATAAATGTCGTTTTGTGCTAAGTTATACATGTATTACATTTTTATTTAAAACAGCTACTCCCTAATTTCAATTTATTTCAAACATTTTTTACCTAAAAAAAGTATTTGTTCCCGTGCATCGCACGGGTTACATACTAGTAAGTTTTAAAAAACAGCCGTACTCACTTATTGGGGTCATGTATAATTGTATATGCTTATATGTTTTATTAGGACGTTTTTAAGTAGATTGATTTCACTCTTCCCATCAATAAAACTAAATCAAACTTAAACAAACGAAATTAAACATATGCATCAAACAAACATCAATCGAGCCATAAGCCATTCCAATTAAACAGATTTATATGATCCTTCAAATTAATATCGGGATTAAAGTCTAATTTATATGCTACTTAATCCGTATCACAAAGGATGAAGAGAATAGTTTTGGAAATTTACTTTTTAAATCTTTTGCCCACAAGTCAACACCCCAATAAGTAATTACACATCATAATAAGGAAAGTTAACTACTACAGTAGCATATCAATTATACTCTGTTTATAAGAACTAGGGAGAGTTGCTCTGAGCGGAAGAGGAAGTGGAAGGTGGAGGGTTGCCAGGTGACGGTTCGAAAGGGAACGGAGGGAAAGGAAATGGGAAGAACGGGGCCGGAGGTGGCGGTGGAGAAGGAGATGGAGTGAATCCTGGAATGGGTGGGAACAATGGAGGGAATACCGAAGCCGGCGGAGTGGGAGGCGCGGGAAAAAGCGGTGGGAATATTGAAGGCGGAGACGAAGGAGGCGGTGGGAGAAGTGGTGGAAATATTGAAGGCGGCGGGGATGGGAACAGCGGAGGGAAGATCGGCGCAGGCGGAGAAGGGATTATCGGAGGAATTATGGACGGCGGCGGCAGTAAAGGGTTGGGCGGAAGTAAAGAAGGCGGCGGCAGTAAAGGGTTGGGCGGTATAACGCCAAATGGAGGGAAAATAACAGGCTCAACTTGCTCTACTACTTTCTTTGCCGAATTACCATTATTAGGCTGCTCCTGGTTGCATAGCTCCGGCGGTTTGAGCGGCCGGAAAGTGAAAGAGCCGGCTGAGAAAACCACATAGTTCCCTTCCTTCTTCCTTTCCTCATTAATGAGGTAAATCGGAGACGTGGCGGCCGACGCCACGGCACAGTTCGGATCGCCGCTGCTTATCAGAGTAACAGAGCATCGTCCCCTGATTTTCTTGGCGACAGAGAAAGGGAGGCGCACGGTGAATTCTCCGCCGTCGTTCGTCTTCACTTCCCGGCGAAAACTTGGTCGCCGCTGCCGCCCCTTACTCCACGCTCCACACTCAACCGCAACAGAGGCTCCTGATGATGACCGACCAGAGTTACAAACATCAGCATTTCAAACGTGGCAACAATATCATAGGACAAAAAGGAAAGTCCCCGAAATAGGACTAAAACAGTTTCAAAATTCCAAAATAGAATTGTCATATTTTTTATTCCCAAAATAGGATTATTTACTGTCATGTTTAGAAAATACTGACATGTTTGAAATCTGGTACTGCCAAAACATGACAGTAATTAGCCCTATTTTGGGAATAAAAACATGAAAGTCCTATTTTAGAATTTTTAAACTGTTTTAGTCATATTTCGGGTAATATCTCATATTCTAAATATAGGATTTACGGAGTATTATACGTTTCGATTAATAAGTTGATACTTTTTTTTATTGATTTTGATATAGCTATTTGCCTATTTCGATTCAAAACTAAATTCAGGCATTTTTACTTTCATTGTAAATGAATTTTTTAGAATTAATGGCAAGATTAGTTCCAATAAGAGCTCATTTGGTAATTCTACTTTTCGGTTTATCAAGCTCATCGATCAACTTTTTAATGAAACACGTATTTTTTTCTGGTTGTATTGACCGGAGTTACTGTAAAAGACTATTTTAGTTATTTTTTCATATAATTTTTTCTTTACGTATTAATAAAATACGTAGTATATTTTAAATATAATTTTTCATAAATCAACAGAATCATTCAATACAACCACTTCAGCCAGAACTTCATAAATTTAAACAGAATCAGTCGATTCAGACGATTTCAGTGTTACCAAATGATCTCTAAAAATTACAGAGTAAAAAATAAGATCAAGTACTACTTATGTTTTATTCTCTAAATATAACTTATGTAATTACAAAAATTCCTTTTGTACACTTTTTTATACACATCAGTACATCCCGTGTCTGTGAGAGTTTTTTTTTGTCTGTGGATATCAGTCTACAGAAAAAAAGTGACTTGTTTTGTTTGTAGAATTTTTCACAGACAAAACAAACCGATTTTTTAATGTGGACTGAGATTCACAGACACGGGATGTGGTGATGTGTATAAGAAGGTGTACACCAAGAATTGTTGATGTAATTAATCCTCCTAAAAGAATAAGTCAATTAAACTTTTCAAAAGAAGAGTGAATGACTTCTATTTTAAGAATAAAACAATGATCCTATTCATAAACATTAACATTGTTTTTGTTGTAAGAATTTTTTCCTTACCTTATTTGTTTTAGTGATTTAGTCCCGCAAATGACCAAATAAATCAGTGTTTAAAAATAGAGCCAGAGTATTATATAAAGTGCGAAAATGCACTAACTAAGAAGGAATGAACCTGAAATGAAGTGGGTATCAGGTCTGGAGAAATGTTGGGAGCAAGTATCATCACAGTAGACGGTGCCCACAAGAAGTGGAGGATAAAGCCGGCCGCCGCGTCTGGGGACGGCGGCGTTGTTCTTTGAAATTGTTATTGAGCATATGATTAAGAACACAATCCACGAAGAACATACTTTCCATATCATTTTTGCAGCAAGAACACAATTCACGCACAATAAACTGAAACAAAGGAATTAATAACAGAAATTGAGTACTATACATAGGTGGAAGGTTGATTTTTAATGAGAGGAATTTTGTTTTTGTAGTAGTAGGTAGGGAACGAGAATCATGTCAGCTGTTGTCAGTCCAAGGTCCCACTTGGTTCACGAGATGCTTAATCTTTTGAAAAAAAAATAGAAAAATCTATTGAGAAATTGTTTTTATACACATTTTTATTTTGTGAATAAAAAATAGAAAAATCTATTGAGAATTTGTTTGTGAATAATCTATTCATAAACAAGCCGGCTGAATTAATTACTTCATCTGTGGTTCATGGAGTAATACACCTCCCTTCTTTGTTTAGTAAGAGAATTTACTCCAAATAAGACTAAAACAGTTTGAAAATTCCAATGTTTAAGTGACAATTAATATATTTATTTATTTACTCTACATGCTTGGTGTACACAAATTTCATACACCTCTATTTAAGGAGTACAAATAAGCTAATGTCATTTATAGTAATTTTAAAACCAACCAGTCATTTCAGCCAACCTATTATCAAACACTTTCACTTCATCAAATTCAATCTTTTCAGACTTTTCAGCCATTCCAGCCAATACAGCTGTTACCAAACAGGCCCTATATTTACCGTTAATCACCCCACTTTTTTTACTTTTTTTTCTCGATTCCTTTTTGTTTCTCCCTCCGGCCCCAGTCTCTCAACACCCTGGCTGGACAGAAACGCCACAATCGGTGAAGCTTTTCTTTTTTTGCCTTCCGACTAGGGTTGTAAACGAATCAAATAATTTATGCTCGATTCACGATTCGAATTCGTATAAGACTATTCAAATTTGAAAAATACAAATACAAATACAAATAAGAATACTAAATTTGATTCGAATTGTTATCAAATACAAATAAGAATATCAGTGTATTCGATTCGAATGTTAATCAAATATATTCGATAAATAATAGTGATGATATTAATAATAATATTAGTAACATTATAATAATTATTAAAAGATACCTATACCCGCAAATCCACCTCATCCATATGTGTACTTTCCAAAGCGTCAAATGAACAAAATAGCCTGTAGCATAGACGTCTCTCGCATCTGAACTTTGGAGACCTCAATATACTATCCACTAGGAAACATGTGAAGGGACTACCACCGTTGAAGACTTTCACTCACAAGCATTTCTTTGCATGCAAACTTGGTAAAATGTGCAAATCCTCTCATAAGTCAAAACAATTCCCATCCTCCTCACACCCGCTACATCTGCTTCATATGGATCTATGTCGACTAATGTGCATCCAAGTCATCAATGACACAAGTGTACTCTTTTCACTGTGGATGATTTTTCGTGGTACACATGGACCAAGTTCCTACGCTCTAAAGACGAAATTGCAAGGTCCATTATGACCTGTATAAGGACAATTAATTAAGAACTTCCTCCAGAAGAGCGTGCGGATCCCTAAAACTAACAATGCGACTGAACTCAAGAATAAGCAACTCACTGACTTCTATGAATCTCAAGGAATCACACAACATTTTTAGCTACCAAAACTCCACAACAAAATGGAGTAGCGGATCGGAGAGAAGAAACAGGACCCTAGTTAAAGTAGCAAGAATCATGCTTATCCAATTCAAGCGTCCTCATTTCATGTGGGCCAAAGCTATCAATACTGCTTGCTTCACACAAATTCACACCTCAATTCATAAATGCTTCAACAAGGCTTCCTATGAAATTCTATTCAAGTGAACCACAGATATCTCATTCTTTCGAGTCTTTGGTTGCAAGTGCTTCATTCTGAATGATAAGGGTGAAAGAGGCAAGCTGGATCGAGATAAAAAATCTTTTAACTATTCCTTAACTGCTCCAAAATTTTGCATGCTTTGAACAAATATGTTGGTCCAAAATAGGACGCTCGTAGGCTTTTAGGAAAGCTACGTACGACACTCAAGCAAGAATTAGGAAAGTACGAATATGGAAAGTTAGCCAGAAATAGCATATAGAAGTTGTCTCCCCTAATCTGAATTACAACCCGCCTTTTATAGGCGTATACAAATCGTAACCGTTACCGATAATAATGACTAATTAATTACAACATTAATACGGAATTAAATACATAATTAATAGCGCATTAATTGCTCGAACGTTACTCTTCCGGGCTAGGAGGTCGGCCGGACTGGCAGGCTCCCCGCTGGGCTGGCTGGCAGGCTCCAGGTTATGGACTTGGATCCATGGGTCCAAGTTCGGGGCTTGGGCTGATTAGGCTCTGGGCCTAGTCCCATTACTCCATCACGAGTCCCTGATACGTTCGTAATTTCCATATCTATGTTTATGTTTTTAATTAGTTTTGCTTGACTTTTACTTTGGAAATTACACACTTTTGGTGTAATAGATTAGATTGTTAAATTCTTGTAAATAGGTTAGATTAGATATATTCTGAGCTTAAGCAGGTTTTGGTCACTCAAAGTACAGTTGGTGAACCCAAAAAGTGAAGAGAAGGTGCAAAAGTTCAAAGATAAAAGAAGATCCTGAATTTTGGTCTATACTCGGTCGAGTATTAGCTATACTCGATCGGGTATTAGGTTGGAACTTCAAATCGGATCAGATCCGAAGACAAGGGAACATGCAGGGAAGATTTCAACCACGATTTTGTGTCTATACCCGATCGGGTAGACCGACATACCCGATCGGGTATGCCTTTGAATTTCAAAAGAATTTCGGTCGAGTATGGTTCGAATACCATTTTCTAAGCATACTCGACCGGGTATGCATATATACTCGATCGGGTATACTCTTAGAAAATACCCTGAAACCGGTCGAGTATAGGGCTGCACAAAATTTCCCCGAACCCGCAAAACCCGGCCGATCCGACCCTACCCGGCCGACTTTAGTCGGTTATTGGGCCCATAAAAAATGTTGTGGGTTTATTTTTTAAAAACCCGTACATTTGGGTAGGGTTGCGGGATTCCCATGAAAAACCCGATAACCCCCCGACCCGGCAGCCTAATTTAATATTCGTACATGCGCCTCTACGTATTCTGCATTTCTTCTTTAATTTTTTTGTTCTCTGGCTCTATACTTTCCGATTCCCACCTCATCGATGCTCTCAATCTTTAATTTGTTTCGACTCTTCAATTCTCAAAATATGAAAGCTTCAAATTCTTCAATCTTCTTCGTAATAGGCTCAGGATATTTTAGCTATTTATATGCGACCAACAGCCCTAAGCCCCTAAGTCCGATTTTCATCTTCTTTCTCTGGCAGTCAAGAACTCAGGATCCTTCAAGGCTTCAAGAAGAGTTGATCAGTTGAGCTACGAAAAGAGGTATGCACCCATCTACTTTGTTAATCCGACACTTAGTTGGTTTACAATTTTATTCTTTTCTTAATTTTTCATTTATTTCATATAATTCAGAAATTTCTTTCGTTATTTTTGTGTAGATGGATTCACTTGATGTGTCTGGTTCAGTTAATTTAAGCTTAGAAACAATAGACACACCTAGCCTTGCAAATCTCACCCCCTCTGAGAATCAAACCCCCCCTCATGTTCGAGTCAGTGATGTTGAGGTAGAAAAAGGATCTTCAGGGAAAAAGAAATCTTACCTTTGGAGTCATTTTACTCTCATTCCGGGGAGGGATCCAAAAGACCCTAAGTGCTCTTGCAACTATTGTGGAGCAGAATACAAATGTGACAGTAGGAAGCATGGAACTAGTAGCATGAAAGTTCATTTTGAGCATCAATGTAAAAAAAATCCACACAAAGTCCAGGATAAGAAACAAAAATGCTTGAGCTTTGACATAGCAGGAAATGGTGGTTTGACTGCTGTAGGATTCAATAAAGACAATTGCAGGCTAGCTTTAGCAAAAATGGTTGTCGTGGATGAATTGTCTTTTAGATTTGTTGAGGGTGAAGGATTTATGAAGTTCTGTCAAGTAATGCAGCCCAGATTTGTTATCCCTTCTCGTATGACTGTTGCTAGGGATGTATATAAGCTATTTTGTGATGAAAAGAAAAAACTGCAGGCTGACCTAAACAAGGGAAACCAGAGAGTATGCTTGACCACAGATTGTTGGACCTCTTTGCAAAATATAAACTATATGTGCTTAACTGCTCACTACATTGATGCTGAATGGAATTTGTGTAAAAAAGTTTTAAACTTTTGTCAAATTTCTAGTCATAAGGGGGAGTTAGTTGGTAAGGTCATTGAATCTTGTTTGCATGATTGGGGCATTGATAGAGTTTTAACAATTACAGTTGATAATGCCTCTTCTAATGACACTATGATTGCATTCATGAAAAGAAAATTGAATAGCTGGAAAGGTTCTGTTTTGGGAGGGGATTTTATGCATATTAGGTGTTGTGCTCACATCATTAACCTAATTGTGAGCGAGGGATTAAAAGACCTTCATGATTCGATTTCTGCAATTCGTAATGCGGTGAGGTTTATCCGGAGTTCTCCAGCTAGACTTTCAAAATTTAAAACATGTGTTGAGAGGGAAAAAGTTGAGTTTAATGGGCTGTTAGTGTTAGATGTACCCACTAGATGGAACTCTACATACCTGATGTTGGATTCAGCCATTAAATTTCAAAGTGCATTTGAGAGGTATGAAGATGAAGATGACAAGTATTTGTCTTATTTTGGTGAGGAGGAAGGTGGAAAAAAAAAGGCCCTCCAACTTACACTGATTGGGAGAATGCAGCAGTGTTTGTCAAGTTTCTGAAAGGGTTTTATAACACTACTTTGAAGTTTAGTGCAACCTTAAATATCACATCAAATGCCTACTTCCATGAGTTATGTGAAATGCAAAGTCAGGTATATACTTTCATATTATGCATTTTTTACTTCTTTTTATCTACTTCTCAAGTTTTATATGATAATAATGAAAATAATCCTTTTGTTTTGTGATTTGTCAGCTCACATACTTAAGCAATCAGAAGGGCTCTCTGCTTTCCAAGATGGCTGCTAGCATGAAGAAAAAATATGATAAGTATTGGGGGGGATATTAATAATGTTAATTGTATCTTGTTGGTGACAGTAGTACTTGATCCTAGGTTTAAAATGGAATACTTGACTCACTGCTTTAGCTACCTTTTTTATGAAGGATCTCCCGTTCATGAAATTTTCCCTAAAAAAGTGAAAGATACGCTGTATCGTTTGTTTGAGTTCTATAGTGGTTTTGGATCGGGAAATGGGGTAAAAGATAGCAACTGTGGTGAAGGAATTGCAGGTATGAGTGCTGATGCTAGTTTGGAAGGGAGAAACTGTCTATGGGGCTCTTTTGCTCAAAAGATGAAACAAAAGAATGAAAATGATTTCAAGAATGAGATTGAAAGGTACTTGGCAGATCCAATTGAAGATCCAACAATTGAGAATTTTGATCTATTATCTTGGTGGAAGCTAAACTGTTCCAAGTTCAACGTTCTTTCACAAATTGCAAGAGATGTTTTGGCTATTCCCGTGTCAACAGTAGCTTCTGAATCAGCCTTTAGCACTGGTGGCCGAATCTTAGATCCATTTAGAAGCTCATTGAGTCCCAAGATAGTGGAAGAGTTGATATGCACTCAGAATTGGCTTCGAGGCTCTCTTCCAGCCGAAAACATAGACCTAGAGAAGATGGAGGCATATGATATTGCAGATTTAGGTATTTATATCTGACATTCTGAAATTAAATTTAACTTTTTATTTAATGTTTTAAAGTATTTGATATCTAAATTGTGTTTTTTTCTTTTCAGGTGGATCTTCTTTGGTTGGCAATGGTGAAGCATTTTCTGGAGATGCTGGAGCTAGGGGTTGATTGATCAACATCATTGTTTTTTGGTGCTGCACACATGGATGCATTGTTTTCATTTTTCTTTTTTGCTTATTGATACTGGTTACCTCAATTATGGAGATGTTTTTGTGGCTTTTATGCTTTTGCACTTATCTCCGGTAGTGCTTATTTTTTGCTTACTGATTCCTGTTACAAGCATCTATGAAGTATGAACTTCTTCTTTGGCTATTAATTTAGTCAAATGTTTTGGAGGTTTATTTTTGTTTATCCATCTATGTATTCAGAATGCTTTTGTTTTTACTCAATCTCAAACCCGAAATGATTTTATTTTTGTTTACCCGACCCTACCCGACCCGTTCATGTATGGGTTGTCAACTAATTTTACATATTGCGGGTTGGTTGATAGTCAACCCGAATAAATTGGGTAGGCCCAAAAATTATAGCAAACCCGACCCAACCCGGTCGATGTGCAGCCCTAGTCGAGTATACCTCGGATCGGGTGTTACACACATACTCGATCGGGTACCATGTATATACCCGATCGAGTACCCGAATCTCATCCCAAAAACCTATAAATACACCTCCTTTCCTTCACAAAAAGATATCCAATCCCTTGTACATCTAAGCTCAGTATAGAATAGCTCTTTCTTTATATTTTTTCATCATGTTTAGTCTCCAAATGAGGAGCTAAACTCTTCCATCTTGGTTTTGCTACTTTGAAGCTTAATGAATTTGTAAGTTGTGAGTTATTTTCTTTAATCTTCTTCCTTGAATATTAATTCTTTCTTTCAAAATACTATCTCTATATCAAAGTTGGGGAGTGTTACTAAGATGACAATTAGTTAACATCTTGACATTGGTTATAGTAATAGCTATTTCTTCCTCTATGATAATATTGGGGAGTGTTACTAAGATGACAATTAGTTAACATCTTGATATTAATCATAGTAGGATTCATATATTTTAATATTCTTCCTTGAGTATTAATTAATTCATATTCATATTTCATGTTAATATCTTAAACATTACTTAAAGTATCAACTAATATTGTTTCTCATATTAATTATTACTAGAATCAATCGGTTAATACGCTTGTTATTAATCCGGTTCTTTCAACGGTAGTAAACTTGGAATATTAATGCACGCATCTCATGGTTAATATGTCAAGGGGAATTAATTATATTGATTAAACCAATAAACCGCTTGTGTTGAGGTTATCAATCTCAATCGTTTTCATCTTAAGTTTATTGCTACTATCAAGTTAATATACGGCGCTTGTTCTATATTGACTCGATAGTAAGTTTTATTAATGAACACATCTCGTTATTAATAACTACCCTCGATGAACTGGATATACTCCTCGATTGAGTATTCGAGAGGAAGATAGTTAAAGATATAACCGGGATCGACGAACATTTCATTAAGTGGATAAAAGCAAAATCAAGTCTTCATCTCATTGAATTAAACTCATATAGGTTGTTTATTTTAGTGTTGTTAAAACAAACAAATCTAAACCCCCCTTTTTGTTACTATCTATATAAAAGAAAAGTATCCCTTTCCCTGTGGATACGAACTCTACTACGCTATACTACGTATAAGTGTTTAGTATTGAAATTATTTTGACGCACCGTGACAAAGTGCTCGTCAAATTCGGCGCCGTTGCCGGGGAAAGGCAATTAAATTTTTCTTTTATTTTCGTATCAAGAAAAATCAAATAAAATATTAAATAAAAAAAAGAGTTCTTATTTCTTCTATTTCTGAGCTTAGTGGAGTTTATGGTTAAACATCGCTCCATAAACAAAATCATATATCAAACAAACCCAGAAATAGAACAAACTTTCGAGCGGTTGAAAAGTAAATTTTCTAATACCGACTCGGAGGAATCATCTATCAGAGATTCATCCAGCGCTAGTTCTCATTCTAGCGAGACCGAAGAGTCAATAACCATGGCTCTTGAGACAAGAACACTACGGGAGCTCACTGCTCCAAATCTCAATCAACAACCGTTATGTATTACCTTCCCTACACTCGATGAAGGTAATACATTTGAGCTAAAATCTGGGCTCATACATCTACTGCCATCCTTTCATGGCCTAAGAGGAGAAGATCCGAACAAACACCTTTCTGAGTTCCATATTGTGTGCACAAGCATGTGCCCCAGTGGTGTCTCGGAAGAACAAATCAAATTGAGGGCTTTTCCATTCTCCCTCAAAGACACTGCAAAGGATTGGCTATTCTATCTTCCTTCGGGAAGTATAGACACATGGGCAGCAATGAAAAAATGCTTCTTGAATAGGTACTATCCCGCCTCAATCTCATATTCTTTAAAAAAACAAATAAGCAACATTGAGCAAAAAGAAGATGAAACATTGTATGAATATTGGGAGCGCTTCAAAAAGTTGTGTGCTAGTTGCCCATATCATGGGTACACCGAGCAAGACCTCATCCTCTATTTTTATGATGGTCTTGCGGATCAAGATAGGCGCATGGTGAATGCGGCTTGTGGAGGGGGAATTGTTAACAAAACCCCTTCTCAAGCAAGGAATCTCATCTCGGAATTGGCCGAGAACTCCAGACATTACAGTGGGCGATCCTCAACTCGAAGGGTTGCCGCAGCAGAATCCAACACCTCGTTGGAAGGCCAAGTTGCCAGTTTGACTTCTCTTGTCAAAGAACTTCTTCTGAAACCTAACACTCAGGAGGTCAAAGCTTGTGGCATTTGCACAGCAACCGGGCACCCCACTGATTCATGCCCATCCCTCCAAGAAGAACAAGTCAACGCCTTGGGTTTCCAAGGCCATCAACAGAAGAGGTATGATCCATTCTCAAATTCTTACAACCCTGGATTGCGGGATCATCCTAACTTGAGGTATGGAAACCCTCAACAATCCAACTCATCTTCTCAATCTGGTATGTCAACTGATGACATGATCCGGACTTTGACCTCAAGCATGGTCACCATGCAACAAAACATGGGACAATTTCAACAAACCATGGTACAATTTCAACATGAGACAAAGTCAAGCATTAACAATTTGGAAACTCAAGTTGGTCAAATTGCAAATGCCGTGAACCAACTTCAAACAAAGGACTCGAGTAAACTCCCATCCCAAACGGAGCAAAACCCGAGACAACATGTGAATGCTATAACGTTGAGAAGTGGTGCAACGTTGAAAGAGGCAGAAGAGAACGATGAAGAGACTGAGGGTGTGGACCCTGGAAAAGTAGTCCCACCGGAGGAAGAAAACAAAGAAACCAAGCTTCCCCCACCCTCATCATATGAACAAGAAATCCCGTTTCCTGAGGCGTTGAAGGAGACAAAGAAGCTAGAAAAAGATGCCGACATCTATGAAACCTTCGCAAAGTGTGAGGTAAACATTCCGCTTCTTAACTTCATGAAAAATGTCCCTCGTTTTGCTAAATTCTTAAAAGAATTATGCAAAACAAAAAGAAAAGATAAATTGAAAGGGAAACAAGAGGTTAGAGTTAGTGAACACGTCTCGGCCATTTTTCAGAGGAAACTCCCCGAAAAATGTAACGACCCAGGCATGTTCACTATCCCTTGCAAAATAGGAAACACCACATTTCCTAAGGCCTTGTTGGATTTAGGGGCATCAATAAATGTCATCCCCTATTCTGTTTACAAAACTCTACAACTTGGCCCACTACATCAAACAGGTGTAGTGATTCAATTGGCAGATCATTCTAGTACTTACCCAAAGGGTGTAGTAGAAGATGTGCTAATAGAAGTAGAAAATATGGTCTTTCCTGTTGACTTCTATGTCCTTGAAATGGGAACTGATGACCAAACAACACCCATCCTTTTGGGTAGACCCTTCATGAAGACCGCAAAAACGAAAATTGACGTTTCTAGTGGTTCACTAACTTTAGAGTTCGATGATCAAAAAGTGGAGTTCAACATCTTGGACTCTACGAAAAAACAAATGCAAAATCCAACTCCGTGTTCTTTACATGTTGTTGAACCACAAGAACCGCTGTTTTTCCAAGAAGCGGATAAAATCAGATGTCTTTTGAGAAAGAAACCCCGGCCTTACTGGAAAAGGCCGAAAAATAAAAATGAAAAATGGCCAAATAGGGCCTTGAAAAGTGAAACAAGGGATGCTCATGATCCCACATAAAACAAAACCAAAAAAAAAAAATGAATAACGTCGTGCCACGACGTTAACTAAGGCGCTACTTGGGAGGCAACCCAAGTTTATTTTAATTTTTTTATTTAAGTGTGTTTGATTTATTTTTTTTATTTAATTCAAGTATTTAGAATTCATTTTTTTGTCTAATTATTTGAGAGATCAGTGAGGGAGGGCACTAATCATGGGTTTTTGTAAGAAAAGAAATAAAAAAATGCAGGGTTTGGAACATCTGGGGACATACCCGATCGAGTATCACCTTATACTCGGTCGGGTATGACCAAAAAGACAAGGGACCGGGCATTACTCGATCGAGGAAGCACTCAAAAAAGTGAAAAACAAGGAATACCCGATCGGGTATCACTATACACCCGGTCGGGTATGTATAGAAATGCTAAAATTGAAGGAGACTGACTCCCACACTCGACCGAGTACCCGCTTCAAAAATGGGAAAAAAGCACATACCCGATCGAGTATGGAGGAATACTCGACCGAGTACAGGAGGCAGGCCGCTAAAAAACTACACTTTCCAGCAATACTCGACCGGGTAACCATACACTACCCGATCGAGTACAAGAGGCAGACTGGTCGAACAAGCCACTTTCCAGGCATACCCGACCGAGTACCAGCACATACTCGATCGGGTATACGGGCATTATAACCCCAAATCAGCCCCAAAACACTTCGTCTTCTCCGAATTTCAAACCTTATCTCGAACAAAAAACGCCCAAACCCCATTTTTACACCTTCTCTCTACCATATCTCTTCCAAATCTTCACCAAATCCTCCCATTTCAACACCAAAACACTCCCCTCATCCTCCTCTACACATTCATACCCACCAATCCCATTCTCCCCCAACTTTCAGAGGTCCGAAAAACCCTACCCCCCACCTTCCAATTTCGGTTCTCAAAGGCCAAATTCATTCCAAATGGCTCCAAGGAAAGAGAAAGGGCAAAGCTCAAGCACTTGGGCAATCATCCCGGGCTACGAGGACATCCTCTTCGTGGACAACGAACAACGCACACGCTTCATGTCCACAATTGAAAGGCAAGTTAAACCTTCCCGCTTTTTATGCCTTGATGCCCTAAAGGAATTAGGAGTATACAAAATGATGAAGAAATTTTTTCATGAGTTGCATATGGATAAAATTTTCAAAATGCAATACAACTCAAATGAAAAAATTATCTATGAATTCCTAAGCTCTGTGCACTTTGAGAACAATGAAGAGGACTTTAGGGATGATAAACTCAGGTTTCGATTGTTTAATCACAATCACACCATCACAAAACTTGAGTTCGCCGAACACTTTGGTATTCCGGTCCCGTACCAAAAGTCTATATCCGACAATACCGCCTTCGGCCACACCCTATGGACCAAGATGACCGGGGAGACCAAATTTAGCTCCTCCCAACTCTACATTAGTCATGTCCAACATCCAGTCCTACGCCTCTTTTTGAAATTCCTTGCCAACTCCTTGCTTGGACGTCCCAACAACCATCATACAAGGATGGGGGATGTATGCCTCATCTCGGTAGCCTTATTCCGCATCCACGTGGATTTCAACCTTTGTAATCTCATGTGGGCACATCTAAAAAAGGAGAGCGTGGCAAAGGGTGCTATTGTAGTGGGCGGGGTAATTATGCACTTGGCCACAAAGTTCGGGTATACGGATGACTCCCCTATACCCGACTACTGTTTGATGAACATATCTTGGCTGGGCCACTCGGGCTGTACATCTTTTTCACACACCGTTTATGGTGAAGAAAGACCCAGAAATATGTACAACTGACACATCCACCCCAAACCCCTCAAATACTTCCTCTTGCCCAACCCAGAACTCCCCCAACTCCAATTCAAAACAGGAAGAGCGGACCAACATTACCTCTTCCCAAACGCCCTCCCACCACATCTCCAGGAACCAGAATAGGAACCTCCCCAAAACCAAGCAGATTACGAGCCCTATGAGCAACTCCATAGCCATCCAACCATGAGCCAGGACTTCCCAGAACAGAACCAAAACCCTCCACCACCCGACTTCTTTCAACAACTTCTGGAGGGTCAACAACAACTTCTTTCGTGAATAGCCCAAATGGACAACCGGCTCAACCGATTAGAGGAGAAGCAAAGCGCCGGTTTTCAAAGATTGGAGGATGAGCAAAGGGCCGGCTTTCAACGTTTGGAGGAGCTCCGGGAGGCCGATAGACATCGGTATGAGGAAGACCAACATAGGTTCTACGGACCATGTACTCTTTTATGGCACAACAGGGATCCTTCCATACCATGGCAAACCCACCTCCACCACCCTCATGGTATGACCCCACTCATTGGGGTAACTTTGGAGGATCTGGCTCCGGTGGTGGAGGGTACGACGGCGGAGATGACGGGGACACCTACATGGGAGATGGTGGCCAAGGGAGCGGCTTTGGAGGGAGCTACTACGGAGGAGAAGGCGGGCACTAGGGACAGTGCTTGATTCAAGTGCGGGGGAGACACTCATGATGGTATGTAATTTTCATTTCTACCTAGCACTATGCATGTAATTCTTTTGAACTTTTACACAAAAAAAAAATATAAAGAAAAAATAAACAAAAGAAAATAAATGCTAGTTAGGTTGAAAACCCAACAAAATGGGCAATCTAAGCAAAAAAAGGCTTATAAAAAATGAGTGAGTTGGAGAGAATGGAAAATGAAAAGAGGTGCTAGGATGAAAACCTGAAAAGGCTCCTAGGCAAAATGAGAGATATGAGAGTAATGTTTGTTCTTGCAGGCATTCATTGTATCCTTATGAAGAATATGAAGATTCAAGATAAAGAAGAAGAGAGGAGGAGAAAAGAAGACAACACTAGGAGGCCATTAAACCCAAGATGCTCTTTTGTAATTTGAGTTTAAAACTCATTTTTCTTTGTAATCCTTGGTGGTCTTTGTGTTTGTATTGTGTTTTTGTTGAACTGTGGAACTTTTGGACAAACATTGACACTTGTGAACATTTGATCTTACTCGAGACGAGTAAAGGTTTAAGTGTGGGGGAGTTGATACGTTCGTAATTTCCATATCTATGTTTATGTTTTTAATTAGTTTTGCTTGACTTTTACTTTGGAAATTACACACTTTTGGTGTAATAGATTAGATTGTTAAATTCTTGTAAATAGGTTAGATTAGATATATTCTGAGCTTAAGCAGGTTTTGGTCACTCAAAGTACAGTTGGTGAACCCAAAAAGTGAAGAGAAGGTGCAAAAGTTCAAAGATAAAAGAAGATCCTGAATTTTGGTCTATACTCGGTCGAGTATTAGCTATACTCGATCGGGTATTAGGTTGGAACTTCAAATCGGATCAGATCCGAAGACAAGGGAACATGCAGGGAAGATTTCAACCACGATTTTGTGTCTATACCCGATCGGGTAGACCGACATACCCGATCGGGTATGCCTTTGAATTTCAAAAGAATTTCGGTCGAGTATGGTTCGAATACCATTTTCTAAGCATACTCGACCGGGTATGCATATATACTCTTAGAAAATACCCTGAAACCGGTCGAGTATACCTCGGATCGGGTGTTACACACATACTCGATCGGGTACCATGTATATACCCGATCGAGTACCCGAATCTCATCCCAAAAACCTATAAATACACCTCCTTTCCTTCACAAAAAGATATCCAATCCCTTGTACATCTAAGCTCAGTATAGAATAGCTCTTTCTTTATATTTTTTCATCATGTTTAGTCTCCAAATGAGGAGCTAAACTCTTCCATCTTGGTTTTGCTACTTTGAAGCTTAATGAATTTGTAAGTTGTGAGTTATTTTCTTTAATCTTCTTCCTTGAATATTAATTCTTTCTTTCAAAATACTATCTCTATATCAAAGTTGGGGAGTGTTACTAAGATGACAATTAGTTAACATCTTGACATTGGTTATAGTAATAGCTATTTCTTCCTCTATGATAATATTGGGGAGTGTTACTAAGATGACAATTAGTTAACATCTTGATATTAATCATAGTAGGATTCATATATTTTAATATTCTTCCTTGAGTATTAATTAATTCCTATTCATATTTCATGTTAATATCTTAAACATTACTTAAAGTATCAACTAATATTGTTTCTCATATTAATTATTACTAGAATCAATCGGTTAATACGCTTGTTATTAATCCGGTTCTTTCAACGGTAGTAAACTTGGAATATTAATGCACGCATCTCATGGTTAATATGCCAAGGGGAATTAATTATATTGATTAAACCAATAAACCGCTTGTGTTGAGGTTATCAATCTCAATCATTTTCATCTTAAGTTTATTGCTACTATCAAGTTAATATACGGCGCTTGTTCTATATTGACTCGATAGTAAGTTTTATTAATGAACGCATCTCGTTATTAATAACTACCCTCGATGAACTGGATATACTCCTCGATTGAGTATTCGAGAGGAAGATAGTTAAAGATATAAACGGGATCGACGAACATTTCATTAAGTGGATAAAAGCAAAATCAAGTCTTCATCTCATTGAATTAAACTCATATAGGTTGTTTATCTTAGTGTTGTTAAAACAAACAAATCTAAACCCCCCTTTTTGTTACTATCTATATAAAAGAAAAGTATTCCTTTCCATGTGGATACGAACTCTACTACGCTATACTACGTATAAGTGTTTAGTATTTAAATTATTTTGACGCACCGTGACAAAGTGCTCGTCAGTCCCCCACTCCATTAGTCGAGTAGTAGACTCGGCTAAGAGGGAGTAGTCCAAGTCAGTTGCTCTTCTCCGAGACTAGAAAATCCCCGCCCTTATCCATGTTGGGGAGATGCCTCATTAAAAACCTTCATTAGGAAAAATCCCAATGGGAAAAAATCCTAATGAAGGGAAAAAGAGTACATCTGACGCCCCCAAGATGAAGCAAGAGGTGAGATCCTCAGCCTTTATTGCAATGATAGCCATCTGCGAATAAGATGGTAAGAACTGTTCTTCTCGTCGGACTCAGACTCGTCAGGTTTGTCATTTGCTTCCTTGAAGATGGTAAGACCCTCAGTCCCCCACTTCATTCAGTTATACCTACACATAAAAGAAACTAGTGTAGAATAGAGAATCAGGCCTGGTGTCGAACCACGGCTCGGTGTGTAAGTGAGTCGGACTCACTACTTGAAAAGAATGACATCAAGTTCCCAAGTTAGGCCTCAACCCAGTCTCCGAAAGAAAGATTGAATCCGCGAGTAAGTGAGTCGGACTCCTCACTCGAATGGATAATCCAACCCCAAAGAACTAAAGTACATCAACCTTTTCGAGAAATGTGAATGTCAATTAAGTGACAAAATTGCTCGGAAGAGCGTGGATCTAGGCCCCTAATAAGAGTTTAACTCGCCGCTCGAGGTTAGTAGTTCGAACCCGCAAGTAAAAACTTTTGAACGGGTGACTCGTCCCCCGAGGTCGGAGTGTGATGCACTTGGAAAGGGTAAGAGCACGCAAGAACTCATATGAAGTCAAGAGTGTGCGATATTAACATTTATATTAGAGCTTATTAATCGCCACACCCATGTGACGTGACCCAGTGGCGCGAGTGTGTGTGCTCGGCCAGTGTACGAGTGTGTGTGCTCGCCCGGTGTACGTGAGTGATCGGATTTCATAAGCCCATTTTTCAATGTTAAAATTACACATACTTAACAAGAGTAAAAGCAATTAAACCACTTAAAATATCTTTTCAAATGTTTGAATTTATGATTTTTTTGGTATCAAATATAGAGGATTTTTGGAAACTTAGCTTTAGAGCCAAACGGGCCCGAATGCGCGTTGCTGAAAATTCAGCCCATCATCCTTGAGGAAAATCAAATTTGGTCTTAGTGTAATCTTGATCCATCCACTTTAACACAGAGCAGACTCTTGCTCCATAGGAATTAGGTGGGTGCACATTTGAAGGTCTATCTCATGAATAGGCGTGGCGATGAGGGAGACCAGCAGCGACGTCGGCGCACGGCATCCAGCTGTGATTGGCGAAGAGAACAGGAGGAAGTGGAACTGTAACACCTTGGATTGGGATGAATTTCTTGAATTTTTTCCTACTAAAGTGATGTGAGAGATCAATAGAGGCTCTCAATGAAAGCACCAATGTTGGTCCAAAATAGGACGCTCGTAGGCTTTTAGGAAAGCTACGTACGACACTCAAGCAAGAATTAGGAAAGTACGAATATGGAAAGTTAGCCATAAATAGCATATAGAAGTTGTCTCCCCTAATCTGAATTACAACCCGCCTTTTATAGGCGTATACAAATCGTAACCGTTACCGATAATAATGACTAATTAATTACAACATTAATACGGAATTAAATACATAATTAATAGCGCATTAATTGCTCGAACGTTACTCTTCCGGGCTAGGAGGTCGGCCGGACTGGCAGACTCCCCGCTGGGCTGGCTGGCAGGCTCCAGGTTATGGACTTGGATCCATGGGTCCAAGTTCGGGGCTTGGGCTGATTAGGCTCTGAGCCTAGTCCCATTACTCCATCAAAATATTTTTGGAGTTTGTTTGGACGTGCCTACGTGTATTTGTTGGCCGACAAAGTTTCCATGACTAGGCATATTTCACTCCTACAAATGCGGATCCACAACCAAACTCCAATTAATTAATTTGATTATATAAATGCGGAGCAAGTGTTTTTCAGAGGGATGGTACATAGTACGTACTCATCTGTGGTTATGTGCTCTAAAATAAATCTCCCAGTTTATCTTCTCCCACAAACATATAATTTATAAGAATTGTTCTTTCAACAAAACTGTTGGATTACAAAAAAAAAATTATCTCATAGTTCTGTGTCCGGCGATTCGCCGAAGGGTTCCTTATATCCCGGGGAAAGATTTACGGCCAAAGGAAAAACATTCTTGAGGACAGCGTCTGACGCATCTCGAGCCTTATTTTTGTGTGCAGGTATTACTATTAATTTACTGCATTGAGGCTGCAGTCCGGCAACAAAAGGCTGAATGAACCAGTACTGCCAGGCTCTAGCTAGCTGATGAAACGATTAGCAACACAAGAGGGGGGGGGGGGGGGGGGGGTGAATTGTGTGTGTGTCGAACCGTGGCAGTTTTTCGCACAGTTCTAGTGTGGGGTTCAGGGAATTACGAAATAATAAAGTTCACAAGGATTTAACGAGGAAAAATCCCTTGGCTCAAAGGGATTAAAAAACCTCGACCTCCCTCGGAGGAATTTGAACAACTTCACTAAAAAGCCTTTGAATGATTACAAGGGAAACTCTCCTAGTCTACCCTTGAGCCACCCCAACTCTATCCTCTCTAGGAAGAGTTATGCTTCTCTACCTTGTGGGTAGAGAGCCTCTCAGCTTTACAACAAAGCTCTCACAACACACTAATTGACCCGAGGATGCTACACTTAGTCAATCCTCAAAAAAACCCAATTACAATATGAAGAAAGGAAAAGGAAACTCTGTTTGGAACTCCGTGAGCAGGTTCAGGTGCCTTGGACTTAGTAGATATTCTTGTGTATATTTCTCAATAGAAGCTTGGTCAAGCACGCCCTTTCGTCTGGTCTTTAGTCCAATATATATAGCATCCGTAGCCTCTTCTTTCCTTTTATTCAAAGATCTTCCGGCTCACAAATATGGTGATCCTCGGTCAACCATATATATATGGAAGTAAGTGGATACGTGCATACTATGAGTAAATCACTCAATAACAAAACAAATATGGAGAATATTACGTATTGCAATGATAATTCCACATGAATATATATATCATCACATATAAGGAGAATACTTTATTCTCTTAATATAAGCATGCAACGGACATTATGTAGCAACAACATTTTTATACAATCAATGATTAGTTCTCTTTAACAAGTTTGAATATGTAACGATCATATAAGTAAGATATTCAAATAAGGTGCTACAGATCATGCAAGCCAAGATACTTTCCAAAATTTATCATTTAATATAATGACTTTTTAACATTAAGTGATAAGGAAATATTTACTTAGTGGATCCAAATATGCTACGGTCAATTTATGCAGGATATTTATGTAACATAAACAATGATTCTTTCCATAAGCTATAAAGCTATATAGGCCAACTCATAAAGGTGAGTGCTTAGTCATACATGGAAAGATATTTAAATTGTGCCACGTACATTAAGAATATGCATGATCAATCTAGGCACGTAGATGAGGTATTATCATGCAGGCACAGATTAATTTATTCATTATGCACAACAATCAGTCATATAGATCAGAACTAAGTATAGTTCTAATTTTCGTTCCTAATAGAACTGAGAGCAGTTCTGTCCGCCATTCCACCTACATGGTTAGTCATCAACAAAACAACATATTCAACAAATTCCCCCTTTTTGTTGATGACAAACAGTAGGTGCCATAATAAAGGTGTCCCTGCAGATTAGTAACAGTCGGTGTTTTTATGTAGCAAAATAAGCAGGCACCTGATTATTTCCCCCTTTTGGCATCAACCAAAAGGAAACAGAAAATAACCAAAACAGTGCAAAGTAAAATTTCAAAGTAGGACAGCTTGTTAAGATGTTAATGTAGCAAAAACCCTCCCCCAGAAAAGAAATGTTTAATCATCCTCAGAAGAATAAATTATTCTTCGATTAGTCGAGCCAGATTCACAGAGCCGCTCCGCCACTTCCTGTTTGAAGGATTGGAAATCATTCCGAATAGCATTGGTTGTATCAGCCAGTGTGTCCACCTTTTTTGCCAATGCAGAGATGGAGTCTGAAAGGGAAGCAAATTGGTGTTGAATATAACGTTCCAGGAGATCTATGCGGTCAGTGATTGGGGGTACCACCATCATTGGGTCGACGGAAGGAACAGGAGTTGGTTTGGGTCTGGGTTTTTGTTCTGAAGAAGAGGGATCTGTTGGTTTAGGAAGAAGGTGAGAATTTGATATAATTAGTCCTAGATTGCTGAGACATCTCTTGTCCAGGACCTTGCAAGCTTCTTCAGAGGAGAATTTGTCTAGAGTAATGCCCTTAGATAGAAATATTTTGGTGAGTAGTGGGGCATATGGAATCCCAATCCTTCGGGATGAGGAACGGATGATAGAACTTAGATGGGCCATCATCAATCCAGGAAGGTTGATAGGAACTTTGTTGGCTAAAAGGTACATATATGCCAGTTCAACTCTAGAGGGTGTGAATCTCCCTTCTAGCCTAGGAATCAAGTTGTGATGAACAAAGTAAAACAGTAGTTTGGGAATCGGGGCAAGGCTCGCAACATGAAGAGAGGATTCGGAAATGGTTGGGTTAAAGTATTCCAGTGCAACTGTTTGAGAGGTGTTGGTTAGGGGCCACCCGGTTTTGTTATATTGGCATATACCAGTACATGGAACACCCAATATTTGACCTAGATCACTCACATTTAACAGAATTTTTGTGCCTTGTACCTTAGAGGATAAGAAACCGTCTTTGATAATAAGATTAGCCAAAAAATCTGAGATGAGTTCAGGAAACACAGAGGGGCAATTCTGGGAATCAAACAAGGTTTCCCATTTTTGGAACGAAATAAGCTCAGTAAAATCAGAGGTTTTTCGAGTAATATCACCAGAGGAGATGGAGAGTACCTTAACTATTCCCCAGGAGAGATATTCCTCCTTGAGTCGTGCAGCGTCTTCCTCGACTACCCTCCCCATCCTTGGATATTTTTTGGTGGAGCCCTTTTCGGAGATGATTCCCTCAGCGATTGCTCTTTTCCGGGTGTATTTTTGGGGCAACACCTTTCCGTCGCGAGTGGTTGGTTTTCCTTTGGGAGGTTTAATTGATGATGGAGAGTCTTTATCTTGTTCCCCCTGAGAGGACGCCGGGAATGGTGGTAAAGAGTCACCAGATTCAGAGTGCATGGTCGAAGGAGGTGAGGCTTCGAGTTCAATCGGGGTAGGTGATGAAGGTGGGGGTGGTTGTACGCTTCTTTTCCGGCTAGAACGACGAGGAGCAGTTGGAGGAGCGTAGCCTCTGGTTTTGACCATGGCGGTTTTAAGAAGGAGAAGAGGGAGGAGGTTATGGAAGGTTTTTAATATGGAAGTGGGCGGCGTGTTGGTATACGGGATACTTTCCCACTTCCCAAATTTTTTTAATGATTTCCTTCAAAATAGGAAGTGGCCGGTTGTGTGGCAGTTTCTTCCCCCCAAAAAAACTGACAGTTTAAAAACTGAAAGATTTCAGTTTTAAATAAAGATTTTCTTCTTAAGTTGTTTCCAAAAAAATTTTATGAAATAGTTTTAAGCATTGATGAGACCAAGTTCAAGTCGAATTAATTCAAACCTTTCTCTTCCCAGGGGCTTTGTAAAAATGTCGGCAATTTGCTTGTCGGTGTTGCAATATTCTACCTTGATTAGCCCCTTTTCCACGCAATCTCTCAGAAAGTGATGCCGGATGTGGATGTGTTTTGTTCGTGAGTGCATGACTGGATCCTTTGAGATGCTAATTGCGCTAGTATTGTCACATAGAATTGGTGTGCAATTTAGGATGATCCCGTAGTCACTTACTTGTTGCATGATCCACAAGGATTGTGAGCAACACGGTGCGGCTGCTACGTATTCGGCTTCGGCTGTTGAAAGAGCAACTGAGTTCTGTTTCTTAGAGCTCCATGAAACCAGGCAAGGACCTAGGAAGTGAGCCGTTCCAGATGTGCTTTTTCTGTTTAATAGATCACCTGCAAAATCAGAATCTGAATATGCAATAAGATTAAAATCCTCATTACGTGGATACCATAAACACAGATTCATAGTTCCTTTGAGATATTTGAGTATCCTCTTGACTGCTTTGAGGTGAGATTCCTTGGGATTTGCCTGGAACCGGGCACATAGACCTACGCTGAAAACTATGTCGGGTCTACTTGCAGTTAGGTATAGTAGAGACCCAATCATTCCTCGGTATTTATTTTGGTCTATGCTGGTTCCTGCTTCGTCTGCATCCAGTCTGTCATTTGTTCCCATCGGTGTTGTCATTGTTTTGCCTTCACTTGCTCCATACTTCTTGAGAAGCTCCTTGAGATACTTTTGTTGAGATATTTGTGTTCCTTTACTTGTTTGTTTGATTTGGAGACCAAGGAAAAAATTTAATTCGCCCATCATACTCATCTCGAACTCGGAGCTCATAAGAGAAGAAAATTCATCACAAAGTGAGTCGTTAGTAGCACCAAATATAATGTCATCTACATAAATTTGAACAACCAAGAAGGATTGATCTTTTATTTTTAGAAAAAGTGTTTCTATCTATATTTCCTCTTTCAAAACAATTTTCCAAAAGAAATTTAGATAGACGTTCATACCAAGCACGTGATGCTTGTTTGAGCCCATATAGTGCTTTATCTAGTTTGAAAACGTGATTAGGTAAATCTGGATTTTCAAACCTCGGTGGTTGTTCAACGTATACCTCTTCCTTAAGATAACCATTCAAAAATACTGTCTTGACATCCATTTGGTGGAGGGTGAAACCCATATGAGCCGCAAACGCTATGAGCATTCGGATTGCTTCTAGCCTTGCCACCGGTGCGAATGTTTCATTGAAATCTATTCCTTCTTGTTGATTATAGCCCTTGACGACTAGCCTTGCCTTATTTCTTGTGATCTGTCCGTGCTCATCAAGCTTATTTTTAAATACCCATTTGAGACCAATCACGGTTTTATTCTTGGGTCTTGGTTCTAGATGCCACACCTTGTTTCTTTCAAATTGATTTAGTTCTTCCTGCATAGCTAGAACCCAGTCAATATCGGAGAGAGCCACTTCATGGTTCTCCGATTCTATAAGTGATAAGTAAGCAAAGAAAGTACAGAAATTTCTTAATTTATATCTCGTTGTTACTCCCTGATTTAGATCTGTTAAGAGGTTATCCAGGGGATGTGATCGATGATGTTTCCATCCTCTTGGAGCGTTGGGTTGATCCACAAACTCGTATAGGGTATCTGGACCTGGACCAGCTGGTTCTTCACTTGGACTAGTCGTGGTCAGTCCGGGTCCTTCTTCAGTTCTAGGTTCGTTTTGTTCATTGTCCAGTGATTCCTCAGTTTGGTCATGGCTTGTTTCAATGTTTTCATGGGAGTGATTTCCTTTGCGGAGGATTCCTATGTCTCCTTCATCATCTTGCCTCGGCTTTAATGAAAGGGCTTCATCAAAGATTATATGGATGCTTTCTTCCACACATTGAGTTCGTTTATTTAGAACTTTGTAAGCCTTGCTGTGAGTGGAATATCCGAGAAAGATTGCCTCGTCACTTCTTGCATCGAATTTGCCAATATTGTCCTTCCCATTATTGTGGACGAAACATTTGCATCCAAATGTTCTTAGATGACTGATGTTTGGTTTTCTTCCTTTAAGTAGTTCGTAGGGTGTCTTTCCTAGGAGTGGGCGGATCATAGCTCGGTTAATTATGTAGCACGCTGTGTTAAGTGCTTCTGCCCATAAGTTTCTTGCCAGACCACTAGAAATCAGCATTGTTCTAGTCATATCCTCCAGTGTCCTATTCTTCCGTTCTACTACCCCATTTTGTTGAGGAGTTCTAGGAGCGGAGAAGTTGTGGTCTATGCCTCGTTCTTTGCAGAATTCCTCAAATAGTGAGTTGTCAAACTCGGTTCCATGATCGGATCGAATCTTAATTAGGTGCAACCCTGTTTGATGCTCAATTTTCCTTACAAAAACAACAAACTCATTAAACGTATCTTTCTTACTTGCAAGAAAGATAGTCCATGTAAATCGTGAAAAGTCATCAACAATAACTAACACATATTCTTTGTTTCCCCGACTTCGGACTGACATTGGACCACACAAATCCATATGAATTAGTTCAATGGGCTGGCTTGTGCTCACAAAATTCTTTGTTTTAAAAGATGATCGAGATTGTTTTCCGGTGGCACAGGCATAGCAAATATGATCAAGGGAATATTTGATTTTAGGTAGCCCGACTACCAATTCATTATTTTTGAGTTTATTGATTAACGAAAAGCTAGCGTGGCCCAATCTTTTATGCCAGAGTAGGGGATCATTGTCAATAACGCTTAGGCAGGTTAAACTTATACTTGGCAATAAATCGAGATCAACTTTATATGTATTTTCAAGTCTCTTGCCTTCTAGTATGACTTGCTGAGATTCGTTATTGACAATGCGGCATACATTATGATCAAAAACTACACTGTTACCTCGATCGCAAAACTGAGAAATGCTAAGCAGATTAAACTTTAGACCCTTGACTAGGAAACCATTGTCTATTGCATGGTCGGGTGACTTTCCAATTTTCCCCACAGCAATGATTTCTCCTTTGCTGTTGTCTCCAAATGTCACCTTTCCACCACTAAATGGCCGTAGTGAGAGGAACAAAGATTTATCTCCGGTCATGTGTTTAGAACAACCACTGTCAAGGAACCAGTGATTGTTCCCCCTCACTCGGCGCTGTTCCAGGATTAAGGTTTAGTGCGTGGAACCCAGACCTGCTTGAGTTCCATTTTATATTGGTTTGAGGAATATTTACTGAAATTAAGGCTTCTCTCTAAGGCCTGTTGTCGAGAGTGACATTGATACATAAGATGTCCGTCTTTGCCACAATATCCGCAAATCCGGCTGTCATATGTATCAACATATTTGGTTTTCCGATTTCCGAAATGATCTTTGCCCCTTTTATAAAATTCTCGGTTAGGTGTTTGACCATAACTTGTTTTGTGCCTTTGAACCAGCTTATCGAACCAGGTTGGTCCAGTTCTAGGTTGTCTATGGTACGGTCTAGAACTGGTTTGTTCTCTAGTTCTATTACCATAAAAGGGTTGGTTCTGAAAACTCGGTTTTTGATTTGTTTGAGAATTTCTTGGAATGTATCCGAGACCAGCAGTCTCGTTTTCCTTTCTTTTGTACCGAGAGGGTCCAGTTCTAAAATGCTGTCTAGACCTGGTTCTTACCTTGGTACTATATGGTTGGTATTCCGGTTTGTTTTTTAAAACCCCGTCTCTCGTCCTCAAGGCGATTGAGATGATTTATGAGCAAGGCAATGTCCGGAATTTTTCTTAGAAGTTTTTCTTCGTCATTAACTTGTTTATTCATATTATCGAGCTTGAGTGAGCAAATGAGGTTATCTTGTTCCAAAACCACTTCACTATACTTGAGCCTTTCATCTATTAACTCTCCCACTTTTGTTTCCAGCCTTATCTTGGCTCTAGTGGCTTCCTCGAGTTTAGACTCAAGTTCGGTGATTTGTGATTTAAGATTATCGTTTTCAGAAAGACTTTGATTTAGTTCGATTGTTAATCTTTTAAAAATCTTTCGGACCTTGCCTTTAGAGAGGGAATCAAATTTAGAAAGAAAGCTCTCCAAATTTACCTCGAAATTCTCTTGGTCGGATTCTACATCGGAATTAGCCATGAGGCACAATCCAGCATGATTTAGGCCCTTTTCTTCTTCTTCTTCATCGGATGAGTCTCCCCAGGCTGCCATCATTGCCTTTTTGAGGTCTCTGTTGAACCCTTTATCTTCACCGGACCTCCGATGGGAACTGGTCTTGTTCTTGTCGTAGGCTCTATCATTTTTCTTTTGAGGACAATCTTTTGCCCTGTGCTCAAAGGAACCACAAACGAAACAACCTTGGTTATTAAAAGATTGGAAACCCTTTTTACCTTGTTTATTTCGGTTGCCTTTGAATTTTCGGTACATCTTTCCGAATTATTTGGCGAACATGCTCATTTCATCTTCCGATTCACTTCCAGATTCTTCTTCTTCTCGAGCCTTGAGAGCTATTCCTCGCTCTTTTCTCACATTTTCTGCATCTTGTTCTTCTTGTAGGCCTAGCTCATATGTCATGAGTGAGCCGGTCAAGTCTTCTAGCGTCATGGTAGAGAGATCTTTAGCTTCTTCTATTGCTGTAGTTTTAGGCTTCCATGCGGATGACAAGCTTCTCATAACTTTTCTCACCTGATCTTCTACAGTAATATCTTTTCCAAGTGCTGAGAGCTCATTGATAATATTAGTAAAACGTGTAATCATATCCCTAATTGATTCTTTAGGCTTCATCACGAATAATTCGTAATTATGCATAAATATGTCAATTTTGGATCTTTTTACACGCGAGATACCCTCATGCGTAATCTCAAGTAAATCCCACATTTGTTTTGCGGATTTGCATCCAAGAACACGGTTGTGCTCAGCCGGACCAAGTCCACAAATCAAATATTTCAATGCTTGAGCATTATGCTCGAGTTTACAATAATCATCAGAGGTATATTCAGATTTGGGTTTAGGGATAACCTTACCTTCGACATCTTCTTTAGTAATGATGTTATCGCCTACTTCAATTACGTTCCATACCTGGTAGTTCTCAGCCTTGATGAAGTTCTCCATTCGACTCTTCCAGAATTGATAAAATTTGCCGTTGAACAACGGTGGTCGTTGAGTCGAGTATCCTTCCTCCAATCGTTCAACCGTATTCATGCTGCCGGATCTCTTCCCAAGGTTTTAACCTTTCTGTGGTGAAGACCGGCTCTGATACCAATTGATGAAACGGTTAACAACACAAGAGGGGGGGGGGGGGTGAATTGTGTGTGTGTGGAACCGTGGTAGTTTTTCGCACAGTTCTAGTGTGGGGTTCAGGGAATTACGAAATAATAAAGTGCACAAGGATTTAACGAGGAAAAATCCCTTGGCTCAAAGGGATTAAAAAACCTCGACCTCCCTCGGAGGAATTTGAACAACTTCACTAAAAAGCCTTTGAATAATTACAAGGGAAACTCTCCTAGTCTACCCTTGAGCCACCCCAACTCTATCCTCTCTAGGAAGAGTTATGCTTCTCTACCTTGTGGGTAGAGAGCCTCTCAGCTTTACAACAAAGCTCTCACAACACACTAATTGACCCGAGGATGCTACACTTAGTCAATCCTCAAAAAAACCCAATTACAATATGAAGAAAGGAAAAGGAAACTCTGTTTGGAACTCCGTGAGCAGGTTCAGGTGCCTTGGACTTAGTAGATATTCTTGTGTATATTTCTCAATAGAAGCTTGGTCAAGCACGCCCTTTCGTCTGGTCTTTAGTCCAATATATATAGCATCCGTAGCCTCTTCTTTCCTTTTATTCAAAGATCTTCCGGCTCACAAATATGGTGATCCTCGGTCAACCATATATATATGGAAGTAAGTGGATACGTGCATACTATGAGTAAATCACTCAATAACAAAACAAATATGGAGAATATTACGTATTGCAATGATAATTCCACATGAATATATATATCATCACATATAAGGAGAATACTTTATTCTCTTAATATAAGCATGCAACGGACATTATGTAGCAACAACATTTTTATACAATCAATGATTAGTTCTCTTTAACAAGTTTGAATATGTAACGATCATATAAGTAAGATATTCAAATAAGGTGCTACAGATCATGCAAGCCAAGATACTTTCCAAAATTTATCATTTAATATAATGACTTTTTAACATTAAGTGATAAGGAAATATTTACTTAGTGGATCCAAATATGCTACGGTCAATTTATGCAGGATATTTATGTAACATAAACAATGATTCTTTCCATAAGCTATAAAGCTATATAGGCCAACTCATAAAGGTGAGTGCTTAGTCATACATGGAAAGATATTTAAATTGTGCCACGTACATTAAGAATATGCATGATCAATCTAGGCACGTAGATGAGGTATTATCATGCAGGCACAGATTAATTTATTCATTATGCACAACAATCAGTCATATAGATCAGAACTAAGTATAGTTCTAATTTTCGTTCCTAATAGAACTGAGAGCAGTTCTGTCCGCCATTCCACCTACATGGTTAGTCATCAACAAAACAACATATTCAACACTAGCGACCGAGCAGCGGGTGGTGGCATGTCGTCCCGTGATCTGCCTCTACTCAAGGCAGAGCTGCTTGGTGATTTTGAGCGCCGCGAGGAGTGTAGCTTGTGCTTGGAAGAATTCCTGCAGGGGGCAATGGTCACTCAATTGTCGCTGTGGTGTTCCCCGCACATGTTCTTAAATGGTTTCTCAAGAGGAAGACATGCCCTTTGTGTCGAACTAGATGCTGCTCTGATGACGAAGACGACGAGGGATACTATTAGGATGAGGAGGGTTATTATGAGCTAGGATTACAATGAGTATAAAACTTATGTAGGTTTATTCTAAACTGGTGTGATTAAATAGGTGTCTGGTCATACGTGTATTATACAAGTATTGAAGTTTGATTTGATATAGTCTGAGTTGGTGCATTTATGTCTCTATAGTATGATCTTATATCAAATGTAGTAAATCAAAATATCAATTATCCAACCTGGCTAGTACAAATTAAATACTCAAATCATCATCATATATAATAATAATTAAAATAAACAAAAAACAAAGTAAGGTGTTTGTGAATATGAAAAATGAACATACATCTTGAGTTGCAGTTCTCCAATTCAATCAATAAAGATTGAAGTGAGTGCTTATTGGTGAGGTTAAGTTTTACACAATGTCCGGCCAGGGCAAGAGATGCACACTTGTTTTTGTCTGTATAAATGTATGTATCAATGCATCTCTTAGCTCCATATATCAATCCGGAGATGGATTTGATCGAATAACCTCCCATCAACAATTAAAATATAAATATATATAATTAAATATTCACTTCTGATCGATCAGATTATAAAATTAAAGCATCCATCCTGGGAGCACAGCATTAACATTTTGTGCATTAGTCACTGCTGTCATTTGGCTTGAAGTAGCCGCAGCTACGGGATTGAACCTGCAACCACATTAATATCTTTATATATATGTGCATCCATTGATTCTAATACGGACCATATTTATATATTTTATATTTATGCATGAAATAAAATGGAGGTACATTACATCACTCGCAATTGAATAAGTTTCGTACTTTTAATGCGATTAATTAAGTCGTACGCAAGAAATTATGAACATATAGTCCTATCAGTGCACATTGGTTAATTTTTTGTTCTATTTAGAGCCATTACTAGCAATTAAAAATATCTCATTATCTCTCATTCAATTTATTTATCTATGAATAAAAAGGTTATACTTTCCACAAAATATATATGACCGTTGTTTCTTCCTAATTTAATGGGGGAAGCGCAAAGATGTCCTTAGCTGCACCGCACATATTATCTGTTAAAGTTTAACCGAGTATATATTTAGGGCTAGGTATGTTTTGAATGTTACTTGTTCTGGTGATGCTTGACGTTTAGTATTATGTCTTACGACTAATACTTAAGCTATATACCGATATACGTATTGATCTTTAAAGGCTATACAATATTTTTAGATCACAAAAACTAGAGTCCCCTTCGTGTACACGTCGGGTTACACGCCGGTCAAATTGTCTGTATACAAACAGTTTGATCGGCTAGAGAGACAAATTGACCTGCGTTTTAGGAAGAAAATCGATTTCCATACAGACAAAATATAAAGAGTTGTCTGTATCACAGACATTTTAAACCTGAATTTTTCATAAAGTGTGTGTGATACAGACATTTTTTTTATTTTTGTCTGTGTGAAAATCGGTTTTCTTCGTAAATCACCGCTCAATATCTCTGTGTAGTCGATCAAATTGTCTGTACACAGACAATTTGACAGGTGTGTAACCCGGAGTGTAAAACTTGGCGTGTATGGATTTATATGTTGGGTTTAATAAAGCATGAAAATCATAGAAGAAGTAGATATGTTCGCTTCAGAAAAATTGCGTCAAATTAAAGCTATTGCGTCCTATATTTGTAATAATTACATATTTATGACTAAAATGAAGATTGTTTACAAAAATGTGATTAGTCATTAGACTAGTAAAGAAATTATAGTAACTTATGTTCAATTTTTAAACTTAAGTTATTATGATTTATGACACTACATTGTAGTAACTAATAATCATATTTGTGTAAATAAGTTTTATTTGAATAATATTTTTGTAAAAAATCCTATTTGTTAAATGATTGTGTTCATTGTTTTAATTTGATACGCATATTCGACTTTCTATTAAACTAACCCAATTTTTGTTAGATCACAAGACTAATGGATTTATATTTTGGGTTTAAAAAGATTGCATGAATGACTAGCTAGTAAGTGTTTTCGATCAATATTACATCAATGACCAATAAATAATACATGCACATGATGGGGTGGACATTGGGACATGCATATATACTAGCAGTAAACCAGTGAAGTCTCTGCACATTTCCCCATAAATATCGCCTTCTCATTAACTATGGTATATATAGTTGCACATACGTACCCGATGTGCAAAGTGGAGTCACACTCCAAGGGTTGAAAGAAAGCATGATGGTCAGTGTGTTGGTGGTGGTTGTATGCACCACTTTGCTCACCCCATTGCTGTTGAAGGTTATTTTCCACATAAATTTCTTCAAGCTGCAAATGCATTTATCATCTTATTTGTACATGGAAATAATTGTTAGATATAATACCGAAAACCTATGCAAGAATCTGCTTTCTTCGTTCAGAAAGGACTACTATGTTTTAATTCTTAAAACAAGTGATAATGTATCATGAATTTAGGGTACTTTACTTTTTGATTAAAATTACTTGCATGGTCCCATATTAAGAGAGAAAAAACTCAGCCGGCCCACCTAGTGCAGTGGCATAGTCATAAATGTATTTTTAAAGAGATGGAGGCTTGAAAACTCCATTCTTAAGAGCAGAAACTTAAAATTATAACATATTTAATTTCTTACATATTGTAAATGTTTACACACACATATTGCACATAGAAATTGCACTTTTTGAAAAGAAGAAAAACTTTGATTTATTTACAAAAAATGTCACCACATTTGTGATTCATTTTAATGTATTTTTAACATATTTAGATCTTTATTGAATCATAAATTTGATGCTCCAGATACAGTCTTACTTTTCATGGAAAGAGCTATTATTATTATTTGATCTAATATATATTTGTGTGTAAATAAGAATTTCATGAAGAGGCCGGTCACCTCACCATTTTCACTAACCCACCTCAAGTTTGGTTAAAGATTTATTTTCATGATTATATTCAATTCTTAGGTTGTAGTGATAATAAAAGTACATTCATATTAACTTTAGTCATAACTATATCCATAAATTTTATTTTGACAATATTTTAGAAAACATCTCTTTATAATATTTATAAAATACGGAGTATATCTTATGTGAGTGGTTTTCTGGTACGTCCGGCCGCACCAGAGGGGTCGTCCGGCCGACGGCGTTTGGCCGCCTTCCCGGTGGAATTTTTTGTTGAAATTTTTATGGCATGTTTTTCATCAAGTCTAGTTTATTCACCAAAAAATTAAGCTAAAAAATCAATCCGGAAGGTAGTCTTCAAATGATTTTTTGAAGTTAACTGTGCAAAATTACACACAAAAAACGCAGTCAAATTCAAAAAATCATTTGACGACCTTCCAGATTGATTTTTTAGCTGAATTTTTTGGTGGATAAACTAGACTTGATGAAGAACATGCCATAAAAAAATTCCACCGAGAAGACGGCCAAACGCCGTCGGCCGGACGGCCCCTCTGGTGCGACCGGTCGCACATGAATATTACTCTAACTTATGTATCGTACGAGAGTACAAAACTAGTTTATACGAAGTATATAAGAATGGTACGGAGTCATTCTTTTGTCCATTGCAAGTAATTTATATGCATTTACATACCTTTGATTCAAGAGTTTTGTTAGCTTCCAACCACAGCTTCTCCTACGCATATACAAGTATTAGAATGGTACATTAGTAGTTAATTATTGTGATGAGAATGTATATACTCCATCCTGAAAAGGTTTGCCAAATTGATTTTTCTTCATCAATGACAATCAAATTTGACCCTTTTTGGAATGGAGGTAGTAGTAACTGAAATTGGAAGTGCAGACTATGTGAAAAAGAATGCACAGTACCTTGGTTTGAAGATCAGAGAGCTGGTCAAGCATCATCTGTGTCTGCAACATAAAAGGAATGAAGTTCGACTATAAACAAAGTGCGTGTATATATTTATATCTCAAAGCAAATTAAGTCCATAAAAATTACCCTAGATTCTCAGTAAAAAAGGTCCATTCCACCTTTTCTTTTACTTAAGGTTGTCTTTTCTGATTTTACTCTCTCCTCATAGTAGAGTTTAGAAGTTCAACTTTTTATCAAGTATCTTTACAAAAAATTAAAAGATGCAACAATTTTACAATGGATACATAATTTCACACGCTTAGCAAGCTAGCAAAGAAATAAAATTACAGCCCAATTACATTTAAACTAGGTTAAAAATTTATATCAGGTTCGGAACATTGCTTTTCATTCTCAGATCCACTAATTTATTTTATGATATATCCAAATTGAATAAGTGCGGGTCTAGAATAAGCTTTCCAGTTTCAGACGCAATGGATTGGATAGATCCATTTAGATTGAGATTCACATAATCATAAGTTTTTAAGCAAATCCAAAGACAAAGTTTAACTACTAATTATGATCATGTAAATATGTAATAGTAATTTCGATTTGAAAACATCTACATAGTATAAGTTTGTACACCAAATAAAATTCTTTATCACACACTATTAGAATAATATAACCTACCACATTCATTGGAGATTTATGTGTGCGCGAGTGCAATATCTATGTGTGTTGTATGTATGTATTTATAACTCTTACTACCTCCGTCTCGAAAATATTTGCCAAATTGACTTTTCTTGCTCATCAGTTCATTTTTTGAGAGAAAAGATAAATGCAATCTAAAACTTCATGCGACGGTCGATCAATGGAAAAAATATGACCCAATAATTAGGCTATATATGTTTGAAAAAATGAGTTGATGATGGGTCTATGATCTAACTTAGAGATTTTCCAAAATTTAAATGCTAACTAAAGAAGATAGGCTTGTTTGTAGCACATCTGAAAATAATGGTTGGAAAATGTGACATTACCATAAAAATAAATGTTTTAATATGAACAAGGTAAACTTTGCATAATGGGAGAGTAAAGTGGACATAAATCACATAAGGTGGAGACATATAAAAGGGCTAAAGTGAAACCTTAAAATTGATAGTTTCAAATCCGCTAATCAATTTTAGGTCTAGTCAAGACCCGTCATTCATCCAAACAAAGTTACATGTCAATTAGTTATCAAGGTTTATGAAATTTCAACTCATTTTGAGCTGAAGTGTGGTCATCCAAACATAGCCTTAATATGCATAGCCTTAATATGCATGTATTGAGTGCAACTATTAATTATATTACTATTATGAATTCATGATAAGGAATTGATATCAAATTGGGAAAACTAAAGTGGTTTACTTACCCTTGTGGACCTAATATGCTTCAACGACGTATCCAGTTGATGCTCAAGGTGCTCAATCTCATCTATATTTAGAGGTCCCAAGTCTTCACCAAGAAGGTGTCTGTCATTATATCAATTAATTAACAATGGTAAAACATACTAGTATTAATTAAGATACGTAGTACCTTCATCATGCATATAATAACTAATAAGTACAACCAACTCTTTAAGGGATCCTAACATGTCTTGCATGGCCTAATGGTTAATAGAATCATCATTCGGAGTAATAGTAATACCTTTGGTATCGTTGCAGAGACTCATATTTCCCTTTCAGTTTTAAGTATTCCTTGTAGCTACTTTGCTGCACAAGATGTATGTGCATTTATAGACCGGAAATGATTGACATGATTTATTATTTACTCCGTATAAGCAAACAATTATACTCCATTAGTAAATATACTCCGTAATTATAATTTAAAAGGTCAGGTAAGGGAATTTTATTTGTTCCCTTGGTCCATAAATAAATTCTTAATTAGTTCAATTTTTTCCTTTAAAACCATCAAATTTGACTATTAAAGTTGTATAACATGTTACATATAATATGAAAGTAATTTTGACAAATTGGTGTTAATGTATGCTTTTGATAAATTATTTTGGCATGTTTTGTAATTAATACCATAGATAAAAATAGAAGAAATTCAAAGACTGGAGTTTATTATATTGACAGAGGGTCTATAAAGTACCTCAATGTCTCTGTTAGGGCGATTAACTTCCAGTGTACCATAACTGCATTTTTGATACCTTTCAAGAGTCTTGAGCATGCTACAAAAAGGAATTAATTCGCGCAAGAAAATGCAAACCAAAATTAGACATGGGTGTATTCATGCGCTTATTAGATACACAAAGATTTGCTTGAACGCACACACTAAATTTGTTCTAATAATTGTCTTTCAATTTTATTTTCATTTTCTTTATTTTTATCCTCAATGAGTGCAATAAACATGTTGTGTAAAGACCAATTTTTTGTAACACAACATAAATTAATTTTGTTTTGTGGACATAGTATCCCATTACAGAGTTACAGTGCACATGGTTTAACATCAAATAATTAAGTTACATTTATCTTTTAAAAAAAGCATACATTTTTTTTAAATTTTACTAAAATAGAACAAATAGTATAGATTAAAATGACATAAGTGTCAGTGCAATACAAAATTGAATATTAGTGTCATAAATTCCGCTTCAGACTTTCAGTGTGTACAAGAACACATTTTTACTTACCATTTTGAGTGTAGTCATATATTTCACATTTAAGCTCCTTTATACTAGTATTTAATTTAAACTAAATACCCAAAGATCTAATCTTTAAATGCTTTCTAAAATTTAATCTCTTACGTATAAATAAACTTATTGATTAATAAGGACTCATCATTTGGGGTTGTAGGACAAATGGACTTCGACTGTTCGACATCCTAATTAATTGCATATTGTTGAATTCTTCAAACAAAACACCAAATTTCAGAAGAGAACGCGAAAAACTCTAGCTACTTATTTAGTTCCCCCCAAAAAATCGCACTTATTTAGTCTTTATTATCTAGCCTCAGTCATATATATTCATAGTTTCCCTAACAAATAAGAAGTTAGTTCTTGGAGTAATCAGTCCTCAAATTTAACTAGACCTAAATTAAACAAGGTTTAATTTCAGGTCCAAATGAAAAATAACTAACCTAGAGATAGTATAGCTAAGCCAAACTTATTAAACAACATCAGATCTATGCATGCATCTCTGATCTGAAGATGGGAAAATGAGAGGAAAAGAAGCTAAGGAGGCCAGGGTAGGTATGGATTAGATACACAGACATACTTGGAAGTACTACAGAACTCATAGAGCTTGCCCCTGTTGGAGAAGACGATGAGTGCCACCTCAGCATCACAAAGGACAGAAAGCTCATAAGCTTTCTTTAGCAAACCGTTTCTCCTCTTCGCAAAGGTCACCTGTCGGTTTATCTTGTTCTCTATCCTCTTCAGCTCCACTCTCCCCCTTCCCATATCGATCTCTCGGATCCGATCGATTGATAGATAGATCTCCCTTTCTCTCTTCGGCCGATCGGTAATGATCAAACAAAGCAATCTACTACCTAAAACCTAGCTAAGCTACAATAAGAGCATCATCAATCTCTCTTTTTCTTTTTCATTCATCGTCTAATCGATCGAAATTGAAACCCTAGCTAGCTAGGGGCTACTTTACTCTGAGTGAGAAATGGGAATCTATATATTTGTGGGATAACTGATAGAATGGATTATTATTGAGTGGTTGCTTTTTAATTAATGGATTTCTTCTTCTTCTTCCTCTTTTTGGATTCCTTGTTTTAACCTAAGGATTGGCCTGTGGTGTCCATTTCTAGATATCTGGTTTTCTAGCTGCTAGGGTTGGTGTTGGGTTTCCACTTTCAATAAGCTCCATTCCATTAATTAACTCTTTCACGATCTCTCCTCTTCTCACTTGGTTACTGACGCGTGAAGTTCACGCATGGGCTCTTTTCCCTCCGTGAGTGACACGCGGGTAGACTGGATGCTGGTTGGGAAAACGAGTGGACTGGGGGACCACGCTTATAATAATATTACGCTCGTGAAATTAAAATGAAAAATCAGATCAGAAATGACTTCTGGGAATCTTATTATGGTGTCTGCCTGCGTGTCGCTTTCTGTGTGGGTTTGATTTTTTAATTACCGAGCCAAAGAATTAGATTTCAAGGAAAATAACATTTTTAGTCTCTGAAATAATCAATATATTAAAATGTCAGACCATTATTTCCGAGTTTACAAATGTCACTCCTCAATTGTCTAAATTATTGTAAATGTATGTGGTTCTTTGAGCGATGAGATGTATAATGTGGACGAGGAATACATTTCAATATGACGACTATTTCAGAGAGCAAAAGTGCGATTTTTCCTAAATTTTAATTTCATTTGATTAATCACTGCTTTGGTACTTTAAGATATCATGACTTAAAAACGTTTCTTCAAATAAAGGTTCAGACCCTCTTCGTAAGCATGCATACTCAGTGGAGGACCTAAGGGGGGCTAGGGGGTATGTGCCCCCGCTTCGGTCTCAAAGTTTTTATTATAGACTAAGTTTAGTGTCTAGTGTGTTTACGCTCCCACAAATCTCCGGGTCCGCCACTGTGTATACTATCTCGTGTTTATACACACCGTCCTATCGCGAGCATCGTTCTATGCAAGTTAGGATTTCAAACCCTACTTATAAACACGCATAGTATTTATTTCGTTGATTTTCACTTCTCATTATCACTTTCACATTCTCACCCAATTTGGATAGACATACCGAAAAGGCTCAAGCCATTTGTATGGCGTTTTTATGCTTTTAAAATTTAAATAGATTGAGTTGACGTCACAGAAAAGCCCTTCCTTTGTGTTAACGCGTTTTATTTGTTGTTTTAAAAGATTTTTCTGTTTTTGTATATCACAATGGATGAATGGATACCATTTTTCTTAGCGACCCATTTTTTGTGATCTATTCTCGTCTACATAAGTGTTGCAAAGGTTAATAAAATTAAATGTGCGCATATCACTGTCATGACATCGTCTCCATCAAACTAAATTATATAGTATGATATGTTGGAAAATATTCCATTTAAATGACTTGGACCATTTATATAATTTAATATATATTGGGGACATTTATGTCTTACCATTAAGTTTGCCATATGACAGATTTGGTCCTTGTATTTATGTATAGTTAACATATGATGAGTATGTTTTAACATTAAATAATACATAAGGGATCAAATGAGTTTCTCTTATATACAAAATATAAAAGGCATACGCCCATTCAATTCTAACGACTAAACGAACGTACACGTTCATTCCCAAGGGTCTCAAGAACACCTATAATAAGAGACCCAAGGGAGAATCGTTTAATCCATCGAAATCTGTTTGTATCCTTAGAGAATCCAAAGACATCATGGCTTCATCATCTTCGCCATCAACGTTTGGTTTCTTCTCAACCGGTTAGTGTTCTTATTGTTTGATTATATGAATTTTATCATGTTTAGATGAGATAATCCTTAATTGGGATTGAATTTCTCATCATTTGGTATCAGAGCACGTTAATTCTCGCTAACATTGATAAAATTCGAAGTTTTAATTGTCATAAGCAATTTATCCTTTTTGCCGTTCATGACCTTATGCATGTTGACAACCACCGGTTGAACCCGATTGAGAATTACGCAAGTTTCTGAAAGCAACAAATTAAGTTTTAATATCTTTAAACATTGTCTTCCGTACTCGTATGTTCCGTAATAAAGTTTTGATGTGTTATTAGTTTTCCAGAATTGAAACAGATATGGGGAACCATGTTTTACTCAAATATATATCTTAATACAATGGCCAATCATATATTTACTTAAGTTGAACTATGAATTACGTATGTTTTACACTCACTTGTATTCTTGTAATACTATGCAATTTGCTGCCAAAATAAAAGGTGTTTCTATGCTTTTTGATTTGTATTGCAGCAACTTCAAAATTTCTGCCATATTGAAATCATAGTATGGATTATTGATTAATGATCTTAATGTCAAATTCAATGATTGGCCCAACAGAAGATTATTGATTTTGACTATCTTAAATACTTGTATGAGTTTTTCTTTTAACAAACCCAAAGGTGTGTTACTTGATAACTTGTATAATGAATTTTAAGCGTAATCAAATGTGTTATATTTCTGCCCAAAGGTGATATGTGACACAATTTGCAGCCTAATTTTAATTTTAATATCATAATATTTGATAATTAACATTAGCCAACGCAATGTTAGTTATTAAACACGATATGATTTTTTCCTATTATTTGGTGTTGATAATAGGCTTATTTACTAATGATTGACATGCCTTATTGTATTCCCTTATATATTATAATAATAGCTTCTATTATTACCTCTGTTAAAACTTTTATTTCAGCATCTACTCTTACCCCATACAATTATGGGATAGAACCTCTAAATGGTACAAACTTTTTAACATGGAGAGAATCCGTAAAACTCTCACTTGGCATGATGGACCTTGACCAAGCGCTGAGAACTGATCCACCAGATGCTCCTAACGCTGAGAGCACTGTGGAACAGAAACGTTCTTATGAACAGTGGGAGAGGTCCAACCGAATGTGCCTCATGATAATCAAGAATTCCATATCTGTAGCTATTCGCGGAGCCATTCCAGACTCTGAAAATGCGAAAACATACCTAGAATATGTGGAAGAACAATTTAAGGGCACTTCTAAAGCACATGCTAGTACCTTAATTCTCAAAATGTTGACAAGTAAGTATGATGGAGTGAGTGGTATTCACGAGCACATCATGAAAATGTCTGATATGTCCAATAAGCTCAAAAGTATGGACATGGAGATCAGTGAAGGTTTCCTCGTTCATTTCATAATGACTTCTCTGCCTGCATCTTATGGTCCGTTCAAGATCAATTACAACACGCAGAAAGAGAAGTGGACAATGAGCGAGTTGATTGCTATGTGTGTTCAAGAAGAAGAGCGTCTAAAAGTTGAAAAACCAGATGTTGCTCATCTCACCACCACAAACTCAAAGAAAAGGAAAGGCAATCGTCAAGGAGGAAAAGGTAACATTTCTAAGGTCCCAAAGATAGGTGCAAGCGTGAGCTCCGGTCCTTACTGTAAGTTTTGTCGCTTCAAAGGGCATTACCAGAGGGAGTGCCCTAAGTTTAAGGCACGGCTGACTAAGAAAGGTAACTTAACCACCTATGTAATTTATGAATCATTAAACACATCAATTCCCCTTAATACTTGGTGGAATGACGCTGGTTCAATGGTTCATGTTTCAAACACACCGCAGGGATTCCATTCAATCCGAACATTGGGAAGAAAGAAAAGAGTGATTAAGGTGGGCAACGGAGAAGAATTAGAAGTGGAGGCCATTGGAACTATCTCATTAATTTTAGAGAGTGGCTTCATTCTTCATCTTCGTGATGCTCTTTATGTACCTAATATTACTCGTAATTTAGTGTCTGTATCGAAACTAAGTGCTGATGGTTTTACATTTAATTTCGTGTACAATAAAGTGACAATAAGCTTGAACTCAAATGTAATAGGATTTGGTGGCATGGAGGGAAATCTATATAAATTATGCTTAGATACTAATTTTATGGAATCTCCTTTGTCATTTAATATAACTGAAAATCCTTGTAAGAGAAAGAGAGAATTGGAATCGTCGTCTAATTTGTGGCATCAAAGGTTGGGCCACATATCACGAGATCGAATGATAAGACTCGTGAAAGACGGAATTCTTCCAAATCTTGACTTCTCAGATTATGACAAGTGTGTGAAGTGTTTGAAAGGGAAATTGTCTAAGAAAATTAAGAAAGGCGCCACACGAAGCACTGGTTTGTTAGAATTAATACACACCGATATTTGTGGGCCTTTTCCCGATTCCATAAGAGGTCATAAGTCCTTTATTACTTTCATAGACGATTATTCACGCTATATGTACCTATATTTGATTAAGGAAAAATCCGAATCACTAGATATGTTCAAGGCTTATAAAGCTGAAGTTGAAAATCAACTTGATCGAAAAATCAAAGTAGTGAGATCTGATAGGGGTGGGGAGTTCTATGGCCGACACACTGATATTGGTCAAGCTCCTGGATCTTTCCATGAATTTTGTAAAGATCACGGGATCATCAACCAATATACCATGCCTGGCACCCCTCAACAAAATGGGGTTGTCGAAAGGCGGAACAGGACTCTTATGGATATGGTCCGAAGTATGTTGGCAAACTCTAATCTTCCCCTATTCTTATGGACCGAGGCCTAAAAAACAACAACCCACATACTGAATATAGAGTACCATCTAAATCTGTCCCTAAGACTCCATATGAGCTTTGGACGGGCAAGAAACCTAGTCTATGGTACCTAAAAGTGTGGGGTTGTCCGGCTGAAGCAAAAGTGTATAATCCTCAATTGAAGAAACTTGACATGAGAACCATCAATTTTTCCTTTATTGGCTATCCCGAGAGATCTAAGGGATATAGGTTCTATTGCCCATCTCATACCACCCGAATTGTCGAGACTCGACATGCTGAATTCCTTGAGAATACTAACATTAGTGGGAGTAGTAGTGGTTCAAACTTCTGTGATGAACTTCAATAGGGCAATGGAATAAATCCACTTAATATACTGCCCATTCCAGCTAACTCCTCACTTGAAGATCATAGTGAAAGTCATACACCTCATAATAATGATGCAACAAGTCAAGAGGCGAATGAAATTCCAATCAATGTTGAACCAACTCCACCGGTTACTAATGAAATTCCGGAAAATCAGCAACCCTTAAGGAGATCTCAAAGGGTCAGACGCCCCACAAATTTTGACGAATATTTGATATATTTGAATGAAGAAGCCGACTTTGATTTAGGGAAAGTTGTAGATCCTATATCTTTCCTTGATGCCATTAATTGTGACCAATCGACTCATTGGAAAGAAGTCATGAATGAAGAACTTCTTTCCATGGAGAAGAACGATGTTTGGGAACTTGCTGAATTACCAAAGGGTCAAAAGCCCGTTGGAAGCCAGGAGATTTACACGAAGATGTTTATATGATACAACCAGAAGGTTATGTTTTTAAGGGTCAAGAACATCTAGTGTGTAAACTCAAGAAGTCTATTTATGGGCTCAAGCAAGCATCTCGACAATGGTACCTTAAATTTGATGAAGTCATGAAATCAAATGGCTTCATTAAAAACAAAGTAGATCAATGCACTTACCTCAAAATGAGTGGGAGCAAATTCATCATACTTGTGTTATATGTTGATGACATCTTATTAGCAAGTAGTGACTTGGATTTGTTGCATGAAACAAAACGCTTATTATTTGGCCATTTTGACATGAAAGATCTACGTGAAGCTTCTTATGTTATAGGCATTGAAATTCACCGAGACAAAGTCAAAGGGACGTTAGGCCTGTCCCAAAAGGCATACATTGAGCGCATTTTAGAACGTTTTAACATGCAACAATGCTCTCCATCAGTTGCTCCAATAGTTAAGGGAGACGTTTTTGGGTCAATCCAATGCCCAAAAACCGAGGTTGAGAAAGAGCAAATGAAACTCATTCCTTATGCTTCCGTAGTTGGAAGCCTGATGTATGCACAAGTTTGTACTCGTCCAGATATCGCATATGTATCCGGTATGTTGGGTAGATATCAATCTAACCCAGGATTAGATCATTGGAAAGCCGCTAAGAAAGTTTTGCGGTATCTTCAAGGGACTAAGGAGTACAAATTGACTTATCAGAGGTCTAATAATTTAGAAGTGGTTGGATATTCCGATTCCGATTTTGCTAAGTGCAAAGACGATAGGAGGTCTACTTCGGGATACATTTTCTTCCTGTCAGGTGGACCAATATCTTGGAAAAGCCACAAGCAAAGACTTACGACTACTTCAACAATGATGGCTGAATATGTTGCGGTGTACAACACAACATGTCATGGGATGTTGTTAAGGAATCTTATCAAAGGATTCAAAGTAGTGAATTCCGTCTCAAGACCACTGAGGATTTATTGTGACAATTCCGCGGCCGTGAGCTTCTCAAACAATAACAGTTCGAGTGGAGCGGGATTGTTCCTCGATACAAAATATTTGTTCGTTCGAGAAAGAGTGGAGGAAAACGAAATATGTATCGTACACATCAGCACAAATGATATGCTAGCAGATCCTCTCACCAAAGGACTTCCGCCCAATATTTTTCAAAGACATGTCACTAATATGGGCTTGATCAAAGATCCTGTTTAGGAATTAATAACATAGTGTCTGATTAGTTATCTTATTTAATATTTTCAAGTACTTGATTTAGAATCCCTCCTTAAGTATGTTTTGTCTATTCTTTATTGTGCACACAAAGTTATTTAATAGACAAACATAATACCCTACGTTTAATATCATTTGGCTTATATTAATCCTTATACTCTTTAAGAAGTGTCAAAGTATGATTAATGGGGGTCCCGAGTTATATTGACCCGTTAGACTGTATTTGTTTACTTTGATATTATTATGGAGTAAGATGAAATTTTCTTGGCCAAAACTTACTTTAACTTATGTATGAATGATCTCAAGGTAAAATGGGAGAATGTTGGAAAATATTCCATTTAAATGCCCTTGGACCATTTATATAATTTAATATATATTGGGGACATTTATGTCTTACCATTAAGTTTGCCATATGACAGATTTGGTCCTTGTATTTATGTACAGTAAAATATGATGGGTATGTTTTAACATTAAATAATACATAATTGATCAAATGGGTTTCTCTTTGATACAAAATATAAAAGGCATCCGCCCATTCAATTCTTACGACTAAACGAACATACACGTTCATTCCCAAGGGTCTCAAGAACACCTATAATAAGAGACCCAAGGGAGAATCGTTTAATCCATCGAAATCTGATTGTATCCTTAGAGAATCCAAAGACATCATGGCTTCATCATCTTCGCCATCAACGTTTGGTTTCTCCTCAACCGGTTAGTGTTCTTATTGTTTGATTATATGAATTCTATCATGTTTAGATGAGATAATCCTTAATTGGGACTGAATTTCTCATCATGATATGCTCCAACTTAAACTCTTTAATTTGAATTTGTTCAATTATTTTTTATTCAATGAGAGGGACGATCAATGTTCAAACGACACTACTGATGTCCTGGTCTCCTCCTGAACCACCACTGTGAAATGATTGGGATGTTAAGGTTTGGATGATGACGGTTCGAGAATTTTATCGTGTTTGTTATTATGGTTTTTTATTCAATGTTAGTTTTGTCTATGTCGTGCTTAGTTCTTGCTTTCAAAATCGAATCTTGGGGTTGGGTTTGATTTGGGTTGATAAGTTTGTTTGTTTGGAGAGAAGTACTTTGGCTTTTGATGCCGATAGGTGCTTCAAATCTCTCGCATGTTCAGCGAAGGATGTTATTCAAGCATCAATGAACCTTTCCATATCTTATTAGAGAGTGAGAAAGGTCTAGGCCCTATGCTTAATATGAGTCTCGAATGAGGGATACAGTGTGATGGTTGTGATAGCTCTGGTTTGTTTAAAGTTAATAAAGTTTGACATTTTTCTTAAAAAAGCTACGACCATATACCCATCTTTGGGTAATTGTAATGATTCGAAAATCATTTATTACAAATTATTTTCTCTCTATTACTTAAACTTTGTTTTCTCTCTGGACTCCCATTAGAGGATTCCAGGATTCAGGTTTAGCTATATGTGAGAATGAAAATGGGTAACATAAGAGAATGACTTGAAGTATATGTATGGAAGGAACATTAGTCAATAAAACTTAGCCATTAACTATTTATTTACTTTCTAATAAGAAATAAGGACAAATATGTGTAATAATTAATATCTATATATATATATAGATATAGTGGAATTGTATTATGCATAACGATCATAGTAATAGCTTCTAGTGACAACTATATGACTATGTTCAACGTTACACACGAATGCCACCAAGATATAGGGATACTAAATTTAGTCACATTTTATCTATACATTTTTATTTCAAAAATATTTTGAGGAGACTCTCTTGCTAATAATACTAATAAGGGAAAACTGTCAAATAGATCCTCGACCTTTAATAAAAAGGTCAATTAAGTCCTTCTATAGGAGTTTCTGTCCGGCCGTCGCGATTTGGGGCAGTTCCCGCTGGAATATTTTGATGATTTTTTTTGAGAATCTTATTCACCAAGTCTAGTTTACTCATACCAAATTTCAGCTAAAACTTCAATCGGGAACACATTCAAATCAATTCTTGAAGATAACTGCGCATTTTTGCGTTCTCGAATTAATTTGAATGCGCTCCCGATTAAATTTTTAGCTGAAATTTAGTATGAGTAAACTAGACTTGATGAATAAGATGTTCAAAAAAATTCATCAAAAAATTCCACCGCGAACCGCCCGAAATTGCGACGACCGGACAGAGTCTCCTATAGAAGAACTTATTTCACTTTTTTATGAAAGTTCGAGGTCCTATTTGACAGTTTTCCCTACTAATAAAGAAGTACGTAGTATTATTTTTGAAATAGAAACATGGTTATCTTTTTAGGAAAACCGTCACATATGGATAATTGTCGGTCAATGGATTAGTATAGAAAATAACTTTGGATTATTAGCTTATTTTATCTCAAACTATCATCAAATTCACAAATTTATCCTATGATTACACTTTTATCAAAAAAAGACTCAAACTTCATGTTTTTCATCAATTATGCTTTTGTTTTTTTTTCAAAATTACACGTTTTTATAAATACAAATAAGATATAAGCAATACAAGCTTGTAAACTTAACACTAGAAAGAAGTGAAAATTATGAAACACAAATATGATTTTCTTCTTAAGTTTTACTAATTCATTAAAAGACTCAAACTTCAACTTTTATCACAATTACACTTTTAATTAATTAAAAGTGTAATTGTGATAAAAGTTGAAGTTTTAGTCTTTTTTTAATAAAAGTGAAAGTATGAGATAAATTTGTGAATTTGATGATAGTTGGAGATATATTTAGCTAATACTCCTTAAAATGAATCTTAATTATGATTGAGTACCAGAGCCATTTAATATTTAATTTAGAGGCCCGGTCCTAAATACCAAAATGGGGCCCACGTAAAAGTTAAAATCACAAATAATAAAGAACTTATTACAAAGTTCTACAAAAATAAAAATAACAAAAGCTGATTTTTTATTTCTTAAATTAACAAATACAGGGTAACAATTAGCTAGCAAATTAATAATGTCAATAACAAAAGTGAAAAGAAGGCCAAAAGTAAGAATCTGGAGTGAATAGAGCAACATGCATGCAATTAAAGTTTGAGGTACTCAGCTGAGGTGAGGACAATGAACTCCAGAAAAAAAGTAAAAAACTTGAGGACATATTGCGAGAACAGATCAACAAAGATGAGAGCCTTGAGAGCACGAGAGACATATCCAGGGCTCCAAAGCTGCTAGTCGCAGAGGATGAAAAGATTTCCAGTCCCACGACAATTGAATTCAATTATTTCAAAAATGAAATAGCTATTAGCCGTATGCGGAATTGCGAATATGTTGGTTAGCGAAAAGCTGCTAGAAACGGGGAGTCGACCGCTCCGCGTCTCTTTTTTATTTGTGAATAACTCGTAGATTAGTTGCTGATTAGTATATTCATTTTATTTATTAATTTAAGTTATTATTGTTATTATTAATATTTAAAATACTAATATTGTAAAAAATGCCCCCCCCCCCCCCCAAAAAAAAAAATGGTAGGCCCTTGTTGGGTTAATAGACCCGATAGCGGATCGACTCATTACCCCTTAGCAAGGAGACCGTTAAGAACCAAGTGGGGCTCAATTCGGCAAGGTACCTATCAGACGCTCGGCCCAAATAACCTTGTCCCAACAGGAGCCAAATGATGATCCATGGTCTTCGGCAGATTAACCTGCACGAGCCGAGCGGAGCCTCTCTCTTGTGCCCAACCAGAGCAAGGACCCAAGGTCCGGTGCACGCTCATCCATGGCATTTGGCGGCAAGCCAAGATATTGGAGGGAAGCGCATTTAATGCAATGGATTTGGTGGTGGGGAAGCTAGCCATCCACAATCCTCCACATCACCAACATTACCTACTCCTTGATAGTATAAATAATAACATTTATTTCATTGTAAAGGACTGTCAACTTATTCCCTCTAACAATAACAATTATCTCTCCTCTTCTTCTTGAGATAGAAGAACAACTTCAAAGCTTATAGTGAACTGCGTTGTATACAGATCCTCGTTGTTATTAAATAAGATACGGTCCACTTACTACTATTTTGACATGTTCTTTCCTTGTTTGCTTACACCATATTACTCACTTAATCCACTTCATATTCCACTCGAAATCCAAGGGAAGGTGTTAGGCCTTTGGGTTGAAGGAATAAACCTCAACAACCATGTTCCGGAGAATATGTTGAACATGTTAAAAACCGGCTTTATTGAGTACTTGGCATATCATACTAGCGCTATTGCAAAAAAATGCATTGATTGTAGGTGGAACATAACCCCCCTCTCATGATCTCTCATATGTACCCCAAGTAGCTGGTTCAAGATAGTAGCTAGGTGAAAGATTTAACTAACTATAATGACTCAATTGACACTAAAAGCTAAATTTGTATCGAACCTCAGCTCGTAACATTAGGAGTCCATCGTTTTAATTAGGGGTTATATATTCGTCATATCAAATAAAAACGGGGTGCAAAGTGCAATATTGAAGGCCAACAGAATTTTTAATGGAGTGACATTTTTGTCTTTTCATACGGGGTTGGGGTGCAAGAACAAAGATTTCTAAAAACGGATGCAAAGTCCAATTTGACAATAAAATAAGGTGCAAACTCAAATCACTAATATTAAGAATAATTGATATGCACTAATTAGTAATGCATAAATGTATGTTTTTATGTTTGATTTGTGTGGATTATTTACCATGTTTTTTAGTTTGTAAACAGTTGTGTGATTTTAGTTGTAATTGTATTTTAATTTTCATTTATAAGTTGTAAAGTTTAGTTAGGATTTGTGGTGTTAGAAAGGAAGACTTTGAAGTGAAGAAAAAGGAAAATCGACTGCCCAGGAGCAAATACCCGACCGGGTATAACCTCTCACCCGGTTGGGTAAGAAGTGAAAACTGAAAGTGCAAGGAAATTACATGGCCAGGTCGGGCCAACTATCTCACCCGATCGGGTGAGACATGACCGGAGGCAATCCGACGTGCTGAAACACAAGAACATGGGTGATTATCTGATTTTGATCGGTACCCGGTCGGGTGAGCACCTTACCCGGTCGGGTACCCGGCCAAAGGTGTTGAAAAACACCTATAAATAGCACACATTTTCTTCACTAATTTCCATTCCTTCTTCCATACTCTTAAACTCAGTTTAGAATAGCATTTCTTTATATTTTTCTAACAATGTTTAGTCTCCAAATGAGGAGCTAAACTTCCATTTCTTGGTTTTTCTCTTGAAGCTTGTTGATTATTAAAGTTGTGAGTTATTTTCTTAACTTCTCTCCTTGAATATTAATTCTTCCCTTAATCTATCTTTATATTAATGTTGGGGAGTGTTGCTAAGATGACAATTAGTTAACATCTCAGTATTAATTATTACTAGAAACGATCAACGAACCGATGGTTAATCGTTGATAGTTTCACGAGTAAGTAACTTCGGTTTATTAATGCATGGTCGTGGTTAATAAACGTAAGAGGGATTAATTTTGTTGGTTAAACCGAAACCGTTGTGTTGAAGTTATCAGGATGTTTTTACTTGGACTGTAATTTGCTGGTCTGATCTGGTCTAGTCTGGTCTGGTCTGGTTTCTTTGTATTTTTATAACTATCCAAGTCTGGTCTGGTCTGGTCTGAACTGGCCTGGTCATGTCTGGTCTGGTCTGATCTGGTCTGGTCTGGTCTGGTCTGGGACGAATTACAGTCCAAGTAAAAACATCCTCAATCTCAATTGATTTTATCAAGGAGTTAGGAAGATTAAATGCTACTATTTAATTGGTATAAGGCGTTGTTCTATATTTGATTTATAGTAAGAGTTATTAATGAACGGTCGTTGTTAATAACTACCAGGTCGGGCAGACCATCGCCCTTCCTCAATTCTTCTTCTACCTACGAACAAAACAACCCCAAACCTCCATTTTTACACACTCAAAACTTTGAATCCCCCCATTCCCTCACCAAATCCATCAAATAAATCCTCTTTCTTCATCTCCTCACCTCCCTCTTCACTTCTACACCCATAAATCTCCCCGACCCTCCCCCCAAATCAACCAAACCATCCAAACCCTATCCATTTTCGAATTTCCCCATTTTTGGACATCAAAAGTCCAAATTCAACCCAAAAATTCCCAACCAATACCATATGCTTCCTCTCCTCGTCACCCTCTTTCATTATACACCCATAAAAGCCACCCAATCCTACCCACACCCAAAGTCCGAAAATTCAACCCAAAAATACCAAAAAAAAAAATCCATTTCATGGCACCAAAAAAAAGAAAAGCTTCTTCTTCAAGGGCTATCCCACCCGTGGCGGGCTATGAAAGTGTGGAGTTTGCAACGGAGGCACACAAGAAACGCTTCAAGGAACAATCCAAAAGGAAGGTAAAACAATCCCGGTTCATGTGCCTTACTACTTTAGCACTCCTTTGGATTGATGTAATCATGTGTGACATATTTGCAAGAATTGGAATGACTAGATTGTTTGAAATGCAATATGTGACTTATCCTCATTTGATGTAAGAATTCTCTAGCTCATTTGTGTATACAAAGGATGATGATGATCATGCAAATGACACCATCACCTTTCGGTTACTCAATGAGGATCGTTCATTAACCAAAAGAGAATTTGCACACCATTTTGGCCTCTCTTTGTTTGATGAAGCTCGTGATTATGACACTCTTGAGGGGTATGAGTTATGAAAGAGAATGACAGGAAAAGGTGTGGTGGACCCTTTTAAGCTGAGTGTGAACTGTGTGCAACATCCGGTCTTACGAATTTTCTTGAAATTTTGTTCAAATTGTTTTCTCGGAAGACCGAATAATCATCACACAAGAATGTGGGATGTGTGTGTTCTTGCACAAGCTGTTTTACCTGGATCGGATCCAGTTGACGTTGCCTCTATCTTATGGAATCATTTAAAAAATGTGGCAACGTCATCGGGATAAATTGTGATAGGGGTCCCAATCACACATAAAACCACCTTATATGGTTTTGTAGACCCAGGCCCTATTGCCCCTAAACAACTCATTTGCACGTCATGGCTTATACAAAAAACCAAGGACTTGGCTCTCTCTCACATGACACGCACGGGGGCACCTATCTATAAGTGGCTCATCATTCCACGAAATGACATATTCATCCACATGCCATCCCCTGACGTTCCCCTGGATATCGTGGGTCACGAAATCGGTGATGGTCATCACTATTGTCTCCCCGGGGCAATCCCGACACACTATGCACAAGATGAGCCTGGTCAAGGACATGCCGAAGTAGACCCACCCCTCATACCTGATCCACCACAACAACAACTTAATGCTCCTGCATACCAATACAACCCTTTCGAGCAACATGTGCTCGATAACATGAACATGATCAACAAAAACTACATCCTACTCCAGGAGCAAGTTGGACAATATAGAACTGAGCAAAGGCAGAGCTTCGAGAGGATGGAGGTGCAAAGGCGAGAAGATTGGCGGAGATATGAGGAGGACCAGCGCAGACATGAGGAGGACCAACAGAGAATCTTTGGTCCGATATACTCTTACGTGGCACACCAGGGTTCCTTTGCCTCTATTACCACCCCCTCCCGCACCCTCATGGTACGACCCCACTCAATGGGGTTACTTTGGAGGAATGAGCTCCGGTGATCGAGGCGGGGATGACGACTACGGCAGCGACCACATGGACGAGGATGCATACACAGGGGCCTACTTTGGCCATAAAAGAGCTTTTAATGGCGGAGATGCGGGCGGGGACTAGGGACAGTGCCGTGATCTAGCAAGGGGGAGATTGTTCTGGTATGCTCACAATCCTACTCTTTTCATTCAAAACAAAATACAAAAAATTGAATAAGGTTGTTGAGTTGAAAACCCACAAAGGGCAACTCAAGCAAAAATAAAAGCAATAAAATAAGAGTGAGGTTGTGAGAATTAAAAGAAAAATGTGGGAAGCTGGGAAGAAAACCTGAAAGGGCACCTAGACAAAATGAGAGAATAAGAGAAAATATCTCTTTTTATTTTGCAGGATCCTGAGGGTGATAATTTAAAAGAGACATGCGAATAAAGATGAAGTTGAAGACCCTTTCTTTTACTCTATTCACTTTTGGGGATGCTTTGTAATCACTTTTGTTCGTAAAAACATTCTTGGATTTTTGTGTTGATACTATTATCATTTGGAGGATTGCATGGACAAAGTTTGTTTTACTCGAGACGAGTAAAAGTTCAAGTGTGGGAGTATTTGATATGCACTAATTAGTAGTGCATAAATGTATGTATTTATGTTCGATTTGTGTGGATTGTTTACCATTTTATTTAGTTTGTAAACAGTTGTGTGGTTTTAGTTGTAATTGTATTTTGATTTTCATTTATAAGTTGTAAAGTTTAGTTAGGATTTGTGGTGTTAGAAAGGAAGACTTTGAAGTGAAGAAAAAGGAAAATTGACTGCCCAGGAGCAAATACCCGACCGGGTATAACCTCTCACCCGGTCGGGTAAGAAGTGAAAACTGAAAGTGCAAGGAAATTACATGGCCCGGTCGGGCCCACTACCTCACCCGGTCGGGTGAGACTTGATCGGAGGCAATCCGGCGTGCTGAAACACAAGAACGTGGGAGATTATTTGATTTTGATCGGTACCCCGGTCGGGTACCCGACCAAAGGTGTTGAAAACACCTATAAATAGCACACATTTTCTTCACTAATTTCCATTTCTTCTTCCATACTCTTAAGCTCAATTTAGAATAACATTTCTTTATATTTTTCTAACTATGTTTAGTCTCCAAATGAGGAGCTAAACTTCCAATTCTTGGTTTTGCTCTTAAAGCTTATTGATTATTAAAGTTGTGAGTTATTTTCTTAACTGCTCTCCTTGAATATCAATTCTTCTCTTAATCTATCTTTATATTAATGTTGGGGAGTGTTGCTAAGATGATAATTAGTTAACATCTCAATATTAATTATTACTAGAAACAATCAACGAACCGATGGTTAATCGTTGATGGTTTCACAACTAAGTAACTTCGGTTTATTAATGCACGGTCGTGGTTAATAAACTTAAGAGGGATTAATTTTGTTGGTTAAACCGAAACCGTTGTGTTGAGGTTATCAATCTCAATTGATTTCATCAAGGAGTTAGGAAGATTAAATGCCACTATTAAATCGATATAAGGCGTTATTCTATATTTGATTTATAGTAAGGGTTATTAATGAACGGTCGTTGTTAATAACTACCCTCGATGAATTAGAGATACTCCTCGATTGAGTATTCGAGAGGGGATAAGTTATAGATATAACAAGGATCGACTGAATATATCAACAAGTGGAAAATAGCAAAGCCAAGTCCTTTTATCTTCAAATTAAAACATATATAGGTTGTTCATCTTAGTTTCTTATTAAATTAAATCATTCAACCCCAAAACCCCCCTTTAATTACTAGTTTCATTGAAAAAGAGAATTATTCCTTTCCCTGTGGATACGAACTCTACTACGCTATACTACGTATAAGTGTTAGTATTGAATTTATTTTGACGCACTACGACAAAATGTCCGTCAATAGTATATTATGGTGTAAATTTAAAGTCATCAGTAATATTGTGATTATGTGAACAAGTTTAATAGTCACATAACACGACCATATGTGGTGAATAAAGTTAATTAGTGTATTGATAATGAAAGCATAGATTAGTGGCCTACGTTACTCTACAATTCCCTCTATTACGTGATCAATAATATAGGCGGAAAAAGGCTTAGTGAAAGCATATATTAAGGGAACGAGCAATGAGACTAGGGGTGAGCATGGGACGGTACGGGACAGTTATTTCGAAAAACCTGTCCCGTCCCAAAGTACGGTTCTTTTAAAAATCAAGAACCGGTATCGTCCCGCGTATATGTAGAACCTGTCCCATTCCGTACCAATTTTGGTACGGTCCGATACGGTTTGGTACGGTTCTTAAATAACTAAGTAACCCCCGTGAAATATAAAAAACTTTAGATTTTAACATTTATAAATAACTCTACAAAAATTGAAGAGAAGAACTTGCAAGATTATATTAAACTGATATTGTGTGATCAAATTGAAATATGAAACTAAAAAGCAAACTATATTAAAGAAAAGTAATATCCAAACTAAAATGCAAAAGTTATCGTCAAACTAAAAAACCAAAAAGTATCACATCACATGACAAAAATAATCAACTTAATAATTCATATTTGAGCTAGACTAAATCTGCCGGAATTCTAGGCAACGACATCAGCCATCAGGACATCGGGGCGATTTCTGTCAACTATAATTGGATTGGGCCCAAAGAAGATGTAAGAGTAATATACAGACAATTATACTCGGTATATAATATATTGTACATATTATTATATTATATATAATATATTATTATATTATAACACTAGTTTTCGGGACAATTCGGGACGGTACGAGACGGTCCGGTTCGGTACGATTCCGGGACGGTTCTGATATGGTTTTCACTAAGAACCAGTACCGTACCATATTATTAAAAAAACTCGATACGGTACGATATTACATTTTTCCGGTTCTATCGGTTCTGGAATGGTTCGGGATGGTTCTTCGGTACGGAACATGAATTCCCAGATCCGTGCTCAGCCCTAAATGAGACTATCCTTATTGAATAATACATTTGCTCATAACTCATAAGATTATACTCCGTATATACCATTGGAATAAATTCTTTGTTTTAATTAATCTTTCCAAATTCTTGGTGATGCTCATTATTTGCCTCTTTGATAATTAACTACTCGTATAGTCTTATTACATTTCTACTATAATTTTCGGACAAATGTTCTAATTTTTTTTATCCATTTATAGACAGATAGAGATGCCACTAACGTATAGTAGCTATATGGTCTGTAGCTGCAAATGCTCAACTACCAGGAAAAGAAACAAAACACCCCATCGGAAGGTGACAAGTCAATTACACAATTAATAAATGGTGACGATGAAGTAATTGATCATAAATGTTTGTTATAATTATTGTTACAAAATTACCATAAATATGAAAACATATTCGTTCAGTACCATTTCTAAATTAGAAGACGGTAAATGTTATGTTCCTAATAATGATGATGAATTTTTGAACCCATAAAGTGTAAATAGCTGCCATAAATATGCAAACATGTGCATATTCTAAGTTTCGAAATATGGAAGTCTGATTGTCATTGCTAACAAAACCTGAAATGCATGTGCTTCTTCTTTCCATCACTACAGTCTCACCCGGCCCCGCTTGCCCATTAATTATGGCGCTGTTTTAGACTTCCAATAATGATGTCATGAAATTGAACAAATACCCGCACGGGTAGCTCAGTTGGTCGAGTGGTGGGAAAATTGGATCAAGTGACCAAGGTTCGAAACCTGTAGCGGCTTCGTGAAGGTTACAAAACCTGAAATAAGGTTGGACCTCTGTTGCGCATGTGTATAAGGTCTACCACCGCTTTGCTGACTGAGACTCCGTGATTAACCTCCCCACCATCCTGTCGGGTTGGAGTGGGTTGGGGGCTCCTGGGGTGGGAGATTCCACCTTTTGGACCAAATGAAATTGAACAAAGAAATACAACTAGAGTAAGAAGCTCTTCTGCTTCTCTTCCTCTTTTTTCTAATTAGTTACTCGCTTCATTCCGAAATGATTTGCCAAATTGACTTTTCTCGGTTAATGACAATTAACTTTGACCAATTATATTTTTTAATAAGAAAATATTTTGAATATGAAAGTTATATCAAAATGTTCTTTATTCAAAATATTTTTATAAAAAAATAAAATTTATAAACTATATATAAATATAATAATTAAAATCATTGTCCAAAGTTTGTCATCATTGACCAAGAAAAGTCAATATGGTGAACATTTTCGGGATGTAGGTAGTATTATTTATTCTTATTTTATTCAAATGAGATCAGATCAGAAAGATTCAAATCAGATCAGAAAAGTTCAAACGTGATTTATTATTATTATTATTATTATTATTATTATTAGTATTAGTATTATTATTGTGATTATTATTATTATTATTGTGATTATTATTATTATTATTACTATTATTATTACTATTATTATTATTATTATTATTATTATTACTATTACTAATACTACCATTATTAAAAGTATTTGTATTATTATTATTTAATATTTATTATTATTTATTATTACTACTATTATTATAATTTTTATATTCATTATTATTATTATTATTATTTTTATTATTTTTTTTATTATTATTAGTACTCCAGATAGTCCACCAGGCTGGCAGGCACGGACCAACCGGCAGCGCGTTCCGCCAGGCCTTTAGGCACGGACCTCCCTCAGACCGTCACCACCGACTCACCAATCGACAGCGCGAGCCGCCAGGCCGCCATTGCCCCATCGCGACCTGCCAGCCGCCTCCCTCAGGCTCTCTGAGTCGGGTCACTCGGCCAGTTCACTGAATCACTGATTTTTCAGTTTTTGTGATTCATTCCGTTGCTAATTCTTTCGAATTTTTTAATTATTGAATTGTTGAATTGTTGAATTATTGTAATTTGTTTATTTTCTGATTTTCTGATTTCATGTTCGTTGAATTGTTGCATTGTTGGTATTTGTTTATTTTTTGAAGTTAAAGTAGACCATTATTTAAATTGATAATAAATGTGTAAATGTGTTTAGTAATTAAAATATAAGAAAGTGGTATAAATATATTATTAGGTAAATTATTATTATACTGTAATTTATTATTGACTATTTTTATTTTTATCATTACGTTTAACTTGTATTTTAAGACAATTTGCTTGTGTTGCAACTTGAAAAAAGACCCAAATTTTATTGTTGGGTCTCCGTTTGGCCCTGCTTTATGTATCACATCATAGGCGATACATAAGAGGTGTTTTTATGCGACTTTAAAGCTAAGCTTGTTCGTGAAGTAGTGAAAATTAATGGTGTTAGTTCACACAATTGGAGATGATGTTTACGCAATTGAAAACAAGGGACTACATGACAATGTGAACAATAATGAGAGATCGAAAGTATTTCATCATTATATTGAGAATATTATTAGTTGGACTTATTTAAGTATCAAATCAGATTAGACTAGATCTAAACAGATCAGATCAAATCAAGCTATAACTTTTATAACGGAACGACGCACACCCCACCATATCAGAAAATTCAAATGCCAATTACAATCGCCGTGACTCTACTCGCATTAGATACGTATGTGGATACGTAAGTAATCCAATGCCCCATTTTTTCTATGTGAAGTTGACCAAAAAGACTTTCTCGCGAATGTGTCGGATCATCATGATTGAGAACGGCACCGACATTATATATACACTGGTAGGACAAATGGAGGAGGTAGTATTTCAAAGTTCAAACACATACATAAGCTATATATATTAATATATACATATATAATTATATACCATTTCAATTCCCCCACATTCAGAGCTTGTGAAATGAGAACTGAAGGGCAAACAAGCATGACGGAGAAGGAAGATCACATGATCCTAAAAGGGCCGCCAATGGGTATATACACATCCATTTGCAAATTTTGCATGCGTTGTTTGTTCTAAATAAACTACGTAGACTTATTACGCTGTCCGGCCACCTCGTGCTTCCGAGTGAAATTTTGTGATCAATTTTTGTGAGCATGTTCTACATACATTGCAGATTTTTGTAAACCGAATTCGGCGTAATACTCAATCGGGAAGTTAGTTAAGTAAATTATTGAAAAATATATTTATCAATAATTTAAGGCTAAAGGGTCAAATAGGTAAATGAACTAACTTAAAGTGTTGCATTAACCCCTTATATAGAAGGTTCTGCTCGACCGTCGCCAATTGGAGCGGTTCCCGGTGTAATTTTTTGATGAATTTTTTTGAACATCTGCTTCATTAAGTCTAGTTTATCCATACCAAGTTTCAGCTAAAAATTCAACCGGGAAGACAGTCAAATGATTTTTTGAAGATAACCAACTTCTCAGTCAAATTTTAGGGGTGTGTATTGAATATGGATTGTGGAAGACTTTTTTTAATCCATAGACTTTTTTATTAATGAATTCTATAGACTTTTAAATCCATGGATAAGTTTATTGACTTTCAACAACTCCATAGACTTTTAAATGGGGACTGTCACTGCTGGTCGTTGGAATTTTCACCTAGATCGCCGCTATTGATCTGCCTGTTCGCTTTGGTTATGCAAGGGAACTAGGGACAATTAATTATAGTAATAAATTAATCAATTAATTAATTAAAGTAGAGGTGAATGTGTAATATTTAGTCCTATTTAAGGAAAATCAAACACATGATCATACTTTATGAAAATTGATACTAGTATGTTTTAGTCCTACCGTGAGTAAAATCCTCTGTATAATACGGAGTATGATAAGAAACAATTAAATAAATAAATAAATAAAATGTAATTCATATAACAACACAGAGTTCTACAAGAATAAATGAAACATAAGAATCCAAATTTATTTTTATTAAAAAGAAAACTCAAAGTTTCAAGAATATTCAAGAATATATTTTGCTCTCTTTATTAATGATTAAGAACATTAACGTTACAAAAGCGTTACACTCATTACTACATGTGGTACAAGCATATGTGCAATTGAGTTTTTCTTCTTAATAATTGTTTTCTTTTCATTTTTATTTTGTAAAATTTTATATACTTATTTGCTATAATATACTTCAATTCCTCCGTTCTTTTCTAGTTGCAACATTTCTTTTTTCATGCTTGCCAATGCACAACTTTGACCATCATTATATTTAATTCTCTCTTAGTAAAAAACTTTAATTTTAAATATCAGATTATGAAACTTTGTAATAAGACGAATTCAACAATATTTTTTAAAAATAATAATTCACATATATTAATAAATAAAATGTAGTCAAAGTAGAGTACATTAATAGTGTGTAAATTCCAATGTTTCAACTATTATGATACAGAGAATAGTATTTATTAATTTGAAATTATATTTTTATGTGTTAGCGATTTAACGATGAAAGAAAGTAATAGTTAAAATATTGATTTTCTTAATTATTAACTAATGACGTACCAAATTTGCACCGGTGTAATACTATTGGTTCTTATATAGGTTCTTCTAAAAACTTTTAGAACGGAATCGATATGGGATTATCGAATCAAGGGGGTGGCCGGAGTGGGGGAAGCTGAAGAAGAAGAACGGGAGGAGAGGGGTGGGGGAAGCTGAAGAAGAAGAACGGGAGGAGAGGGGTGGGGCGAGATGGGCTGAAGAAGAAGAAGAAATATCGATGGGAGGGGGGGGGGGGGGGGGGGGGGCTTGGCTAAAGAAGATAGTTGGGGGAGGGGAGTGGTGGGACGAGATAAAGAACCGATATAAGAAAAGTCCACAGAAATATTGAGTGGGGAGAACAGACAATTGTGGAGAATTAATGTACTACGAATGACTTAAATATCCATGAGAGTTCATGATTTTAGAAGTTAATAAGAATGAACGGAAGTCGGAATATGCCTAGACTTTTATAGACTTAAAATTCCACATTGAATACACTTGGACTTTTGTAGAATTTTAAAAGTCCACATTGTATACACCTAAACTTTTAAAATTCATGGACTTTTAAAATTTTACCACTAAGCTCAAACTTGGTAACCATAATTTACACTTCATGAAGAATCAAGTCATAAAATTTCATCAAAAAATTCCATCCGGAAGCATCTCAAATGGAGTTTTAGGTCCATTGTTAGTTTTTGATGATTTTTTCTTTACAAAAGTTTAGTAGCTTAATAAAACTAAATAATTTTTAAAATTTTTATTATATAAAAATATTAAAATTCACAAAATTTTAGGTCCTAGTTGACATCTTTCGATCATTCGGCTCTATATTGACGTGGAAGGATGTGGAGTTGTCAACCGCTCAAACTTTTCATTTTGCTACATGTTGAATTCTTACGGGAAATTGTCCAAAATAGGAGTGAATGGGAATTTGGATTCCAAAATAGGACTACTATGTTTTTCTTCCCGAAATAGGAGTTATTATTGTCATGTATGAAAAATATTGCCATAATTGAAAAATACTGTCATTAATTATAATTAATATTGTCATGTTAAATGCACTGCACTGCAACTATTTGGCAGTCACGCCTCCAAGATGACAATAAATACTGTCATGTTAGTCCTATTTCGGGAATAAAAACACAGTAGTCCTATTTTGGAATTCCAAACTTCATCTACTCCTATTTTGGGAAATCTCCCAATTCTCACAACAAAAACTTGTGAAGGAATTAAGTGTTATATATTAAGATCTATATTACTGTTTTTATCAGGTAGATCTTTTGGGATAAAACCCTAAGTCTTAACATGGTATCGTAGCTAAGTTAAGTTGTGATTTGTTTGTCCCATTTATACACCTCGATATTTTTCAGACCGGTTCAGATTGAGGGGGCATGTTAAAGTATTTGTACCACATCGGAAAGCTATAAAACGATAAAACATTATTGAAAACTTTGTGCAACTCTTCTTATCATGTTGACCTTTTGGGATAGAACCTTCAAGTCTTAACATGGTATCAGAGTCATGTCCGGTTGTGGTTTGACTACTTGTTTAACATCATGATTAAGGGTAGCTTGTTAAGGGTTGGTTTTGTCAATGTATACACCCCAATATTGCCCAGGGGTGTGTTAAAGTAATTGTCCCACACAGGAAAGCTATAAAACAATAAAACAATATATAAAGCTTTGGGCTACTCCTCCTATTAGGTTGGCCTTTTAGGATGGAACCTCATGTCTTAACGTGATATCCGAGCCAAATCAATCAATGGTGTGGGTCCCCTTAGGAAAAATGATGACACAATTATAAAAAGATGACAATAACGAATCGATGAAAAAAATGAATGACAGCACGATCCAAACGAATTATCTAATTGAGAGGAGGAGTGTTGAATACCCACACCGGAAACTTGTGAAGAACTTGAGTGCTATATTAAAATCCGGATTACTCTTGCTTTATATGGAATCTCAAGTCTAACGCATGATATTTGCGCTAGAATGAATGGATTTGTATTCAAATTCAAAGATCGACTAGCTCTATCAATATATCTTATAAAATATTTGAAATGATGGAAACTAATTGCGAATATATTCTAATGTCTTTTTTTCTTAAAAAAAATAAAGGCTATCCGGCAGCGGACGCCCCACCCAATTTGGAGGAGATGAATTTTTGGTACTATATGTCAAAAGATGAGGCACCATCATGTTGCAGCTGTGCATTTCTTAAATTTCTTTGGAAGACGGCGTGCTGTCAAAACTGAGGATGATCGATGAGATGGATGGAGTGTCTTACACTATTGTGTTGTGTTTTCCCTTGGTGTGAATTGCTTTTAATTCCCGTGGCCGTGAATTGCTTTAACCCTTACCTTACCATATATGGTGTGCATTGGTGTGTGTTGTTATGTGAGTTTTCTGTATGCGCGAATATGTACTCAATATAAACTTTATTATCTTTATATCATATCATATCAAGTATAAAGTTACAAAGTTATTACCGTTTACGGAGGGGTATATTTCCCACCCATTTGAAGGGCATAACTGGCAAATGTTGAAGATAAATGTTTGGTGTACATCATTTTGTGTACACCATTCGCACACATTGTCTGTCTACGCATATAGAGTTGTCTGTATACAGTCAATTCTGTAATTTCAGATAGAATTATCTATATACAGACAACTTTGTCTGCGTAGACAAACAATGTGTGCGAATGGTGTACACCAAACATTTGATATGCACTAATTGTTAGTGCATAAATGTATGTTTTTATGTTTGATCTGTGTTGATTGGTTGCCTATGTTGTGAGTTTGCAAACATTTATTTGAATTTGAATGTAATTGTATTTTAGCATTCATTTTTGAGTTGTAAAGTAGTAGTAGGGTTGGTAGTGTTGGAAAATTAGAACTTTGAAGTGAAGTAAACTGCCCAGGTGACTTACTCGGCCGGGTATGAGTTGAAAATTGAAGCTGCTACAAAATTGCATTGTACACATACCCGGTCAGGTATGAACCCTACTCGCGGTCAGGTATGACTTGACCCGAGCAAACCGATGTGCTGAAGAAGACAAAAACGTGGAAGATTATTTGATTTTGACCGATACCCGGTCGAGTATGACCTATACCGGGTAGGGTATGGTGCGCAGGATTTTGAAAACACCTATAAATAACAAAGTTTTCCTTCACATTTATTCACACCTTCTTCCAGATACTTAAGTTCAACTTAGAATATGATTTTCTTTATACTTTTCTAGCATTGTTTAGTCTCCAAATGAGAAGATAAACTCTCATTTCTTGGTTTTGCTCTTGAATCTTGTTGAATGTTTAAGTTGTGAGTTATTTTCTTAATAGAAATTGCTCTAAATAGAACTAAAACTTAGGAAATGTGCACAAATAGGACTACATGTCTTTTATTTCCAAAATAGAACTCATTTAATCCTGTTAAAACTATAAAACTTTCTCTGGTAGGAGTGAATAAGACATATTTTAGACTAAAAAACAATGAAAGTCATATATGTACACTTTGTTTATGTTTTTGTCCTATATAAGGAATTTTCTCTTTTCTTAACTTGTTCTCTTGAATATTAATTCTTCCCTTAATTATATTTCTATATTAAGTGACGATTAGTTAACACTTCAACATTAATTACTACTACAAACGATCAATGAACCAATGGTTAATCATTGATGGTTTCATAAATAAGTAACTTCAGATTATTAATGCATGGTCGTGGTTAATAATCTTAAGAGGGATTAATTGTGTTGGTTAAACCGAAACCATTGTGTTGAGGTGGTTATCAATCTCAATTGGTTTCATCAAGGAGTTAAAAAGATTAAATGCTACTATTAAGTCGGTATATGACAATGTTCTATATTTGGCTAATAATAAGGGTTGTTAATGAATAGTCTCGTTATTGATAACTACCCTCGATGAATTGGATATACTCCTCGATTGAGTATTCGAGAAGGGATAAGTTAAAGATATAGCCGGGATTAACAAACATATCAACAAGTCGAAAGTAGTGAAACCAAGTCTTTTATCTCATTGAATTAAAATTCATATAAGTCGCTAATCTTAGTGTTTAATTAATTAAATCAAACAATCCTAAAATTTACCCTTTTTATTACAAGTTCCATAAAAGAAAAATATTTCTTTCCTTGTGGATACGAACTTCACTACGCTATACTACATATAAGTGTTTGGAACTTTGTATTGAATTTATTTTGAGGCAACTACGACTTTAGTGGCATCAAATTTGGCGCCGTTGCCGGGGAGAGACGATTATTTTTCTTTTTAGTTAAATCAATATATATATAAGTTTTGGTTCAAATAAGAACATGATCTTAGGAGAGAATTGAAAATGAATCTGGACCGTTAGATTTGCTTTAAGGGAAATTCAATATGCATTAGATGAAAATGTAATGTGCATTAGGTGAAATTGAAATGTGCAACACAAAGTGTATGATACAATGTCATTAAGTGAAGCTGAATTGTGCATTAGGTGAAATTGAAATGTGCACTAGGTGAAACTGAAATGTGCAGAATAAAAGATACGATGTGATGTTATTTTTGTACATTTTATTCCGCACATTTCAGTTTCACCTAATGCACAATTGAGTTTAAATTTTTATTCTGCACATTTCAATATCATGTAATATTTTCATCAAATGCACATTTCCGTTCCACATAATACAATCCAACGGTCCAGATTCGTTCCACATATATATGTGTGTGTATATATATATATATATATATATATATATATATATATATATATATATATATATATATATATATCATTAGCTTCTTGCCTATTTGACTATTTGAGCGTTTGAAAACCTTTTGTACCCAATGTAAAAATCTTGATTAATACTTTATCGGATTGATTTGGACATTTCACATTTAACCTCTCCTTTCTTAGGCTATATTTGAATATTTTAGCTGCATACGGAGTATATGCTTATTCATGCATGTTGTTATTAGGTGGTTGTAGACTATAGTTTTTGTTATTTATACTAGAGGTTATTGGAGATGGTACATTGTTTTATACATTGCATGAAGATTGAATATGCTACAAACAAATATTTACCAAGTTTTTTGTTGTACTAACGCAAATATTCTAACTGCAGACTATCTAAGATAACCAGTTGAAGAAATTTGTGTATAACTTGTTTGTTGAAGTAGGAAGGTTGTTTTAAACTCTCTCCGTCCCATAAAATAAGTCTCACTTTCCTTTTTGGGCCGTCCCAAAAAATTATTCTCATTTCCCATTTGGAAAGTTTTGTGTGGCTAATATTCATTTACATTTTTCTTAGTCAACCACAACCATACATTTTCACTTTATTCCTATTTTCTTAAACTCCGATCCAAATTGAAGTGAGACTTATTTTATGGGACGGAGGTAGTATTGTTTATTAGATAGCCGGAAATAGTTTATTATATTAATATATGCAGATATTTCAAAAAATGGTGATGGCAATGACAGCCACAATGTCAATGGTGATGGTGATGATGATGATGAAGTAACCCTCCAGAGCACCATTTTTAGCTTTAAGATCTATTGTGGTCGATCTTACTAGTTTAGTATGCTTTAGTATAGTTGCTAAATTAACCCTAGTCAGTTCTGTATAGAGATTATTGAGGTGTAGTATATTAGTACGTAATTTAGTTTGAATGCATTGTAAATTTATTTAGCTACTCAATCACACTCCTTTGTTGATATCCTTCCTTATACTATAAAGAGTAATTTACTTGAGTGACGTCTTTTACGTAGTATTCCATATTAATGTATTGTGTGTCTAAAAATATACTACGTAATATTTTGTTGGGGAATATTTACCCGGTTTTATTAATATAAAATGAGATACAAAAGGAGAGGGGGGCTACACCAAGACCTTCCCAGAAAAGGCATACCTTCTCAAAATACATGTGAAAAAAATGATTAACCAAAATACATGAATACACACATGAAAATACAGGTGGATTAACCACCTATATAAATAAAACAAAAATGTGACAAGTCTAAGGAGTCTGAAAATAAATGACATAAATGTCACTAAATATATGTTTTTTAAACGTGAGCATATGGTTGCCACTAAAAGGCTTCCACATCAACACTAAAATTTGCATATGGTTGACTCTAAAAACTTCGTGGGTCATTCAATACGATTGACTCTAATTTTATTATGAGACAACATGATATGATCGCCTCTAATGCCTTTTTGAGGCAAAGGGATACGGTTGCTTCTAAATGTGTTGTTTTAGAAGCATATCATTGGTTTCCTCTAAACGGAGTTTTAGAAGCAAACAACATCTAGCGATCAATTCTTTGTTGGCAACCACTAAATTGCCCAAAATAGCATTAGAAGCTAGTTTCCTACTTTTGGAGGCAATTATGTCAAGCCTCTATAAACCAATTTTATTGTAGTATACACACACACACACAATAAAATTATAAATATTTGTAATTTTTTCCGAGCTTTATTTGAGGGTATGGTAAAAATCCGATCTATAAACCAACTCACCTACCAAACAAACCCCGAAATAGAACAAACCTTCGAGATATTGAGAAATTTATTTCAAAATAACTCATTGGATGAATCATCAAATGCTAGCTCTAGCGAGTCCGGAGAACGAATAACCATGGCCGGAGAAACAACAACATTTAGGGAGCTCACAGGTTCTAATCTCAACCAACAACCTTTATGTATCACCTTTCCTACTCTTGATGCAGGTGCTACATTTGAGTTGAAATTCGGGCTCATTCATCTACTTCTTTCTTTTCACGGGCTAAGAGGAGAGGACCCAAATAAACATCTTTCGGAGTTTCACATTGTTTGCACAAGCATGTGCCCGAATGGTGTCACCGAGGAGCAAATCAAATTGAGGCCAGGGCTTTTCCATTCTCCCTAAAGGACAACGCTAAAGATTGGTCATTCTATCTTCCCTCGAAAACCATAGATACTTGGGCGACTATGAAAAAGTGCTTCCTCAAAAGCTATTGTTGGTCCCGGTTAGATTGAGAAAAAGTCTGGGTGGGGGGCTTAGACTATTCTGGTTTTTATATTTCTCACAAGACCGCACACTGTCTCACATAGTTGGTCTATTCTGGGCAAAACAGACATGCATCGGAATGGTATTCTGGTAGGGTTGCCTCACAGAAACACACTAAGGCAACAATGCCTTTCTGTTAACTCTAAGAGTGAGATCTACTGAACACAGATTCCAAGCTCTTTTGAGTAAGACAATTGAGATCCTAAGTGCAAGAAGTAAAATTCATCAGGGTTTTTATAGTGGTTCAAGGAACAATTGGTTCCTCTAGTACATTGTTCCACTATGCTTGTAAAAAATAATTACAACACTTAGACCCTAACACTTAAGAAACTCTCCACGTCTTTTTCAAGTCTAGATCCTTTGTCACCCAGGGTGCACTTCTTTGCTACCTGATGAATGGCCTTTTCACTGAGCTTGCGTGAAGTATCTCCACTTCGTTCCGGTTACTCTGGCGTCCTTCTTTAACAAGAAGTTTACTTTGAATGAGATCAAATGTTTTCTCCAACGTACTTTGTACAAGATGTGTAGATGAAGATTTTGAAAATGGTTGAAGAACTAGGACGAACTTGTGTTGAGAGATGGATGAAGGATTTGAAATATTTTCTTCCAATATAATCTCTCGTTTGAATTTTTGTGAAGAATGTGTACTTTTTGCTCTCAAGAATTTGCTTAGATGATATTCAAAGTTCTTGGTTGTCCAGTCCTTCTAAGTGTATCTTTATACTGGTAGAGGTCTTCCCGTTTGAGTGTAAAAGACATCTTCATTAAATGCATGTTTTGTAGACTTGACCAGTCAGTTTCCACATTCTTGTCAATTTACTATTTTGTAAAGTATTAAATATTATTGATCTCCTGAATTCTTCGGTCGATCATGCGTCTTTAATATCTCAACGGATAGATAACATTAATTGAGCATTTAATACGTAGCACAGTACATCTTCCGTTGATAGGCTCCTATCCGTTATGGTATATCTCGTTAGTTTAACAGATATCTCTAAGTCATTTGAATGTTGGTCCATACGTGCAGAACAATAATGTGTACCCATGCATACGCACGGGAAAAACACTTGATCCATATAAAAATGGAGTAGAATAAGTGAATATATATATATATATATATATATATATATATATATATATATATATATATATATATATATATATATATATATATATATATATATATATTCCCCGGAAATAACCACACGTGGTGGCGGGAGTGCCGGGGAACACTACCCAAATTTATTTATAATAGTAGACTACAAGCGTATTTTAGAAACAATACAAATAAGAAAAAGCATACAATCAAAAGATGAAAGAAGAAACATTTAACAGTTGAAGTTTTTTGAAGGTATCCCAACTATAGCCGAAATGGATCTATTATATCTATTGTGGAACTGAATAGCCTTTAGGAGATACGGTTGGTAGGTTTTTGCTTCCAGTTTAGAAGATATGTATCGCGCGAGTGTCGCAACAAGTTTGTGTGGGGAGTCCAGCCTAGCTCTCTGACGTGCACTCGTCGTTAGGTGCACTCAAAATAATTAATCAATACGACACTAATACGTAGTATAGTGTAGTAAGGTTCGTATCCACAGGGAAAGGAATACTTTTCTTTTTATATAAATAGTAACAAGGGGGGTTTAGATTTGCTTGGTTTAATAACACTAAGATAAACGACCTATATGAGTTTAATTCAATGAGATGAAGACTTGGTTTTGCTTTTATCCACTTAATGAAATGTTCGTCGATCCCGGTTATATCTTTAACTATCTTCCTCTCGAATACTCAATCGAGGAGTATATCCAGTTCATCGAGGGTAGTTATTAATAACGTGATGCGTTCATTAATAAAACTTACTATCGAGTCAATATAGAACAAGCGCCGTATATTAACTTGATAGTAGCAATAAACTTAAGATGAAAACGATTGAGATTGATAACCTCAACACAAGTGGTTTATTGGTTTAATCAATATAATTAATTCCTCTTGGCATATTAACCATGAGATGCATGCATTAATATTCCAAGTTTACTACCGTTGAAAGAACCAGATTAATAACAAGCGTATTAACCGATTGATTCTAGTAATAATTAATATGAGAAACAATACTAGTTGATACTTTAAGTAATGTTTTGGATATTAACATGAAATATGAATAAGAATTAATTAATACTCCAGGAAGAATATTAAAATATATGAATCCTACTATGATTAATATCAAGATGTTAACTAATTGTCATCTTAGTAACACTCCTCAATATTATCATAGAGGAAGAAATAGCTATTACTATAACCAATGTCAAGATGTTAACTAATTGTCATCTTAGTAACACTCCCCAACTTTGATATAGAGATAGTATTTTGAAAGAAAGAATTAATATTCAAGGAAGAAGATTAAAGAAAATAACTCACAACTTACAAATTCATTAAGCTTCAAAGTAGCAAAACCAAGATGGAAGAGTTTAGCTCCTCATTTGGAGACTAAACATGATGAAAAATATAAAGAAAGAGCTATTCTATACTGAGCTTAGATGTACAAAGGGATTGGATATCTTTTTGTGAAGGAAAGGAGGTGTATTTATAGGCTTTTGGGATGGGATTCGGGTACTCGATCGGGTATATACATGGTACCCGATCGAGTATGTGTGTAACACTCGATCCGAGGCCTACTCGACCGGTTTCAGGCTATTTTCTAAGAGTATACCCGATCGAGTATATATGAATACCCGGTCGAGTATGCTTAGAAAATGGTATTCGGACCATACTCGACCGATCTTCGTTTGAAATTCAAAGGCATACCCGATCGGGTATGTCGGTCTACCCGATCAGGTATAGACATAAAATCGTGGCCGAAATCTTCCCTGCATGTTCCCTTGTCTTCGGATCTGATCCGATTTGAAGTTCTAACCTAATACCCGATCGAGTATAGCTAATACTCGACCGAGTATAGGCCAAAATTCAGGATCTTCTTTCGTCTTTGAACTTTTTCACCTTCTTTTCACTTTTTGGGTTCACCAAATGTACTTCGAGTGACCAAAACCTGCTTGAGCTCAGAATATATTTAATCTAACCTATTTACAAGAATTTAACAATCTAATCTATTACACCAAAAGTGTGTAATTTCCAAAGTAAAAGTCAAGCAAAACTAATTAAAAACATAAACATAAATATGGAAATTACGAACGTATCACTCTCATCAACAGGGTAAATATAATAGTCATCTTCATTTTACGGGCGTCTGGATTGACTTCTTGTGATCATCAGTTATGATGTGTATCCCACCTCCTAGAATAGTTGTTTAGGCTGCGGGGTTTTGTTTGGGGGCAAGTCCCAATTGCCACGATTTGTTTTTGCCTTCACCGTAGTAAAGCCATCTAGGTCTACCTGTGGTGGTGGTTGACTTGCATTGGAAAAGTTAGTAATACGGGGGGTGTCCTCAGATATATTATCATCATCGGACCGGGGTGGATCAAGTGTAGTAGTATCCGCAGTGTTAATTGCTAAAGATGGATCAAAATGTTGTTCTTCATTTCCAAATTTAGCATCATTCGGGATTCTAAGATGTAAAGGGATATCATAAAGAGGCGTTGCATCAGTATGGGCCACTGGTTGGAACTCAATTCAAACTTTTGAGCTACTGTCTGGATAAAAGTAACACGAGCTCGGTTAACAGGGGCACAAGGAGCACCATCAACTGTTACTGAAACTTCCTGCAGAGCATTAACGGGTTTAACAAAGGCAATGGGAGCTTCTTTAGCATAGTCTTCTGGGGCATTAACATGGGGCACAATGAGCCTCAACAATGTGAGTAACATCATTATCAGGTTTAGTAGAGAGAGCACAAACATCAGCTGAAGAGCCAGGTTTAATAGAGAGAGCATTAATATCATTAACAGAAGCTGTAAAAACAAAAGGGGCAGTAGGAGCTTCAACTGTGACAGGAGCACAACCAACAACCTAGTTATCTGCAACTTCAACAGAATGGACAATAGGGTATGTGCTTAGAGGAACAGCACGTTCAGGCTAAAACGTAGACAATTGGCTTTCTGTAGTTTTATCAGAAACCAACGAAATAGCAGCATTCAAAGTACCAGAATCTGCCTGAACAGTTCCTTCACCAAAAACAGGGGCACAAGAAGCAACCAAAACCTGTTTTTGGGTGGAGTTTTTAACCAGAGACGTGGTTGTGCGGGGGCAAACCACAGAAATGTGTCCAAATCGAGAGCAAGAGCCACAGAAAATAGGTAAATTTTCATACTCAATGGACTGGAAAAACCAGTTGCACCATTACCAATCCAAATTTTTTGTGGTAGGTCAAGAGAAATATCGATCTCAATGTAGATTCTTGCAGTGGATGGTCTGGAAAAGTTCGCGGTCAGTGCATCAATTCTGATGGGAGTTCCCAACAGCTTAGCAATAGAGTTTAGGGCTCGTAAATCATGGAGGTGTACTGGGAGTCCCACGAGGGAGATCCAAACGGGAGCAACGGTACAGTCGCGTTCTACGGAGAAAGAATGCGTCCATCTCGTAACAACCATCTCGAACCCAAAGAAATCCCAGGTTTTTTCTCCCAAAAACGAAGAAAATCCAGATCCGATTTGAAATTGATGAGGACGATGTTCGATTGAAGTTGGCCAACTGAAGAGGGTTGAGAAAACCCAAAGGCCACAAAAGCTTTTCGAATCGGAGGGAGGGGGGGGGGGGGGTCTGAAAGGGAAAGTACCTACGAGAGCATACCGAAAGGGATGAGAGAGGACCTGTAGGTCATTATCGGAGAAGGAGACCGACAGGGAATCCTTTGAAACTTCCGGACGAACCCAGTTGACCCGCGTCGGAGAAAGAAACTTTTTGGGAGCGCAAACGTTGGTCTGGGATAGGATCCGTTACCGCCGCCGCATAAGAAGCCTTCGTCGAAGGTGTAACCTGACCGATTCCCTCCGCCGGCTGCATCTTGCCGCACAGGCTTCAGCTTGTCGGATGAAGAGTTACGCAAAACGTAGATAAAAGCAGAACGTCTCGCTCTAAAACCGTTTGAGGAGTGTTAAGTCACACTACAATAACAATAAGTAAATATAAAAAAGTATAAATTCATACAACAAATATTCAAAGTAAACAAAAATTAAAGTAAAATTATATTCATGCTTTTTAGAAAAACTCTCTCGCTCAATTATTAATCTCCTTATCTTCTTATACCTAAAATTATAGAACTTTATAAGAGTGAAAAAATTATCTCTCGCTCAATGATTAGTCCACTTATCTCTTTATATTTAAGAGCACTACAAATGAGATAGAAAATTTCATTGCTCAATTATTAGTCCGCTCACCTTATACCTAAAAATACTATATATAATAGAAAAAATTCTCACGCTCAATTATTAATCCACTTATCTTCTTATATACCTAAAAGCACTACATAGGAGAAAGAAAAATCTTCCGCTCAACTATTAATCCGGTTATTTTCTTTTACCTAAAATCACTACCTATGAGAGAGAAAATTCTCTCACTCGTCTATTAATCCGCTTATCTTCTTATACATAAAAACACTATATATGAGAGAGAAAATTCTCCTGCTCAATAATTAGGACATTTATCTTATCTTATACCTGAATTAAAAGCCCTACATATGAAAGAAATTTATTTCGCTCGATTATTAGTCGCTTATGTTATACTCCCTCCGTCCCTTAAAACTTTGTCATATTTCCTTTTTGGGACGTCCCAAAAAACTTTGCCACTTTCCCTTTTAATCAATTATTTTGTGGTTTCTGTTATTTCTCTCTTCTCTGCACAAACCTCAACCACACAGTTTTTACTTTATTATTCTCCATGCCGGTCAACTTTGACAAAGTTTTAAGGGACGGAGGTAGTATGATATGCACTAATTAGTAGTGCATAAATGTATGTTTTTATATTTGATTGATGTGTATTGTGTATCGTTTTATTTAGTTTGTAAACATTTGTGTGATTTTAGTTGTAATTGTATTTTAATCTTCATTTGTAAGTTGTAAAGTAGAATTAGGAATTATGTTGTTGAAAAGGATGACTTAGAAGTGAAGAAAAAGGAGGTTTTACTGCCCAGGAGCAAATACCCGACCGGGTAGAAGACTTCACCCGGTCGGTTCTGTTCAACAAACGAAAATACCTGGAAAGTGCACTCACCCGGTCGGGTCCCCTACCTCACCCGGTCGGGTCTGACTTGACCCGGAACACTTTAACATGCTGAAGATCACCAGAACGTGGAGGATATTTGATTTTGACATGCACCCGGTCGGGTGGGCACTTGACCCGGTCGGGTGGGCACTTGACCCGGTCAGGTACCCGGCCAAAGGTGTTGTAAAACACCTATAAATAGCCTCATTTTCCTTCACTTTGAAGCATCCCTTCGTCCATACTCTTAAGCTCAATTTAGAATAGCATTTCTTTATATTTTTCTAGCTATGTTTAGTCTCCAAATGAGGAGCTAAACTTCTATTCTTGGTGTTGCTCTTGAAGCTTGTTGATTATTAAAGTTGTGAGTTATTTTCTTAACTTCTTTCCTTGAATATTAATTAATAATTCTTCCCTTACTGCCATCTCTATATTAATGTTGGGGAGTGTTGCTAAGATGACAATTAGTTAACATCTCGACATTAGTTAGAATGGTATTTTCTTCCTCTATATTAATATTGGGGAGTGTTGCTAAGATGACAATTAGTTAACATCTTGATATTAATTATAGTAGGATTCATCTTCTTTAATAATATTCTTCCTTGAATATTAATTAATCCCTACTCATATTTCATATTAATATTTTGAACATTACTTGAAGGATCAACTAGTTTTGTTTCATATATTAATTATTACTAGAAATGATCAACGGATCGATGGTTAATCGTTGATGGTTTCACAAGTAAGTAACTTCGGTTTATTAATGCACGGTCGTGGTTAATAACTTAAGAGGGATTGATTTTGTTGGTTAAACCGAAACCGTTGTGTTGAGGTTATCAATCTCAATTGATTTCATCAAGGAGTTAGAAAGATTAAATGCTACTATTAAATCGGTATAAGGCGTTGTTCTATATTTGATTAATAGTAAGGGTTATTAATGAACGGTTGTTGTTAATAACTACCCTCGATGAAGTGGATATACTCCCCGATTGAGTATTCGAGAGGGAATAAGTTATATATATAACAATGATCGACTAAAATATATCAACAAGTGGAAAGTAGCAATGCCAAGTCCTTTTTATCTTTGAATTAAACACATATAGATTTTTCATCTTAGTTCTTAATTAAATTAAATCACTCAATCCAAACCCCCCCCCCCCCCCTTTTATTTACTAAGTATCATAAAAAGAGAATTATTCATTTCCCTGTGGATACGAACTCTACTTCACCTATACTACGTATAAGTGTTTATTATCGAATTATTTTGACGCACCGTGACAAAGTGCTCGTCAAATTTGGCGTCGTTGCCGGGGAAAGACAATTATTTTTCTTTTTATTTTATTTCAAGAAAATATATATATATATATATATATATATATATATATATATATATATATATATATATATATATATATATATATAAGATTGCTATTTTGCTGAGCTTTGTTTGAGTATATGGTTAAACACCGATCTATTAACCAAATCACCTACCAAACAAAGCCCGAAAAAGAACAAGCCTTCGAGAGGTTCAGGAATTTATTTCCGAATACTTCTTCGGAGGAATCATTAAGTGCTAGTTCTCATTCTAGCGACACCGAAGAGCCAATCAATATGGCTCTTGAAACAAGAACGTTGAGGGAGCTCACGACTCCGAATCTAAATCAACAACCCTTATGTATCACTTTTCCAACTCTTGATACGGGGGTCACATTCGAGCTAAAATTTGGGCTCATTCATCTACTTCCCTCTTTCCATGGCCTACGAGGGGAAGATCCAAATAAACACTTGTCAGAGTTCCATATTGTGTGCACAAGCATGTGCCCCAATGGGGTGGGTGTCCGAGGAGCAAATCAAGTTGAGAGCCTTCCCATTCTCCCTCAAAGACACCGCCAAAGATTGGCTATTCTATCTTCCCTCGGGGTGCATCAATACATGGGCTCAAATGAAAAAGAGCTTCCTTGACAGGTACTATACCGCATCTATCTCTTCAAGTCTCAAGAACCAAATCAGCAACATTGAGCAAGCGGATAATGAGACCTTGTATGAATATTGGGAGCGCTTTAAAAAATTATGTGCTAGTTGCCCATATCATGGGTATTCGGAACAAGATCTCATCCTCTACTTCTATGATGGACTTGTTGATCAAGATAGACGCATGGTGAATGCGGCATGCGGAGGGGGTATTGTTAACAAAACCCCTTCTCAAGCAAGAGACCTCATTTCGGAGTTGGCCGAAAACTTGAGACATTACAACGGAAGGTCATCATCGAAACGAGTCATGGCAGCGGAATCCAACAACTCGTTGGAGAGTCAAGTAGCCGACTTGACTTCTTTGGTTAAAGATTTCCTTTTAAATCCAAAAAACCAAGAAGTCAAGTTTTGCGGCATCTGTTCAACACAAGGGCATCCCACAGACTCTTGCTCAACGCTACAAGAGGATAACTCCGAGCAAGTCAATGCTTTGGGGTTCCAAGGTCAAAGGAGGTACGATCCTCAAGGCAATACTTACAACCCGGGATGGAGGGATCATCCGAATCTAAGGTACGGAAATTCTCAAACAAATCCTCCTCGTCAACAATATAAACCACAAGGCCAAACATCGAACTCGAGTATGTCCACCGAAGACATGATTCGAGCACTGGCCGTTAATATGGGAACAATGCAGCAAAGCATGGGGCAATTCCAACAAACCGTGATGCAATTCTAACATGAAACCAAGTCGAGCATTCAAAATTTAGAAACTCAAGTTAGCCAAATTTCAAGTGCCGTAAGTCGACTTGAAGCAAAAGATTCGGGTAGGCTCCCCTCCCAAACTGAGCAAAACCCAAGACAACATGTCAATGCAATCATGTTGAGGAACGATAAAGAATTGCAACCACGGGAAGTTGAGGAGGAGAAGCAACAGCTTGATCTTGAAAAAGGCTTTCAACAGGAAGAGGAGAAGCCAATGAAAACTAAATTCCCTCCACTGTCATCATATGAACCACTCCCTCCATTCCCTAAGGCATTGAAAGACACGAGGAAGCTGAAGAATGATCGGGACATCTACGAAACCTTCGTCAAGTCTGAGGTAAACATCCCACTCTTCAAACTGATCAAAAGTGTTCCCCGTTATGCAATGTTCTTAAAATAACTATGCACAATGAAAAAGAAAAATAAATTGGAAGGGAAACAAAAGGTTGAAGTTAGTGAACTTGTCTCGGCCATTTTTAAAAAGAAACTCCCTGAGAAATGTAGCGATCCAGGCATGTTCACTATTCCTTGCAAAATAGGGGATACCTTATTTTATAAGGCCTTGTTGGATTTAGGAGCGTCAATAAATGTCATTCCTTATTCCTTATATAAATCCTTACAACTCAGCCCACTACCTCAAACTGGTGTAGTGATTCAACTAGCGGATCGGTCTAATACTTACCTGAAGGGTGTAGTAGAAGATGTGCTAGTAGAAGTAGAAAATTTGATTTTCCCTGTTGATTTTTATGTTCTAGAAATGGGAGATGATAACCAAACTACACCCATCCTCTTGGGTAGGCCTTTTCTAAAAACCGCAAAAACAAAAATAGACGTGTCTAATGGTTCATTAAATTTAGAGTTTGATGATCAAAAGGTAGAATTCAACATTTTTGATTCTACGGAAAAACAAATTAAACACCAATCTCTTTGTTCTCTAAATGTTTGTGAACCACAAACCCCGAATATTTTTGTTAAGAAAAAATATGAGAAAATCACACTTTTTGAAAAAGAAGAATTATTCAAATTTTCAAAAGGAGAATGGATCCCACCTGGGATTGAAGTGATACCAGAGAAGAAATCTCGTCCTTACTGGAGAAGGCCAAAAAAGAAAAATGAAACAAGGGATGTTCACGATCCCACATAAAAGAAAAAAATAAAAAAATAACGTCTTGCCGCGACATTAAATCAAGCACTTCTTGGGAGGCAACCCATTTTCTTCATTTTTATTTTCAATTTTTAGTGTGTTTAAAAAAAATGGATTGGGATTGGACCCGGCCGGGTATAAACCCTAACCCGGTCGGGTTACCACTAAAAACAAAACACCCGGGCAACCACCCGGGCGAGGCAAGAGCGGAACACGAATAAATTTTTCGCCCGACCGGGTAGACTTCCATACCCGACCGGGCAACCCAGCAAAAATTCTCTGCCTACGGTGAACAACTTACGCCCGACCGGGTCAGTCATTATACCCGGCTGGGCAACCCAACAAAAAGCTTCTGCCTACGGTGAACAGCTTACGCCTGACCAGGTAAAATACCCCACCCGGCCGGGCGGTCGGGCAAACGCCAGATAAGGTGCGGACAGCCTACCTTTCTTCCCCATTTCCTTCTCCCCCAATTTCAAATCTTCTCCCAAACCCTCCAATGTTGAACGTCAAAAGCTCCAAAATTTCACCATTTTCACACCAAATCCATCAATTAACTCCATTTTCTTCATCTCCTCACTTCCTTCTTCATTTCTATACCCATAAAAACCCCCAAAGCCTTCCAAATCAATCCAACCCACAAAACCCTACCCCAAGCTCGAAAATCACCATTTTTGAGCACTCAAGGTCCGAACTAAACCCACAAACCCTTAACTAATACCATATTCTTCCTCTCCTCATCATCCTCTTCAAAATCATACCCATAAAAACCATCCAAGCTTCACCCAACCAAAATTCCGAAAATCACTCTACAAAAAGCATTTTCTTCATGGCTCCAAAAAAATCAAAGGCATCTTCTTCAAGGGGTAATAGGGCCATCTCACCCGTGAAAGGTTTTGAAAGTGTGGACTTCGTCTCGGAGGATCAAAAGCAACGCTTCATGGCAGAAACCAAACGGGAGGTAAAACAATATCGTTTCATTTGCCTTGCTACGCTATTGACATTCATGCTTGATACTGTTATGCGTGAACTGTTCACCAATGCTGGAATGCTTAGGGTATTTGAAATGCAATATGTTACCTACCCACACTTGGTATATGAATTCTTTAGTTCATTTGTGCAAACCACAAATTTTGATGATCATGCTGAAAGCACAATCAACTTTGGTTTGCTAAATGAGGACCGCTCATTGACCAAATGAGAGTTCACCCAACACTTTGGCCTCCCCTTGTTTGATGAAGAACGCGGCTATGATACTTTTGTGGGTGTAGAATTATGGCAAAGGATGACAGGCCAGGTAGATGTTGATTTTCGTCATCTTAGTGTGAATCGTGTACAACATCCGGTCTTCTGAATATTCTTGAAATTTTTATCAAATTGTTTTCTCGGAAGACCAAATAACCATCACACAAGAATATGAGATGTTTGTGTTCTCTCACAAGCTGTTTTACCAGGCCCGGATCAGGTGGATGTTGCCACTATTCTGTGGACTCACTTCAACAAAGTGGCAACTTCCACAAGGCCAATTGTGATGGGAGGCTTAATCACACATTTGGCCACACTATATGGTTTTGTAGACCCCGGCCCCATTACCACAAAACAGCTTATCTGCACAAAATGACTTATGGAGAATACCAAAGATGTAAAATTCTCTCACACGACACCCGGGGGGGTTCACTTCTACAACTGGTTAATCGACTCACCCGAAGACATTTTTTTTCGATTACCCCCACTTGAACTCCCCTTGGACCTGTTGAATCACCAAATCGGTGATGGGCATCATTACTGTCTCCCCGGTAGAATACCACCCCATTATCTACAACAGGAACCTCACCATGATCAAGCCGCACTTGAACCTCCACCCCTCATACCCGAACAACCCCAACCACAACCCAAGCCACAACCCAATGCTCACCATTTTTCACCATTTGAGCAAGAACTGCTAAATAGCATGGCTGCCCTCAACCTCAACTATACCAACCTTCGCGAAGATGTTGGACTATATAAAATTGAACAACAACAGAGGTTCAAGAGGATAGAGGAGCAGAGACTAAGAGACTGGCAGCGGTATGAGGAGAACCGACAAAGAGACCAAGAAGACATGAGGAGGACTTATGGCCCGATCTACTCCTACATAGCACATCAGGGTGATTTTGCATCTATGACCACTCCTCCTCCTGCACCCTCTTGGTATAATCCCACTGAATGCGGTTATTTTGGCGGTCCAAGTCCCGGTGATGGAAGCGAGCACATGGATGAGAATACACCTTACGGGGGCTATCATGGCTATGGAGGATTCTATGATGGCGGTGATGCGGGCGGGCACTAGGGACAGTGCCAGATTCTATGTGTGGGGGTGCAGAGATTGTTCTGGTATGCTCACAATCCTACTCTTTTTTCATTTTATAAAAAAAAATTAGAGCTTGTTGAGTTGAAAACCCACAAAGGGAAACTCAAGCAAAAATTAAAGCAATAAAATAAAGAGTGAGGTTGTGAGAATTAAAAGAAAAATGTGGGAAGCTGGGATGAAAACCTGAAAGGGCACCTAAGCAAAACGAGAGAATGAGAGAATTGTCTATTTTGCAGGATCCTGAAGGTGATAAGTTTAAAAGAGAAATGGAGATAAAGATGAAGTTGAAGACCATGTTTTACTTTAATTACTATTGGGGATGCTTTATATTGTGGTAAAAACACTCTTGGATGTTTTTTTCGTTGATAATGTCATTTGTAAAAGGACTTCTTGGATTGGATTTGATTTACTCGAGACGAGTAAAGGTTTAAGTGTGGGGGTATTTGATATGCACTAATTAGTAGTGCATAAATGTATGTTTTTATATTTGATTGATGTGTATTGTGTATCGTTTTATTTAGTTTGTAAACATTTGTGTGATTTTAGTTGTAATTGTATTTTAATCTTCATTTGTAAGTTGTAAAGTAGAATTAGGAATTATGTTGTTGAAAAGGATGACTTAGAAGTGAAGAAAAAGGAGGTTTTACTTCCCAGGAGGAAATACCCGACCGGGTAGAAGACTTCACCCGGTCGGGTCTGATTCAACAAACGAAAATACCTGGAAAGTGCACTCACCCGGTCGGGTCTGACTTGACCCGGGACACTGTAACATGCTGAAGATCACCAGAACGTGGAGGATATTTGATTTTGACATGCACCCGGTCGGGTGGGCACTTGACCCGGTCGGGTACCCGGCCAAAGGTGTTGTAAAACACCTATAAATAGCCCCATTTTCCTTCACTTTGAAACATCCCTTCTTTCACACTCTTAAGCTCAGTTTAGAATAACATTTCTTTATATTTTTCTAGCTATGTTTAGTCTCCAAATGAGGAACTAAACTTCCATTCTTGGTGTTGCTCTTGAAGCTTGTTGATTATTAAAGTTGTGAGTTATTTTCTTAACTTCTTTCCTTGAATATTAATTAATAATTCTTTCCTTAATACCATCTCTATATTAATGTTGGGGAGTGTTGCTAAGATGACAATTAGTTAACATCTCGACATTAGTTAGAATGGTATTTTCTTCTTGTATATTAATATTGGGGAGTGTTGCTAAGATGACAATTAGTTAACATCTTGATATTAATTATAGTAGGATTCATCTTCTTTAATAATATTCTTCCTTGAATATTAATTAATCCCTACTCATATTTCATATTAATATTTTGAACATTACTTAAAAGATCAACTAGTTTTGTTTCATATATTAATTATTACTAGAAACGATCAACGAACCGATGGTTAATCGTTGATTGTTTCACAAGTAAGCAACTTCAGTTTATTAATGCACGGTCGTGGTTAATAACTTAAGAGGGATTAATTTTGTTGGTTAAACCGAAACCGTTGTGTTGAGGTTATCAATCTCAATTGATTTCATCAAGGAGTTAGAAAGATTAAATGCTACTATTAAATCGGTATAAGGCGTTGTTCTATATTTGATTAATAGTAAGGGTTATTAATGAACGGTTGTTGTTAATAACTACCCTCGATGAAGTGGATATGCTCCCCGATTGAGTATTCGAGAGGGAATAAGTTATAGATATAACAATGATCGACTAAAATATATCAACAAGTGGAAAGTAGCAATGTCAAGTCCTTTTTATCTTTGAATTAAACACATATAAGTTGTTCATCTTAGTTCTTAATTAAATTAAATCACTCAATCCAAATCCCCCCTTTTATTTACTAAGTATCATAAAAAGAGAATTATTCCTTTCCCTTTGGATACGAACTCTACTTCACCTATACTACGTATAAGTGTTTAGTATCGAATTATTTTGACTCACCGTGACAAAGTGCTCGTCATAGTACCTAAAAACACTACACGTGAGAGACGACATTCGTCCGCTCAATTGTTAGTCCGTTTATCTTATATCTAAAAGCACTACATATGTAAGAGAATAATTTGCGATGTATATATAGATTTGCATAAATATTTGTAGACAGTAAAAAATACAGTGAAATTTTAAAGTTTGGTCCCCACAACACCAAATCCTTAAATCCGCCCCCTAACATTTTCAACTTGAGAATGTTAATTTGTGTATATTCATCAAAATTTAAAATCTATATTAACCAAGTAGTGTCATGATGACTTATTAACTCCTACAGTGTGACTAAAATATACCTGGTCCTAATATTGTATATACAAAATTTAATTTTTTTTTGAACATTTATTAAACAACCTTTCTATTTTTCAACCTCCATACAAATTATTTCGTATTAAATAAACACATATTTTCTAATATATGATAAAAATAAGAATATCGGATAAAAATATAACTTAAATTTTTTTAGTGCTGATAATTATGTTTAGATTTTATGTGAAATCGACTATAAGGGAAAAAAATATATACTTTCATCCAATGAGCTGATAAATTAGCTTTAGATATTTAAAGAAATAGTATAGATTCAATAAACATATTACTTCCATCCCGATAAATTTTAATAGGACGGAGAGAGTGATATAAAATATATTATGTAATATACTAAAGGATTTAATCAAGAGCTTCAATAAAAAAAATCAGATTGGTAATTCAGATCTTTGTTAAAGTCTATATGTTGTTAAAAGATAACTATATGTTATTATCTGTAGGGTTAGACATCATGGGTCTTAGAATTCTTATTCAACTAATGATGAGACCATTAGTTCTGTGTATAAAGAAGTTTTATATTAAATGTATTCTATGCAACTCACTTTTAGTATGGTCTTCATAACAAACTAATAATAAACCACTTACTATTGGCATTTTTTAACCTCCTAATATACTCTACTGTTATAGCAATTACACATATCAATCTTTGTTTAATCTCACACCATGAATCGCATGGGTGATGTACTAGAAAGTAATGTGGCGGGTTTTGAAGCATTATTTTTTCACTTTTGAAAACATGCATATTTTGGTTTAAATAAATTTTGATTATCTTAAAATAGTCTCTCATGGAGCGAGAATATTTGACATATAAAAACTAACATTTCAAAAATAATTTAAGTTTGCTGATTTTTCAAACAAAAAAACTTACAGCAAGACATCAATGGTCTTTCACTTATAGTTGATTTATGTGTGTATAGTAAAGAGAAATAAAGTAGTTAGTTATTTTTCTCCTTAAATATAGGAATTCATGTGGCCTTTTATATTATGTACTACATTTTGTTTGTGTTTTCAATAATTAAGGTAAAACAACTAAGTTAGTTCAAATGTATTTATAATTAAGTTTATTTGCTTTAATTTAGGGGGGTTGGACATATGTTGGTTGTTTAAGTGTTGGTTCATGCCATATGAAGTAAGAACCATTAAGTAGTTAGTTAATATTACTTCTTAATTCCAGAGGAAAAAGTTAGTGGGCATGTATGTAAATAAAGAAAAGAATGTTAACACGTAAGAGTCTATTTTAATAGAGGATTTGAGAATGTTAAAATAAACAGTGTTAGGTCAAGCACAGAACTAACATGTAGTATCATTCAGCCACCATAAGTCTATAATCATAACATCTTTGATAGGTTCTCTTTAAAAAACAACTATGTAAACTATTACTTTGTAAATGTTCAAAAATTATTCATATTCATTTTTTTCAATTGTATATCCTTTATATTACATAGAGAGTGTAAATAAGTTAAGCTCGCGTGGCCGAGGTGTCTTTGTAAGAGTTTCTTAGCAGATTTTTATATACTCAAGACATTTGTGCCTGTCAAGTTTAACAAAATTGGTATTTACAGTTAGAAACATATATAAATCTTTGCTCTACATATTATACTGTAGATGTGTAAAAATACTAAACAGATTTACTTATAATTTTCTAAAACTTCATATCAGTTCATTTTTTCATCAAGAAAGGTTACAGAGATTTTGAAACGTAAACAGATTCCAAATAACCTTACAAAGCAGTACAACACAACGTCAAAATGCCTTCTTTTGAAGATGATAACGGCAAATTGAGGGATATGTGCCACTCGAACGACATCAAGCTCCACCACACTCTCAGAGAAGGAAATCAGATGGCTCATTACCTGGAAAAGGATGGATATAAGCTCGCATCAACGAAGGAATACACGCTCGAAAACATTCCACATATGGTGAAGACAGGTTACCTGGATGACCGGGAGGCAGACCTTTCTTCCGAGACACAGGCTATGTTTTCTACGCTACATCTTCGACCGTCTCGCACTCTAAAACTACAACCTCTCACTCTACAACTGCCTCACAATTTCAAACGCTCAAACACTCTGGAAGAAACATCTAGGGTTGGGACACTAAATTGGACTTAAGCTGTTAAAACAGGGTGAATTTCCTTGGACGCATGCTGTTCTCCTGGCCGGCCCACTACAGCCAAATCAACACCCCTCATTCCCCTTTACTTTTCCATATTTCATTTGTACCTCCTTTCTATTTTTTTTTTGTATTTCTCTTCATATTTTAATAAATATAATAAAATTTAAACTAAAAAAAGAGGTGACTTTTCTAACCCATGTTCCAACCAACAGTATTTTGATAATTATTTTTAACTCAACCCTATTTTTACAATTATTTATTTAATTCACATTAATTCAGGAAAAAACTTCATATGGAGTATGTAAAATATGTGCCTTGAATAACATAATCAAAATATATTGACCGCTTATATTTAAAAAATTAATATTGCTTCACAAAATCATCCACTTAGACATATACATACATATATGCGTGGGAGTATTTATTATTAATACGTTTTTAGGATTTTCACATTCTCAAATAATGCCAATTTTGAAATGTAATCCCCGTATTATCAAGATTATAAATTTCATCCCTCAATTGTTTAAATTGATGTAAATGTGATCCTTCAAGGAATGAAATGTATAATGTGGGTAAGGACTACATTTACACCAGTTCGGACAATTGAGAGATTACACTTACACATTTGAGAACACGAGATTACATTTCAATATCAGTATTATTTGAGAGACCAAAAGTGTGATTTTCCCTTTATTATTTGATTTATAGTTTTTAAAAACTATTTTATATGGGTTACTTTCAACCAATAGGATAGTACTACCTCCATCCCGTTGGAAGGTTCACATAGCAAAACGACACAGTTATTTAGGCAATAATTAAATAAAGTATTTCGGGTATATTTTGAGAAAAAAATTAATAGGTATATATTATAATGTAGTTAGTATTGATAATTTTAATGTTATAAGAAAGTGAGAACCTTTTAATGGAATGAGGGAGTATTAAATATCCTACAAATGTGGTGACCCATGATTTTTTTTTCAGGCTAAAATGACAATGAACGTAATATAGACCTATGAATTTTGCAAAACGTCCAGTTTCAAGAATCTTTTCGGAACAGTATTACATGAACTTTGGTGGATGTCACTAATGGTAAATTTATGAAGATGATTATGGTCTTACTACTTTTAACTCATATTATTCAAATAAGTGTGCTTGAGATTATTTCGTTCATTGGTGTTATGTAATAATAATGTAGTATTGGAGTCGAACGTTCGACCGTTAGTTTCAATTGTACGCTCCCATCAGACACCTATTACGAGGTCGCTTCTCATTCAAAAGAAGTCCAATAGCATGCCATCTACGCCAATTTCATTTAACCACACAAATAATATTTTGGAAAACTTGCTACTGTTTCGATTAGTTATTTCGGGAAAGAATCAAATATCGATGATGTAGGCGTAGATGATACATGTTTGGATTATGAAGATAGAGAGTATTACAAAGGAATAGTCTATTAGTTGGTTGTCTATAAATCATCATTTTAGGTTATTGAAAAAAGACTATCTAATCATTCACTTATTTTTAAATAATAGGTTCTTTGAAAAGTTTTAAAATCAATATCATGTATAATATTTAAAAGTTACAATTCCAATCATGGACAATTATATATTGTCGTGTTAAGAGTTAGAAATGGTGCAGGTCTCAAAATCCTCATACAAAACGAAGATGATTGTCCACATTGATCATAACAACATTACATATTACCATAATATTACATATTACACTTTCTTTTCTTTTTTTAAATCATTATCATGTACTCCGTATGATATTTAACTTATACAATGAACCAAATTTAAATTATCATATATAGTAATTATACCTCTTGAACAAACTATGAACCGTGCATCGCACGGGTACCGTACTAGTACTATGTAATAGAAAACAAAATGTGTACAAATGATATGTTTCCCATAGAAATTTGATAAAATAGAATGTTATATTAATGGAGTATAAATACTTTCAAACTCATGAGGCCTAAAAAATAAATTTCTAATACATTAGTAAATAAAATGTAATCAAAGTAAAGGATGCGAATATATATCATAACACTTTAAAATGTTGCATCTATTTAAAAACGGTGATAGTATATAGGAAAACTGGTATTTAGCAAAATAATAGTGAATAAAAATGAACTCTTCGAAATCGTTTCTTTATTTAATGCCGAATAAGCCGTATTGAGGTTTGAAAATAGAAATGTTGCTTAATAAATATTCAATTTTTTATTAGTTTTATATAGGCATATGAAAGATTATAAAATTATGAATTTTGGTATATTTTTTGAAACAATTGAAGCAAAACTGAAAAAGTTATGACACTCTAAAGAAAAAAGAGATTTTATTTATATCTGGGTCCCACCAATTGCATCTCCTTTCGGACTTTCCTTACTTTGCTACTTGCCTACTTCCATTGCTCTTCTGTGGTTTGTAGAGGGTAGTATTGTCATTTTATGAGCTATCTCTTTTCTTATACTTGTATATAAATAGATTACTAAAGGAAAAGTTAAACGTTTAATATGGAGATAGTGTAGGGTTGGAGATTAGTTAAATTATTTTTCGATGCAACAACATTCAAGTCTTAAATTATTCGTAAATTATTTTCCAAGGGAACTACGGAATACGAAGTAGCCAAGTACTTTATTGTTTGATGGTACACTGTGACATTCCTCAGAAGGAGGTCATCGGATCGAATCATATCCGAGTCCAATGATGTTAACCTTAACATAGAACATAGATAGTATATTATAATAGGTTATGAAACATTGCAAAAAACAAGGGAACTACGGAGTAGCATCCTTCTACACATTTTCTTTCCTCCTAAACATTTTCCACATTAAATTATTTTAGTCGAAACAAAGGGAGCCTAAATAGGAAATAGATAAAATGTGGATACAATATGAAGTATGAACTACATCTTATAGGAAATGGATAACAGATCCATGGTGGAGTTAGTAAATGTATAACTCCAAAGAATTGAAACTCCAATGAGAAAAAGCAAACTAGAAAACAAAATAATTGATACGCGCTATAAAAATGTTCATTTGGCAGAGGCTTCATCTGCCGGATTGAGTTGATCCCAAGCTTCAATCCAGGTGACCATGGCATCAGCGAGCTTCACAAAGTATTCGTCCAGCTTACCGAGCTTCTCCTTCACCTGCTTGGACAGTTCAACATAGCATTTCTGGACAGTTGTGGCATCTTTGGAGAGTGTCGCATTCTGGAAGAAGGGAATGATCTCTTCTTGCCAGAATATCCCTTTGTACTCTTTCTTCAGGTTCACGAATGGATTGCTTGCTTTGCTGTGATATATGTATGGCAGCCCAGTCTTGATTCCCAATCCCAAATGATCACATATCACCTGTTCACTCAAACACGCGTATATGCGATGAACTTCAAAGTCTTAATATGATATCAAAGCCAGTTAAGCTAACACCAAGAAGCAATACCTTGCAGCACCAACCGGCCCACATATCATCGTAGCGACCAATAGGTTGTCCATCACCCATGAGCCCAAAGTACATGGCCGGGCCAATGAGATCGCGATCAAATGCAAGATTCATACCACACATCGGGAACAATGTGCCTTTTGGGATTGTTAAGACAACATCAGCATACCTAGACATGCATATATTACATCAATTTTTTATTCATGTAATGACTTCACTTATACTACGTATATGTTAATTTGACACTACAGTGACCATGACTTTTTTCAGGAATGTATATTTGTATCATTATTCAATGGTGTACTGACCTAGTGTTTCTCTCAAGAGGTTTGACCAACTGAGTTGGTGCATCATAATCAGGAATATTGAGCCAGAGGCCGTGTGAAACGGCAGTTGGAACGCCTTCACGGAGGCTGAAAGGGTAGCCACGGACAAAATCTGTACCCTCTCTGAAAGGGTCATAGAGAGTGTTGAAGAAATAGGGAGTTGATGGGCAGAGAAGGTTCTTGATGTGCTGTTCTAGTGCATTGATGTCTTGCCCCGAAGGGTCTTTCGCAACCTACACGCCCAAATCAATTAATAAAGTACAAACCAACATATAAAGCATTGAACTATCCAAGTGATCGACTTACGAAACAGTCATCATCAATGGTGTAGATGTACTTCTTCTTAGAGACCATGTAGCCGAAGCAACGGCAAGCGGAGTCCTTGAAGGAGATGCATGATGCCCTCGGGCCCAAAATCTTGTTAATGTCATTGCGGTTGTAGAGCTCGTAGTCGAAACCGGGAGGGACCATGATCGTCCTTGAAGGGTCGCCGTCTTGGACGATGATGAGGTGGTAGGGCTGAAAGAAGGGCCTCCACATCTCCAAGAAGTCAAGGTTCCTTATGGTCGGGATCACGATGTCCAATTCATCTTTCAGTGGAGGGGATGTTGTCGAGGCCATGGCCAAAGTTTATGTTTTTTGTTTTTATTTATTATAAAATGGATGTACATATATATATGAAAGAAGACAAATGTGTGTTTGGATTATATATATATATGGCTTTGGGTTTGAGAGATTGAAGTTAAGGATCTGCGGCCTAATTGGATGGCTAGGGACCTGTTCAAACCAGGCACATTCCCGCTGTTGTTGGGAGGCCTTTAATTGCTATCTTACACACATGTTTTTTATTCTTTTCCGTCTATTTCTGCCTATGTTTGGATAATCCTTTTTCGATTTTCTAGAAATATATAATAAACCTTTAATTTTCCAATGGTTATGAGTGCTCCAGATCATGTAATTAAGGTTTCATTTTCTGTTTCAAATCTTTCAATGCACTACATCATTATTAAAAGAAAGACATGTTTTATGCATTTGTACCGTATATTTAGAATATTGACAGAAAAACAAAAGTTACTTCAGCTTTTAGTGCAATCTATTAGAAGTTTAGGACATTCTTTTTTCCACTCTTGGTTTCACAACTATGCACCTTTTGCCATGGATGCTTATTCTGACCATTAATTAATTCAATTGATTTTCTTATAACTTTTTTTATATTTTCTCGCAAAAATTGGCTACGGAGGTCATAATATATAAATATATAAATAAATAAAACTAGTCTTATAACTTAAAGAAAAATTACTTTTGTACACAAAATTAGTACATAAAATGTGGACCCCTAATTGCACATGCAATTCGTTCAAAAAATAAATAATTATTTGTCAATTGCCTGTGTATATATATAGGGCAATGTACAATTTATGTACAAATTTTATATACAACAAGAACAACCCTAATTTAAATGAGAAAAAATAGAACAAATGGTAAGGGTCCTTTTTCCTTTAACAGTTCACGCTTTTATTTATTTAACTCAAACATTATGGAGAGCATCATACATAGAATAGTTGGTCTTTCAAGAGTAAAAGGTTGTTTACTTTCGACTTAATGGACTTGATGATAACAGTGACTTAATCGTTCAGCCATTAAGTCATGTTTACTTACAACTTAATTGAAAGCATAACTTAATCGTTCAATCAAAAAACTGACTTAATCATTAAGCTGGAAAACACTAATCCTTCCCATTAAGGCATCAATTAAGACGTCATTTATGTAAAAAAAACATCTAAATCGATTACGGAATAGCCCAAGAATAATAATAAATTGATTATTTTACTCAATTTAGATGGTTTAATCAACACACAAAATAAACACCCTAATATACAAATATCACTTAATCCAGACAAACAGCTTAATGCAGACAAACGTTTTAATCAGGACTTGATAGAAGAAAAAGTAAACAACCCCTAAGTGTTTTGTTGGGAGAAAACAATCTTGGGAACAAATACAAGAACAAAAATTATGAACACATAACGAATTTATAAGTGATACATTTTAGATATAGAAAATGCTCTATTATATACTACGGGCAAAGTAGTCTACATTTTGTATGGAGAACACAAGTTACTGAATAAAATGCCACCACATTTTTGCTACTCCGTATAAAAATTCCACTCTTCCGTTCTTCTCTAGTATCAACAACCAAGATTAATTCTTCTCTTAAATAGCACTTTATCAGATAAAAGTGTAAAAAATGTTGCCTCAAATGTTGCCTCAGTTGAGCTTCTCTCAACCAAATTGAACGAGTTAGGTATCTTTGGAATGCTTTCAAAACATCCTTTCAGACGGTCGACAAATTTGGAGACGAAGAGGAGGTTACAATCCAACAAAAGCAAGTAAACACTCGAGTTAACAATTAATCCAGGGAGGACGTGCGTAATGATATCTGTAATGGGTTGGGGGTTAGTGAGGGTGAAGCGGGTAGAAATTGCCTGGGATTACCGGCTCTTATTGGAAGAAATAAAAAAGATATATTGGGGTATTTGAAAGAGCTTATTGTCAAGGGTATTTGTAACTGGAATAACCGTTTTATGTCCAGACCAGGTCGTGACATAATGTTGAAAACGGTTATTCAGACAATGCCTTCATACGCTATGAATGTTTTCTTACTACCCAAGGATTTGTGCTCATAAATTAAAATCATAATGAATGAATACTGATGGAGGGGATCTGGACAGTCGAGCATAGGCATCCGGTGAAAAAGTTGCCAGGCTTTGTGCATTCCTAAACATCAAGGCAGGATGGGATTCCGTTCTATTAGAGTATTAGACCATTTGTATTGGAAGGTTTTAGGAGTTCAAAAACCTAAATGTGGAGATTTTGAACTCCTATTTGTTTACATTGGAGTAGTAAAATGGAGTTTAAAAATGGAAAGGGGAGTGGAAGAGTTCAAATATAGGAGTTTAGACAGCCCAAAAGTAAAACGAAAAAAAAGGGATGAAAGGGTTGCGTGTGGTTGCTGTTATGCGGGTGACGTCATGTTGACGTCATTCCTGCGTAAGAAATCACTATTTTGTTTGTGGTCCAAATGTTTTGAAAAATATATTAAAGTTCAAAAAATTTATGATCTTTCATATGACATCAATATTGTACTCTCTCCATCCCTGTCATTTCTTCCAATTTTGACCGGTATCGCAAATTTAGGTAGTGAGAATAAAGTGAAAATGTATGGTTGTAGTTGTGTAAGAAAAAGGTGAATGAATGTGAACCACATATTTTTTCCAAAAGTGGAAATTGGAAGAATTAATTGGGACGGCCCAAAAAGAAAAATTGGAAGAAATGACCGAGACGGAAGGAGTATATATAAAATTCAAAAAAAATTGAAGTTTCTACATCTAGAGAATTGTTTAGGCCTAAAAAACACAAAACACAAAATTTTAATTCACGTTGTCTCCACAAATAACATAATATTGCATGAACTCATTTTACTTTTTATTAAAAGTGAAAATAGTAAAAAAATGATGCTTTTTATTTTTTAACATCGAAATGGGTATTTTTAATTTCATAACTCTTTAGAAATAAAATCAAAGAAAATTATTAATTATAATAATTTAATTAATATTTTATTAAACTGATATGAAAAACTGCAAAGTGTATTTTATTGACGGTACTGGAATGCAGGGAAAAATATTATTGACGAAGTCTATACACTGTTCTCATATCGATGGAATTCATATTTAAGTTTTTAGACTCCTGATCACTCCAAATAGTCTTAGGGAGTTTAATATAGCTATGTTGGGTAAACAGGCTTGGCGGTTGGTAAAAACCCCAAATTCCCTAGTTGGTCGGATCTTTAAAGCTAAATATTTTCCTCAAAATTCTTTCTTACATGCTAAACTTGGGAATAATCCATCTTTTATTTGAAGCAGCATTTTCCAGGCCTAGGAAATGTTAGAGAAGGGTATGAGGCGGAAGGTGGGGAACAACCATACTATACTCCCTCCGTCCCAAATTGTTTTGCAAAGTCAACATTTTTTGGTCAACCAATAAAAAAAGTCAATGCTCGTTATCGATAATTAATTCAATTTTTAATAATTAAAATTTATATATTCAGAAACTGCATTAAAAGCTCTTCAAAGTTGTAAACTCCAAATTCGAATATAAATAAAAATTGACATCCTAATTAAGCAAATAAAATGAAACTGTTTGACCAAGAAAAGTCAAATTTGCAAATCAATTTGGGACGGAGGTAGTATATGTTTGGAGGGAGCGGTGGCTCCCAAGAGGGTGTTGTAGACATGAATGTGACGGCCTTATTGAACGAGGAGGGGATGATTGGAATGTCCACAGGGTGGAAAATATTTGTTTTGTAGAGAAGAGAAGGGCTCTCTTATCAATTTACATTAGTAAAAGATGCCCGCAAGATGGAGTTTGATGGAGTGGGGATTCTAAGGGGGTCTACACGATTCATAGTGGGTATAGAATGTTGCGGGGATAGATAACTGGTCAAGGCTGGATGAGATGGGTGAAGGTGTGGAATTTTAGAATACCGCCCAAAATGAAATGTTTTATTTGGAAACTAATGTCTGGAGTACTATCAACGGCAGTTAACCTTCGGAAAAGAAGAGTAGATGTGGACAACAAGTGTGCCTTCTGTAAGGAGGATCAAACTGAGCTACATATATTCAAGCAGTGTCAGGTTCTTCCTAGCTGCCGAAGCAAGCTAGGAACACAATTTGTGAGACAACGGAATAACCCGATGGATTGGGCTAAAGATTTCTTTACTAACTTGCAGGTAGACTCGTTGTGCAGCTTTGTGGCAACACTGGAGTATATGGAAAGTACGCAATGACAAAGTCTGCAAGAGTGTGACAAGCGACTGGAGGCAGATTCTGGAGATAGGCTCTTCGGTGATACAAGGATGGAAGGCAGCACAAGGAGGGGAAGCTGCTAGCACTCGTTCATGGGAGGACAAGCCTAACTGAAAAAGACCGGATCCAGGTGGGATAAAAATAAATATCGACGCAACACTACATCAGGACTGGGCAAAAGAGCATAGACCTGACTAGCAAGGGATGCAGACGGAAATTTTCTCTAAGGTGATTGTCAAACAGTGACAACAGATTGATCAGCCAGAATAACGAAAGCGATAGCAGTAAGGGACACACTATCAAAAGTGGTTTCACTAGGCTTGGGAAGACTCAAGGTGGATATAGATTCACTTATGGTTGCTGTTGGTATTGTGGACCGGGAGGGCAATTCATACTTTGATAGTATCATTAATAGGGGTGGATTCGGGCCGGGTCGGGCCCGGGCCGGGCCTAGGCCCGGTCGGGCCGCCGGTTCTAGAATAGTGGGCCCGGGACCGGCCCGAGGGTTGGACGGGTCCGGTTCGGGCCGGGCCACCCGCCCGGGTCACGGGTCGGGCCGGGTAATTTTTTTTTTTTAAATTTATATTTTATACTTTATAGTTTTATACAAGTATTAAAAAACAAACTTCAAGTGCATTTATTTGAAATGAAATAGGAACTACATTTGAAAATTAAATAGGAACTATAATTGTTTTTAATCGGAATCTCCGGCATAAGTAGAGCCACCCTCTGTAGATTCATCCATAAAGTGTTGTGATGGAGTGATGTCAATTTCTTGAGCTCTACGTGCTGCTTTCAACCAATCGTGGTAGCATATAAGCATCTCAAGAGATTCAGCGCTCAACCTCATTCTGGTTTGTGTTAGAACATTGCCGGCCGAACTAAATTCTTGTTCCACGGCAACCGTTGAAACCGGCATTGATAGCACTTGCTTAGCCATCTTTGCTAAAACCGGGAACATTCTTTCTTTTCCCTTCCACCAGTTTAGTACGTCAAAATCATCATCTTCTTCAAAATCAACATCATAAGTTAAATACAAAGAAATCTCATTAATTGTGCTTTGTTGTGTAGCGGGAGTTGATTTTGTTTTTTTAATAAGATTGGCAAACGTAGATTTGAAAATTGATTTTTCTTTAGATGATGTTTGTGTCGGGGGAGGGGGCGCATTGTCATATTGTGCATGAAACTCATTGAATAATGCATAAAATATATCACTAACCTCGTTGTATTCTTTTTTCGGATCAATTGGGTTGTCCTCATACATTGGCAATGGACCAAAAAAAGCAGCATAATAATAATTCAAACATTCTTCTAAAGAACCAAGTCTAAAACGAGGATCGAGAACAAATGCAATACCATAAATATGCGGAATATGTGAATAATATTTTAAATACTTTTCCTTCATAAAACCAGCAAAATAATTCACATAATCAGCATTCTCAAAATTTGAAAAAGCACCGGCGAGATTAACAGCTTCACGAATAAATTGGTTTGAGGTAGGTTTATAAACATGACTAAAAGTTTCAGTTGCATTATTAAAATATATCAAAGCATTACAAATTTTTTCACAGGTGTCGATCTCAGCCGAGTTTATAATATAGTTATCATATTGTTTCATAAAAGCAGGAAAATGTTGTTTATATCTAAGAAGAACTCCAATTAACTTATAGGTACTATTCCAACGAATAGACAAATCTTTTGGAAAAGCCACATATCTCTCACCTCTTTCTATCAAATAATCATGTCATTTTTTCCTAAGGTGTCCATTACCCCAAATACGTCTAATCCCCCCCTTGACTACCTCCAACGATGCTCCCAACGCTTTTAGACCATCTTGCACACATAAATTTAGAACATGACATGCACATCGTTGATGAAAAAATCTACCCATCAAAGAAGTAGAACCACACAATTCACGCAATCTAGGAATAGCAGCAGTATTATTAGTAGCATTATCAAAACCAATAGCAAACACCTTATCAATTAAATTATACTCAATTAAAATATGTTCAATCAAAATATAAATATGTTCAGCGGTGTGACGATCATTAAATTCACGGAAAGCAAGAACACGTTTATGCATATGCCAATCATTATCAATATAATGTACAGTCAGACCCAAATAATGTAAATTATGATAAGTATCCTCCCATATGTCAGAACATACAGTAACACGTCCATCAAAGTTTGCAAAATAATTTTGTAACCTTACCTTTTCCGCACCATAAAGCCTTGAAATTTCTTTCTTAACCGTTTTGCGACTATAACCTCTATATTGCGGATTTAAACAAGTTTGTGCATAATCACGAAAAGCAAGACTTTCAGAAAACAAATAAGGCAAATTTTCTTCAACAAGTAAGTTAGCCATACCTGTCAAATTTTGTGCATCATTGTATGAGAAATTACCAAAAGCTTGTTGGTTATTTGCAAACCTCGATATTTGCGTTTGTTTCCCCGTTCCGCCGCCTAATTTTGCATACTCCACCGGGTGTTTGGATTTAAAGTGTCTTGTGGCGGATCCGTATCCGCCGGAAATCCCCAAGCTATAGTTTTTCTTGCACCAATTGCAAGTTGCGGTCCAATTCCCGGTGTTCGGGTCCTTCCACTTAGAAAAATTATAAGCCATTAATTCAGATTTACTTTTTTTTGTACCTGTTTGGGATGAGGCTGCTTGGTCGGCATCATGGCTGCCGCCACCCTCCTCCTCCTCGTCGTCGTGGCTCTCCGGAATTGCTTCCTCCACATCGTCGTCCTCGTCCTCGAGCTCTTCTTCGTCAATGGTCCTCGGTTGGTCTTGAAAAAAGCGGGAATTATGTCGGTGCAATTCTTGTTCTAGTTGTTCATCGGTCATCGCATCCCCATCCCTCCTTACGTAACCCGTATCAAAATCATCTTGACTTTGAGATGAAGAGCCGAGATGTGATTTACCTTTGCGGGATCTCTTCTTCGCAATCTCGTTCGTTCGGTTGCGCTCGAGGTTACCTATATCAACCGAATATCTAGGACGATCCATCTAAAAAATGTAGCAATTAATAAAAAATTGTAAAAAACTAATTAAGTATTTATCTAACTATTAATTCGAGTTATAGCAAATTAAGTAGTGAATTAACTAGTTTTGTGTACAACATTATTTTTAAACTAGAGTCAAATGTAGCAATTAATAAAAAATTGTAAAAAACTAATTAACTATTTATCTAACTATTAATTCGAGTTATAGCAAATTTAGTAGTGAATTTACTAGTTTTGTGTACAACATATTTTATAAACTAGAGTCAAATGTAGCAATTAATAAAAAATTGTAAAAAACTAATTAACTATTTATGTAACTATTAATTCGAGTTATAGCAAATTAAGTAGTGAATTAACTATATTAAAAAATTGCTACTATACTAATTAGTAGCAAATTAAGTAGTGAATTAAGTAGTGAATTAAGTAGTTAATAAAAAATTGTAATTCCAACTATATTAATAAAAAATCGTAATTCCAACTATACTAATTAACTAGTAATTAAACAAGTGTAAATAATAGAATAATTTCGTACTTCTTTCGGACTTTCAGTCTTTCGGATGGGAGTAATAGAATGACTTTAAATTAATTAGATATAATTCCAACTATATTAATAGATATAATAAATATATAAGTAATATATAATTAGATAACAAATATAAGTAATATAATACTATTTATATCTATTTATAGTTTATATAAGTAGATAATTAATATAAACTATAAATAATAAATATAATATATTGGAGAATGGAGAATTAGAGAGTTATTTATACTATTTATAAATAATAATTAGAGAGTAGAGAGTTAAGATTAGGATTTAGGAAGAATTGGAAAAGAGATATGAAAAAATGTTTAAGATTAGGAGTATTTATAGATTTTTTTACCCCCCCCACCACCCCCCCCCCCACCACCCAACCCCTCCGGACGCCCCCTATAACCCACCCAACGGCTATATAGCCGTTTGGGTTGTCCCCAGCCCCACCCCCAACGGCTAGTAGGAGCCCAACCCAAAAAAACTTTTTTTTTTTAAAATTGATCGAACCGGACCCGGACCCGGGCCCGACCCGGCCGGGTCACAAAATTGCTGAACCGAGCCCGCCCCGCCCCTTCCCCCCGGTTCGGGCCCAGACCCGGTCCCGGACCGCCCGACCGGGCCGGTCCCGGGCCCGCACAGTACCGGGCCAGGTCACGGGCCGGGTGGCCCGAACCGAATCCATCCCTAATCATTAAAGATGTTAGACTTACTCTTCTCTTCATGATGAAGCAGAGATAGAAGTCATTCACATTTGATTATATTGATTTGCATTCTCCTCCTATTTGTATTGTCAATCACTTGGAAAACGATAATTTAAATTAATACAATTGCTAGTTTCCTTTCAAAAAAAAAAACACTATCACCATAATGGTGGCTAAAAAGTATGATACCAAATCAGCGTCAAGGAGGAACACATTGCTCAAAATCGAGGAGCGGCTCATGAGTTGATAAAACTGTTCAAAAAGGTAGAGTTATTTGGCATCCTACGAGAAAAAATGTGCAGGCAGACCGCAGACCTGTTACTTTGGGGTTGCCTGAACACATTCAAAATCATACAGATGAACTAGCAACCACTCATATATTAACTTGAAGCAAGCATATCAAGATTGACTAGTACAGTAGTACTCTATCAAGAAAAAAGTTACAAATACTGATTTCTTTCTTCTTTGTGTTCCTAAAGTATTACTCCGTATAATTTGCAGCTATTTCTACTACAAATTCATGTTCATTAAATTTCTTTCTTTGACCCGATTCGCATACAGTTTCTCCTGCATAGATTAGGGGTGCGGTGGAAGAGCTTCCTCTAATTATAAATAATCTGCATCTGAGTATCTGACATAAGTAGTGCCCAACTACTTTTTCTAGTAAGCCTTCTTACAGAGTTACTTTTCATACAACTATACAAGTCCTTTAATAACTCTGAAGATAACTCGTGAGAAATGTTAGATGACCAATGCAACAAAAGAAAGCGGACATTACCAATGAACAGGTAACAATGACTCAATTATATTGGTTGTTAAAGAGTGTCTTCATTGTATCTTCCATTCACAAAGGGTGGAAAAGCCCACCCCTCTATACCTGCACTTTGTTCAGACAGAGTGGTGTACAATTAAATTACGGTACGATGCCACGCATATAATGAGAGAAAGCAGCCTAGTAACTGGCACTGACAGGAAACCATTACATTTGGTGAACTATCACTGCCATTTTCAAGATTCGAACCTAAGACCATTGCTCGACAACCTCCCTGACAACATGGTGAGCTACCCATGTGGGCTTTAAAGCACATGAACCTGAAAATTTTCAGAGCAGCTCAAAAACAGAAACATATTGAAGCTACACTAAATAAATTGCAAAACCAAAAACTGAAATGTCCTAAGTTGATCCCATCAATCTCCCGGAAACAAGAAAAGCTGACATACTGAACACCATTCCAAAATTTGCAAAATTTTGTCAGAACCTTGTATACCTACAAAAATTACAATATTAAAGAGGGAAAGTCTGCAAAATTACTATATTGAAGCTCAATTTTATAAAAGTGATCAAATTTATATTTGGACAAAAGTGACTCACAAGATAATAAAGTTGGAAAACTATACGTTTTCTGGCAATTTTTATGCCACCGCCACAACACCATCCATGACACTACAAGTTACAAGCTGACACTGTCTTGCATGTCACTAAGACTGCAATAGCCAATTCAGTGAATTGTTATGAACAACTTGTCTAACTATAATTCAAACAACTTTTTCTGGAAATTTTCTGAAAAAAATCCTTAGGAGGGTTGAGAGATGATTCCAGTAACTTTTCCTAACATTTATTAAGAAAATCTTGAAAATGCTTCCCATCTGTTGTCGGCGGTATTGGCTGAGGGGGAGTAGAGTGGTGTTGGAGGGAGAATAAACTTAGAGTTTTGAAGTTACTTAGTCACTTTTTTTAAAGAAAAATAACAAGTCATACTTTTGTGAATCACAAACTCTAGAGTTCATACTTGTAACATTCTTTATATTTTATGTGATGCTGGATTTTGTCAATTATATAAGTTCGTAGTATCAGCTCTATGCTTGACACTTGACAGGGAAGAAAACTGATTCATCATAACATTATCCAATTGTTAAAAGCATTAAATGATTGAGATTACATATTAGATGAATATGATAATTGATAAGGGAAAATGAAAGACCGTAGCTAACCTTAACGCCTTTGTGTTTTTCCATTAGAACGCTTGCCAGAAAACAAGTGCTTTGGTTTTAGATTTGGAATAGTTCTATCACCTTCACCCTTGCAGGCTGCCTTGTTCCTAACCTTGGAAGAGTTCTTAGCCAATTCAATAGCCTTAGACTTTTGTGCAGAATCTTTGAATCCTTCACCAGGCACCAACTCATTTGGAAGCCTTGACTTTGACCTTGACCTGGATCTAGACAGCATCAACCTTAACTTTTTTTTGTTTGGAGTTTGCTCATCACCATCAACATCCATTGAGTCACTGATCCCAGACACCGACCGTTCTCTCTTACGTCCCCTTGATTTACTGCGTGCACGGTTGATTGCAAGGGTTGGATCCAGCCCCAGATTAGACAACTGTCTTCCCATCCTCTCTGATGTGTACCTTTTGTCCTTATCAAACTTCCTTGGTACGGTTGGTCGGCTTTCCGCTGTACTCTTCTTAATCCGGTGCTGTTGGATCAGCACGCTTTTCCTTTTCCTGATCTCGGCTAATGCGGCTTTTTCTTCAGGGCTCAGCTCGACCCCACCTTCCATCTCAATATCACCATTTTCTCCTTGTTCTTGCCGAAGCCCTTCTTCTTTCTCCAATTCCTCCAGCCTTTGCAAGATATCAGGATCGATGAAGTCATACACATTGTGCCCATCAAGAATCTCTGGCATGACATCATCTTTCCAAGAATCGTCAGCCAAGATATAGTGCTTACTCAATTTGGCAGAGTAGACACCCGCACCTCCATTCTCATTCTCAAGATCCCTCTCAAGCTTCTTCTTCTCTTTCTCTGCAGCTTCCTCTGCTTTCTTTGCTCTAGCTTCCAGCACTGCCTGAGGTATACACAACGGCCTTTCTTTCTGGTCACGTGGTTTTGGCATGGCAACGTGAAAACGATTCAAGCAGTCATTTAGTTTCTTTGATTTCATCTTGACTTCAACTCTTTGGTTCAACAGCCTCTCACAAGCAGCATTCTTCACAGAAATCACACCTTCCTCAGTCAAAGCACTCATAGTCAGAAGTACACCTTGATCATCCATGGCTTCACCGCCTTGTCCAATCACAGTCTGCATAGCTTCTTCTTTCATTTCCATGACCAACTTCCTGTCTTCCTCTGATATCCCTTCCAGAGGCTGCAAATCAGTTTTGTTGCAAACTATGACCAAGGGTTTGTTCATAAAGAGAGACTTTATACTGTGGAACAAAGCAGCTTGCTGTGCAATACTGTAACCACAAGATCCGGATATGTCTAGGAAAAATAAAACGGCGGCTCTGAGATGGGCTAAAGCTGTAATACTGCACATCTCAATGATATTACGGTCCTCAAACGGTCTGTCCAATATTCCTGGAGTGTCAATGACTTGATACCTAAGGTATTTGTAGTCAGTGTGACCAACAAACAAGGACTTTGTGGTGAAAGCATAGGGTTGCACATCAACATCTGCTCTTGTAATTTTGTTTATGAAAGAGCTCTTACCGACATTAGGGTACCCACAAATCAAGAGTGTCCTAGTGTTCGGATCGATTGAAGGTAACCTGGCCATGTGCTGTCTGATTTGCTCAAGATAAGCCAGACTGGGTGTGATTCGCTTTATCACAGTACACATTCGTCCCAGAGCAGCAACTTTCAAAGACTTGCAACGATATAGTGAATCACCATACTTCAACATTTTCACATAATCCTTGGCTATCTTGGAAATCAGGTTCCTTGCTGTGTTTATTTGTCCAAGTGCAAGCTTGTAATGATCTTTGTTATAGAGGACATGGAGAAGGTCACCGTAGAAAGGATGGATATCATCAAGCCTGGGAAACTCCTCAATAATGGTGGAAAGTTTGTCATGGAAGTTTGATTGTGTATATTTCACTTTGCGCATGTAAAACTGACGGATACGAGATATTGCATAGCCCTTGTGCACAACAGTTGGTGTCTGCCTCTGTGTACGAGAGAGCATGATGTCAACAAAATCCTTCCCATTGGGAACAATGGTAATCTTTTTGAAATTATACTGCACCATCTTTTATCCCCTGCATCAGAACATCGCAAAAAGTTAATCATCCATTAGCCGACCCCAATATCTTTTGGGACTCAGGCTTGGATGTTGTTGTATCAGAACATCGCAAAAGTTAATCAACTCAAAAATAACACTGAAACACTAAAGTTAAATAGAATGGGAAAATCTTCAAAACCTACTTATTGAGTAAAAAAATAATAGAATGGTGATTACTCGATTCATGAATGAACAAAAATGAAACTTCCAGTCCTAGTAATCAGTAATCTTACTATATACAAGAAGAAATTTGACCCATTTTCCTATGCCCTAAAAGCAGGAGAAAATTCAGGTCAATCGGGTTTAGTAACATAGCTGTCAACAAGTACATATGCTGTATTGTTGGGTAATGTGCATCCCCTTTTCATGTAGCTTATCGGGTAACGAGACAGATGTCAGATTTATATGGTAACACAACTCGGTCTTGGTTTCTTCTCAAATTTAATCATTAAATTTTAAACATCACATTCAAATGTAATAAAAAACAGAAAAAGCAACTGCTAGTAAGAACAGTTTCTCTTCTCAGGTACTACAAAAGCTGCCGGAGTCCATAGGCCAAATGACTGCCTCTTGTTTGGGTGTCACTGTTTCAATTTAGATACATCTACAGATACAATTTAAAGGACAGACCACCAGTTCTTAGGTTTCTTGGTTTTTCTTTATAAGCTAGGGGGGAATACATCCCCCTAGATCTTAGTTTCCTGCGCTCATCAGAATCTAGAATTATTGCATTCAAATCTTTTCATTTCAGTCCTGAAAAAATATACATACATACATCTATATATACATATATATATATATATATATATATATATATATATATATATATATATATATATATATAGTGCTTGGGTGTGCCAAACTTTACCCACAAGAAATTTAGTTTTTTGTTTTTGTGAGTTCTACTACTTGGAGCAATTCTCTACACATACCAGTGTAATCAATAGCCAATAGCTTACGGAGAAAAGTTTAAACCCGCTATATAAATATAGTGATAGTGTTTCGGTAAATAGAGGAAGCATGGCTGATTAGGTTAAATAACTTATATATATCGTTAAAGTTAATATCATACTAAATGTAAGTAGTAAAGTACTACGTAAATAGGTTCTACAGACACTAAAACAATTAGAAACATAGAATCGTAGCACAAAACTGGCAAGCCACCCAAATTCAAAGTTTTTTAAATGGAAATCTTAGAGAACTACTCCGTAAATAATAAGACAACTCAGTTGCCATGTTTCAATAAAAGGGTAGGTGAGTATAGAAGCTAGATATTAGAGGTTTTAAAAGTAACAGGTACCAATATTTCGCTATAGAACTGCCAGTGCGAAAAAATACTAAACCTACTCAACATAGAATCATAGAATCAGCATCCAAAATAATAATATATATGTGAACAAATGGTAAGCAGTTGCAATAGAAAAGAATAACAAAAAAAGCTCCGTAGGAACAAGAGTTCAGAATAACATTGAAATAATAGAAGAGAAACATTGTTATATAAAAAACAGAGGCAGGCTTACGGAGAGAGGGGCAGGAATGTTCTCGGAATCTTATTGGAGGTCCGAAGCTCTAAGTTCAGGACTTCAGGTCCCGGAAGAAGCAGCAGAGTGGATGCCAGATCGTTAGAGACGAGTCGAACAATAGATCGCGGGATGCCGCCGCCGCCGAAGGGTTTCGTTTTTTAAGGTTTTCATTGAGTAAAGATTAAATATAGAAAAAATTTGATTGAGTAAAGATTAAATATAGAAAAAACAAAGCAGAACTACCAAATAACCTCTCAAACTTTCATAAAAAGTGTAAATAAACCTTTTTATAGGAGGTTCTGTCCGGCCGTCGCCATTTAGAGAGGTTTCCGGTGGAATTTTTTGATGAAATTTTTGTAGAATCTTCTTCATTAAGTCTAGTTTACACATACCAAATTTCAGCTAAAAATTCAATTAGTAAGGCAGTCAAATGAATTTTTTAAGATAACTTCGCACTTATGCAGCGCAGTATATTTCAGAAAATCATTTGACTGCCTTCTCGGTTGAATTTTTAGCTGAAATTTTGTATGGGTAAACTAAAGTTAATGAAGAACATGCTCAAAAAAAAATTCATCAAAAAATGCCACCATAAACCGCCCCAAATGGCGACAGCCGAACAAGCCTCCGTTAAAAGGACTTATTTTCACTTTTTATGAATGTTCGAGGGCTTATTTGATAGTTCTCCCAAAAAACAATCAAAATATAAAAAGTCAATACTCGTTAGTTAAATACGATACGGAAATTAAACGTGGTTTAATACGTACGTATTTTATTCGGTAACTTGAACAAAATATACGGTCAAAAATTCGACAAAAAATACGTTGGCTTTTATAAAACGTGTAAATACGTATACGTGTATAATACGGCATCTCTTAGAAAAAATCGGATTAAAAATACGGGCCTTATTCTGAATGATAAAATTATTGTACTTGTTTTTAGAGCGTAAAACACCTATGGTACATAAAAGATAATCAACATACACACAAATTCAAATATAATATCTCATTACTCCATCAAAAAATGCATTCATAATAATAGCATAAGTTCATGACAAAAAAGAATAATGATTAAGTCCAAAATAACATATAATGAAAAGAAATAAGAGTGTACACATATTGAAGATGCAAATCACATTACTAAATAAAAGAATAATTCATAGTTGCATAAGTCGATGCCAAAAGTAAAAATAGTACGGAGTAATAAAGTCCAAGACATAATTTTGCAAAGGAATGTCAGAAAATAAGGCATAATAACGATAGAATGAGGCCAAGTAAACATCATCATCGCCATCTTTACATGATCATCAAATAACACTCAAGTTAAACTCATCATTTTCATCTAGATGACAGATGACATGAGAGAAAGTTGTACGACTGCAACACTTATTATTGTTTGTGTAAAATTTATACAGTAATAAAAAATGTCAAGTTTAAAAAAACCTTAATTTTGATATGCTTGTTTGGAAAAGAACATCACAAATCTAATATGTAGTAGTATTTTAGATTTTAGTCTTTTAGGATGCTAGCTTTAGTCATCATGCAATTAATTTTAGTATTTAACAATTGTATATTTTGTATTGTAACAATACAAAAACACGGGGTCACGGGGATGAGGTTTTCTTTTTTGTTTTTAAACTACTGTTGATCTCCTATTCATTTGATGTATTCATTCAAGTGATCAGATGATGTTTTTATTTTTTATAAAATACGGGAAATATACGTTTTATACGGGAAATGGAAGTTTTTTCCCTTTTTAAACGGGCCGACATTATTTTTCATTTTAAACGTGTTTTTTTGTTCAAAAAATGATACGTATTTAAAACGCGTTTTAAACGCAAAAAAACTAACTAGTATAGTTTGTGGTAAAGCAGTAATGGATTGGCATCGAGATTGAGTTGGCTCCTTCGGCAAACGCATTGGATCTGTAAAAACAGATTGGATTTTATACAAAGAAGATAGAGATGATTGGGGGTTTTTGAGTTCCAAAACTTCCAATTGTCGGACTCACATTGGCAAGGGATTTGGGCATCAAAGTCCTGGAGGTAAAATGCGACTCTCTATTGATAATTAATCAAACTAATGGTGTTTATGCAGCAAAGGACCCAAAGATAACATCCTACTTGCAAATTGTCCTGGAGTTGATAACGTCATTTGATGAGATAACCTTCGAGCAAGTCCCACGTGAAGAAAATACACAAGCTGACGCTCTAGCCGCGATCGGATCATGTCTGTGGGCAGAAATTAGCAGCAACATCCCTTATGTGCACTTGGCGAGTCCAGCAATTTACAGATCAGAGGTTGTCTCTACCGTTGAAACCCCAACACAAGAAGATTGGACGCAACCGTACATAGCATATTTAAAGCACAATACTCTCCCGGAAGACAAAAAAGAGGTCAAGGCTTTCCTATCTAAGGTAAGTAAATTTCTACTAATTGATGGCGTTTTATTTAAAAGATCTGTCGCAGGTCCGTATCAAAGATGTCTGACATCTCAAGAAGCCATCAAAGTGCTGAAAAACCTTCATGAAGGGGAATGTGGCAACCACGCGGCTGGGCGAAGTCTGTCTAACAAAGCTCTTAGATTCGGATACTACTGGCCAACCATGAGAGAAGATGCAGCCACCTTCACTCAAAGATGCAAGCCTTGTCAGATGCACGGACCAATTCATCATCAACCCTCTGAGTCGCTTCATCCAGTCCTATCGTCATGGCCCTTTATGAAATGGGGTATGGACATCGTAGGAAAATTGCCAGAAGCACCGAGGCAAAAAGTATACATGCTGGCAATGACGGATTATTTTTCAAAATGGGTGGAGGCTGAGCCATTCCGTCAGATACGAGATGACCAGGTAATTTCGTTTATCAAAAGAAACATACTTTGCAGGTTCGGCGTTCCATCAGAAATTGTCTGTGACAACAGATCTCAGTTCATAAGCGCTAAGACCAGACGGTTCTGTGAGAGGTACAATATCAAGTTGGAAACGTCGACACTCAGGTACCCGCAATCCAATGGACAGGCTGAATCCAGCAACAAGATCATCATTGCCAACTTAAAGAAAAGACTCGAGAAGGCACAAGGCAAATGGGCTGATGAAATGCCCTTGATACTATGGGCAGACAGGACAACTCCAAAAAATGCAACCGGACAGACCCCATTCTCCCTGGTGTATGGCTGCGAAGCGGTAATTCCTGCTGAAATTGAAGTACCTTCTTCAAGATATGGACTCATGACTGAAGAATTGAACAATGTGGAGTTGACGCATGACTTGGATACCATTGACGAGATCTGTGAACGAGCCAAGATTCGCTTGCAGACGTATCAACAGATGGTTGCAAAAAGTTATAACAAAAATGTCCGAGCGAAGGTGTTCAAGAAGGGAGACTGGGTCTTAAGGAGAGCATTTGGCAACGAAGCGTCTAGTAAGTTTAGTCCTAATTGGGAAGGGCCCTACAAAATCATTGACGTCGTTGGTCAGGGGGCATACCGCTTGGAATCAGTCGATGGTAAACGAATCCCCCGAAGTTGGAATGCGGTACACTTAAAACTTTTCCATTTTTAATTCATTTTTCGCACATCTGTTCTCATCGTAAAACGAAGTTACTAACTTGACCGTCGGAGAGCCATTGTCTTAAGGCCAACGACCAACCCTAATAATGACTTTGATACAGGAAGGCACACGAAATTGGCAAATTCACAGGTAATTAGTTACGTTTCATGTCATTTTTTATATAGCAAATACAATTCATTGTTTACTAACTTGACCGTCGGAGGGCCATTGGCCTCAAGCCAACGGCCGACCTCAACGGTGCAGTATTATCCCAGGACTATGACGGGTTAAGGTCTAAACACAAGACGACGCAAACGCCAGAACAACAGGTAAAACGTCTGAACTTGCTCATGACGAAACGTCAGTGTTTAGGGGACATGGAGCTCATCATGAAAAAACCATGAATGAAGGTCCATAAAACCAAATACGTTTTGGCCAAAACACAAACATATATATGATTCAACATACACATGGCATGTTGCACATATAAGCGACAAACACACATACACGACAGAACACGCATTAGCGAAAACAGGATTCAAGCAATAGCAAAAAATAGCGACAGAGTCACAAAACGACATGGACATGGCTTGGATAACCACCAAGCACAAGATCCATGATTGCACAACGAAGCGTTAAAGTCCCTGATAAACCACCAGGAAACCATAACGCACGGAGAGTAATGTTAAAGTAAGTTTCAAAAAGCAGAAAGTGTTTGGAGCCAAGCAAATAAAGAAGGAAAAACATGTTTAATTGTCATGGGAACGCTTGGATTCAGCTTCGTCATTATATTGGCCCACGTCAAAACCATCCTCACCAATCGGGGGATCCATTTCTTCCTGAAGCTTCAGCCAGGTAGCAACATCTTGTTCCGCTGTCCAGTTTGACATCTCACCTGCGAGGAATGAAGCCATCAGTTCGCCCCTAGTCTTCCAAGCGTAAAAACAAGCTGCGTCGGTAACTTCTTGTTTCTTTTTCCTCCCATATGCCTCCAATAGCTTGATGCGGGCTTTCAGGGTCGAAATTTGATTCACCAAGGTCGAGTTGTCACCACGAAGATTTTGAATCGTTCGAGCATCAGCATCAGCGCGAACTTGAGAACCTTTCTCTTTCCCTTTTAATTCGTCCACAGCTTTTTCCAGTAAAACCAACCTTCCTGCAGCAACAAGACTAGCTTGAACACTCTGCCAATATGGAAAAATTCTCGTTAGAAGGAAATTTAAAATTTTAGACAGATACTGAATATTTACATAGTGATAAGATACCTGGAAAGCATAGGCTGACGAAGCCAACGCTAGACTAGTCGAAGAAATATCGGCAAACGCAGCAGACGAGGAGGGAAGCAGAATCTGAGGCATTTCACTTTTCATCATAAAAGTGTCCTTCAAACAGCAGAAGTCACGAGAAAAGGAGGCATTCATCTTCACACCAGAGTCAGAATTAGCAGCAACGTTCACCGGAAGAGAAGGAACAACTTTCATTTCAATAGTCGGGCAATGCGGAGTTTTGGGAGAACCAGAGGCCAGCTTGGAAGAAACTTTTTTCTTTCTCGAAACCATGTTAAGGAGTTCATAATCAGAAGGCATCAGCCGCGTGCTGGATGAAGAAGCAGCTGTGGTAAAAAAAATTGTTAAAATTCTTGGCAAAGCAGTATTTGACACGTAATTGAGGTAACAGAAACGAGTACCCGCATGTTGGGCAGAACGTTTCGTTGGGAGAGGGCAAGAGTCCTGAACAACGGGGAACACCATCTGGAGAGGAACGAAAGCACTTGCATTTTCACCGCCACCTCTTGAACCTTCTGATTCATGATCTGAATCGTCTACGGAGACCGCACGCGAGCCTTGCGCATCGTTAGGGACATTCTGAATATTGCGGCGAGAACGCCTTAATCCAACGGACCCAGAAGGGTCAGGAATGGGGGACGTACCTTCGTTATCAGCCACCAGATTCCCAATGGTCCGCTCGACGGTGGTTATGGATAAAATTCTAGCAGTTCTTTCTTCAGAATTCGGACCATAATTCAATGGGATTGTCTTCCTATCTACAAGAATAGATGATGGAAACAATAATACATCTCGACATATTACGGTCCAGTCATGTGGCAACTAAATACATTCGAAATGTATACACAAAACAAGGAAGTATCAAGGTACCTTTGTGCAGAATCTCTTCAAGAAACGCCCCATCAGAACCTAGGGAATCTTTCCGTACAAAGAAGAAAAGACTCATCCAACCGCGATCATTGGCCTTGTCCGCCCTCAAGATAAGTGCTTCGCGAGCATCTTTAACAGCCAATGTGAACCGTCCAGCCCCAGAAGAGCGAAGATCGTAAGTAAAGCCCAGATCTTGAAAGGCGAAAGGAATACTGTATTTTTCACTCAATACTTTCAGTCCACGAAGAACCCTCCATACTTGTGGCATTATATGAGAAGGGGAAACTTTGACAAAGGCCAAGAAGTCTCTAGCTAGAGAAGAGAAAGGAAACTTCATACCGATTTTGAAGGGATACATGAAAAAATTGACCCAGCCATCGCAATGCCAGTCAACCCGCTCGTTAGCGGCCGGGAACCGGATGGACGCATGTGCAGGAAATCCGGAGTCGTTCTTGATAATATCGATATGAATTTCAGAGAGTCTGGCTTGCTTAGAGTTTTTTGGGTCCAAGATATGTTGAGGGATGAACAATTGGGATTCCATGGCTTCTCACAGAGAGCTTCGGTAAGAGGTAGACGAAAGTTTGAATCTTCTTCTTAGAAGAGAGATTCTGAAGGAAAAAGGATTAGTCTGACAGAAGGTTGGCTACTTGATAAGAGAAAAGGCTGATGACTTTACAGGTTTCGAGGTGGCGTCAGGATGTTTAAAATTCAAAGAAGTAACCGACCTTTTGAATCAAAGTAGCGACGATTACTACTTCGAATTTTGGGGGCAATTGTTGGGTCTGGATTTGTCAGCGGGCCGGCCCACGTTGCGGTAGGGATTTTGTTAACATCAAAGGACGGCCAGTCCACATTAGAGAGTCCAGTCAAATTAGTAATATGATGGAATGGATAAGAATGCTGATGGCTGGTGGAGGAAGCCAAGGAACGAACTCCACATTAGTAGGGTGGCTGAGATTTCGCCGAGGGATTTGAGCCCACGTTAGGTAGTAGAGTTTGAGGTAAATATAAATAGCTTAAGGAAGAAAGAAAAGGCATGATCAATTCTGATCAAACGGCCTACTATTATCTCTTGTATTCACAATCAAATACCGAATATCAATATAAATTTTTATCTATTTGTTCTTCAGTTAGTTCCTTGCACGATTCCCTTTCCATATAATTTGATTGTTAATTCTTGCTTGAACATACTTGGACCCGAAAGAAAATCAATTCTGAAGACAACGGGCAAATGAATTATTTTTTATAAATTACTCTAAATAGGACTAAAACTATGGCAAAAACTTAAAATAGGACTTACTGTGTTTTTCTTTTCAAAATAAGACCAAATTAGTCCTATTGGAAACATACCAATTTTTTTCTTCCATTATTACCCTTCCTTTAAATATGAGTTAATTAAATGTGTAATTCATAATAAATTCGAAAGAAATTCAAAAATTCGTAGAAAAATAATTACAAAATTTATAAAATAAAAAATTTTAAAAAATAATTTTTTTTATTTTTTTTTATTTTTTTTAAAAAAATAATAAAAAAAGTAAAACTCCATAAAAAATTAAAAAAAAAATACGGATGCCTTTCCCACCGCATGTACTACCTCCGTGCACCACCATCTCCGGGCGGTGAAAAAAATGTCATTTTCCCTAAAAACTACCATTTTTCTGAAAATGCCAAAAACATGGCATATTTCTCTTTGAGAATGCCAACATTTTCATTGTTTTCTGCCATAAATATGGCATTCGTAATGAATTTGGCATTTTTCCCCTAGTGGCGGGATGTGGTTGTGCAGAGGCGGCAGAGGCGGCGGTGAATTTTGTTTTATTTTTTTGAGTTATTTATTTATTTTTTTTATTTTTTTTTATTTTTTTAAAATAAATAAATAAATAAATTATTATTATCGAAATATTTTTATTTATTTTTTAGTATTTTTTACTAATTTTTTATTATTTTATTATGAATTAAAAACATTTCAATAGCTATAAGGGTATTTTTGTCCAAGATACACATAATTAGTCCTATGAAAACATAGTTTATTTTTTGGTCCTATTTGTGCAAAGTGAGTGACTTTTAGTCCTATTTTGATCATTAACCCATTATTTTTTTATGATTAAGTGTTCGTGTTTTCCTTTCCCTAATCCTTCTACGGATGTTTTTACTTAGACTGTAATTTGCTAGTCTGGTCTGGTTTCTTTGTATTTTTATAACTATCCAAGTCTGGTTTAGTCTGGATTGGTCTGGTCTGGGAGGAAATACAGTCCAAGTAAAAACATCCTATGAACTACCCTTCAAAGCCCCTAGACAATTAAATCCGGATTTGATCACAGTAAGCCTTCGTCGGTACTGGTTTCACAGAATAAATCAACAGGACAACCTGTGAAGTGTGAACTGAATCCAGAAAGGCTCTCCCACCACGCGAACTCGTGAGGCCTTAATTTTCATCCTATCCCTTCTTAGCCGTTGTGCAACTCTGTGAAGGGAGGAAGAGTCATTAGGAGCAAGACCTCCCTCATCTTCCCTTTGATGCAGAGCAGGTTTCGAACACGAGACCTCACATATGCATCAGTAACCAGCTGGTATGCTTAGTTGGGCAAAAGAAATTATGACTCCAAGGAGACGACCTTAATACTTGATTTTTTCATAACTAGGTCAAACATCGAAGAATGAAAAATAGGATTGAATGATTTAAAGTAGATGGAGGCAGATGGGAAAGGGATTGTGGTGTCATCGGGCAAATGATTGGTGATTATTTCATGAATATTTTTGCTTCGCTTCAAGGTGATAGGGAGTTTATCTTGAATTGTGTTCCAAGAAGATTGGACGATCATGATAATTTTGAGTTGTTGCGACCCATTAGGGGAGAGGAGGTAAAGGATGCTCTTTTCTCTATGTTTCCTGATAAATCTCATGGCCCGAATGGTATGAGCCCATGATTTTTCCAACATTATTGGGATATTGTGGACCCGGACGTGATCAATTATTGCATATCAGCTTTTGAGCCAAGTAGATTCATTATAGATAATATTATTTTGGTGTTGGAATCTCAGCATTTTTTGAAATCGAAGAGTCTGGGTAAGGTGGGTTTTGTCGAACATAAATTAGATATGAGCAAAGCTTATGACGGGGTGAGTGGGTTTTTTGGAAGGTATGACAAGACATATGGGCTTTGCTGATAGGTGGGTCGGTTAATAATGGAGTGTGTCACTTCTCTATCTTATTCTATCTCATTTGATGATTCTGAGATTGGACCTATTTTTCCCATGTTGAGTTTGCGCCAAGGAGACCCACAGTCACCTTATCTCTTTATCCTAGTAGCTGAAGGGCTGAGTGTTCTTCTTCAAAGATATGAGGCAACACAGCAGCACGTTGGTTACATGGGGCTGCAGTGGCTCAAGCCCCCCCCCCCCCCCCCCCCCCCCCCAAGAATCTCACATCTTTTCTTTGTGGGTGATGATCTCCTTTTTTTCAAGGCCACTCATTCTGAGGCGACAATTGTTAAAGAGGCTCTCCAGATTATGAAGTTGCTTCTGATCAGGTAATAAATTATAATAAATCTAGACATTTAAAACTGAAGTGTAATGTAACGTAATGCAATTGAATACTCAAATCAATTTTTATTATACTCAAATCAATTGAATACTCATTAAATAATTAGAAGTAGTAATTTTCCCCCTTCAAATAATTAATCTCAACATTTATTTTTGCAAAGTGTTACAATTTATGAGGGCATTATTGTACGAATTAGTGGAGTATGAATTTAGCTGCAACCCATATTCATATATGGTAGTATACACTATTAAATTATATTATTATATTTTATAATTAATTAATTAATTAATTAATTAATGTTAGTAATCTAATAATAATACTACTAGTGTGTCCTTGTAAATATGGGGCCTCCATCCATGGAAAGTGTTGTCCTATTCTGTTTAACCTAATTAAACTGCTAAAAGATGGTCATGTTTGAATATAGTGACCATTTCATCAAGGTTGATATGGAAGATCAATCCATTTGAAGTTCGAGGTCCTTTTGTTAAAACACAAACAAGATGAATAAGTCATTTAACTCGTATATCCTTTCGCTAAAAGTGGAAATGAAATGATAAGGCTATGTTTGTAATAGCTTTAAAAGGCACTTTTTGAGCTTTTTGCTTTGCAAAAGGTAAAAATAGTGTTTGCAAAGAGCAACTTCTGTTTTATATTAATCAACTTTAAGCCAAAAGCATGTAAGGATGTGCTTTTTCTGCTTCTTGGTATTTTCGTAAAAAGTCCAACTTTTGGGATACTTCTAATCCCAAGTAAAAACATTAATCCAAATGTACCCTTAGTCCCCACAAACCGTCATATGAGACCTCCTGCGCAATGTGAAACTCCCACTCAGCATAGCAGCCATTGAGAAGGTGGGAAGCTGGGTCTTAAGAAATGCCTGGCTGGAGAGACCGGTTACGTTGCGCTTCAAGCCATCAGAGTCGATTGCAAAGGATATAATAAATTATATACAAGTGTTTCTATAAAAATGAAACTCTGTCAATATATTTAGTATTATTATTATTAGCCAATTAGCTAATAAGCAAAAGTTCTTAATATGTAAGATTATGCAACTTCTAAAGTAATATTTATAACTTAAAAAAATTTAATAACTTTTACACAATTAAAACTGAATCAAAACAAATGACCAGTCCTCTTCTAGAAAAACACTAAAAGATCAATTGATTTTGCAAATGTCATATATAAGACTGTCCAATGGGTTTTTCTCAAATACTAATGAGATGCTTCTTTCATCATAATTTCTAATTAATTAAACTGAACTTGTAAAAATAAATTCATAACTTCTAGTTCATGCGACAATTTGAAAGGAAAAAGGTGAGATCGTTTTCATTAAAAACAATGTTCAAAATACTTATGATAGCTCGAAATGCTTTATAAGTGGGAATCTTTTCACCTAACATTATCAAACACTCTTTCATATTAGCATATATAAACTTGTAAAGTCAGGATCATAGGTTATAGAAAGAAAATCATAACTTGTAGTCTCACTTTAAATTTAATGAAATTCACACTTTTCAGACTACAGAAGTACGCGTTTCGACAATGGGATTATACATTTTGAGATTTTACCAGATAACAATACACAATTAATTCTAGGAAGAGTAATGCATCCCTACCTTGCGGGTAGAGAGCCTCTCAGCTTTACAACAAAGCTCTCACACACACGACCCCAACCCGAGAAAGCTACATTTTAGCTTTTCCTCAAAATCTAGTTACATGATAAAGATGGCAGAAGAAACTATATCTAGAACTTCGTAAGCAGGTCCAGGAGCCTTGGTCTTGATAATACTTTGTAAGTATTTCTCTCTGCAATTTCTCGGTCAAGCACACATTTCTTCCTCTTGGTTCTCGAATATATAAGCCACCTTGATTTGTTCGTTGGTGTCTCTTTCCTTGAGTAATTGAGCTTCCATATTTGGAACTTGCCTTGATATCATTTGAATTATTTTCCTTCTAGTAGCTCCCTCTTATTCGTTCTCAAATGTGAGTACATTGACTCATGATTCACGAATCATCATATAAGGGAATAAGTAGCAGCAAAATATTCATGTAATCAAATTAAATTGAGCTACAATGATTTCCATATTTCCGAGATCCTTTCTAAAAGATTTTTTCATTTAATATTTCAATCAAGGATGATTTTACCAAGTATAGCATGCTACGGACAACTATAAATATGGCAATGTATTCATTTAGCATAAGTAGTGATTACTTCCATAACGTGCAATAACCATAATGGGGGTCAGCTCTCTAAAGTGGGTGCTTAGTCATACATGAGAGATGTGCCACGTGTAAAATAATATAGTTTCATATAAATGAAATATAGGCAAGCATAGATAAGTGAAACACTTAGTATGGATAAGAATGATAATTACGAACAAAACAAGATACGTTCCAATAGTAGTTCTATCCAAGGGTTCCTCCTGCATGGTCAGTTTGTTTGGACCCAAGGATAGTGTTCAATTCTGTTTAAGGTTAGTCATCAACAAAACTAAATAATCAACAAATTCCCCCTTTTTGTTTATGACAAACTTTAGGTGCCGGAAACAGCAAGTCCTGTAGATTAGTGTATAAACCAACACAACAAGGTCGAAACATAGTAGTAGCAGTTTTAAGTGTAGCAGTTAAACAAGTCCTGCATGGTCAGTTAAAGGAAGGAGGCACCTGATTATTTCCCCCTTTTGGCATCAACCAAAAGGAAACAGAAAATAACCAAAACAATGTCGGAAAGTAAGTAAGTGTAAGTATGATATCCCACCCCAAAAACATAATATTTGAAAAATGTGTTTATGATAGCGAATTAGTCTTCATCGGATGAGGGTACAATCCTCCTGCGGAACCCTTCACTGTCTTGCTCAAACTTGGCCAACACCTCATTTTGAAAAGATTTTAAGTCAGTGTGTACTTCATCAAGTCGACTGGAAAGTGTGATCACCGATTCTGCCAATGAATCAAGCCGACGTAGCATAGTGAGCTCCATAAGGTGTAGCTGTTCTTTGACAAGAATAACAAAATGCATCGGGTGAGGAGAGGCAGCAGGAACTGAGTTAGGTTTAGAAGTTTTGGACGAAGGAACTGGTGTAATGGTTTCCTTGAAGATGAGTTTAGAGTTGTGAACGGTTATGCCGTAGCTCAGAAGACCCTTAGTATCAAGATTTTTGTGAATGGTGTGGTAAGGCAGATTGTCGAGAGAGATCCCAATTTTGATGAACAAGTGTGTCAAGATAGTGCCAAAGGGAATCCCAACCTTTCTAGCGCGATCACTGATGGTAAATTTGAGATGAGCAAACATAAGGCTAGGAAGGTTAATAGGGGTTTTTGTGGCTAGGAGATACATATATGCAACTTCTAGCCTAGATGAAATCAATCTTCCTTCCAGTCGAGGGATGAGATTGGAATGGACAAAGTAAAACCACAACTTGTGGATAGGAGACAGATTACTCACAAGAAGGGAAAGGCTGGTAGCATTTGGGTCAAAATATTTTATGGCATTCATCTGGGTCACAGTTGACAGAGGTCATTCCTCCTTCTTGTAAGGGCATTCACCAGAATAGGGAACATCTAACGCCTTTGCTAGTTCTTGGATAGTTAAGCGTAGCTTGGTACAATGAACACGAGATACAAGTGAATTGTCTTTGATTATAAGATTAGCAAGAAAACCGGATAGACAGTCAGGGTAGATGGGACAACAATACTTTGCTTCGAAAAGAGACCCCCATTTTTGAAAGGCGATGAGCTCTACAAAATCGGTAGTTTGAGAGGAGAGTTCGGTGAAGGGGATAGTGATTACCTTTACAATACCTCTTTCCCGGTATGCAACTTTGAGTTTGAGAGCATCTTCTTCCGCCACCTTCCCTAGTTTAGGAATTTTTTTGGTTGTTTGCTCGCCTGAGATGGTACCTTCTGCAATGGCTCTCTTCCGGGTGTATTTTCGAGGCAGAATCATCCCTTCGCGAGTGAGGGGTTTTTCTTTAGAATGCTTCACCCTAGAGGGAGTGGCTGAGGATGGTGGGTTTCCTTCTTGTCCCCCCTTGGAAGATGCGGGGGAAGGTGGTGGTGAATTGGAAGACTCGAAGCGTTGATCTTGCATGCTCGCAGGAGGAGAAGTTTCAAGATCAATTGGAGTGACTGATGAAGGTGGGGGAGGTTGTGGGTTCCGTTTCCGTCCTGAGCGTCGAAGTGCAGGAGGGGCACAACCTCTAGTTTTGACCATGGCGGTTAGGGAAGAGAATAGGAGGATTTTATGGAAGGTGGAAGATTTTTGGAAGTGGGCGGCTAAATGGTAAGTGGAAGTCGAAATCCTCCTACCTTCCCAAGAGATAATCTTTAATGATTTCTTTCCAAGAAGGATTTCAAAACAATTTTCTAATTAAGGAAGTGGGTGGTTGGTTTTAAAGCTTTTGAACACTTTGTTATTTTTGGAAGTTTTAGGATTTATTAGATTCATAGATCAACTTACCTCCCTTTAACATAATCTCGAAAAGGATTCCACCTTAGATAGTAATTTATGATTTATGAGAAACCGAAAAAGATAATTTTAAGCATTGATTAAACCGAGTTCAAGTCGAATTAATTCAAACCTTTCTCTTCCCAGGGGCTTTGTAAAGATGTCGGCAATTTGCTTGTCGGTATTGCAATATTCCAACTTGATTAGTCCTTTTTCCACGCAGTCTCTCAGAAAATGATGACGAATATGGATATGTTTTGTCCGAGAATGCATGACTGGATCCTTTGAAATACTGATCGCACTGGTGTTATCGCATAAGATTGGCGTGCAAATTAGGTTGATCCCGTAGTCACTCACTTGTTGCATGATCCACAAGGATTGTGAGCAACAGGATGCGACTCCCACGTACTCAGCTCCGGTTGTTGAAAGAGCAACTAAGTTTTGTTTCTTAGAACTCCATGAAACTAGGCAAGGACCTAGGAAGTGAGCCGTTCCAGACGTGCTTTTCCTATTTAGTAAATAACCTGCAAAATCAGAGTCTAAATATGCAATAAGGTTACAATCTTCATTACGTGGATACCATAAGCATAGATTCATAGTTCCCTTGAAATATTTGAGGATCCTCTTGACTGCTTTGAGGTGTGACTCCTTAGGATTTGCCTGGAACCAAGCACACAGACCTACACTAAAAACAATGTCAGGTCTACTGGCAGTTAGGTATAATAGAGATCCGATCATTCCTCTATACTTCTTTTGGTCCACGCTTGTTCCATGTTTGTCTGTGTCCAATCGTTCATTTGTTCCCATAGGTGTCGTCATTGTTTTGCCTTCACTTGCTCCATACTTCTTGAGAAGTTCTTTAAGGTACTTTAGTTGAGAGATTTGGGTTCCTTTGCTTGTTTGTTTGATTTGTAGACCAAGGAAGAAATCTAATTCTCCCGTCATACTCATCTCGAATTCGGAACTCATAAGAGAAGAAAATTCATCACAAAGTGAGTCATTAGTAGCACCGAAAATAATATCATCTACATAAATTTGAACAACCAATAGGGCTTGATCTTTTATTTTAAGAAAAAGAGTTTTGTCTTTTTTTCCTCTTTCAAAACCATTTTCCAAAAGAAATTTAGATAGTCGTTCATACCAAGCACGAGGTGCTTGTTTGAGACCATAAAGTGCTTTATCTAGTTTTAAAACGTGGTTAGAAAAATCTGGATTTTCAAAGCCCGGTGGTTGTTCCATGTATACCTCTTCTGTAAGATACCCATTCAAGAAGGCCGTTTTCACATCCATTTGATGGAGGGTGAAACCCATATGAGCCGCAAATGCAATGAGCATTCAGATTGCTTCTAGTCTTGCCACCGGTGCGAAAGTTTCATTGAAATCGGTCCCTTCTTGTTGATTATAGCCTTTGACAACAAGCCTAGCCTTGTTCCTTGTTATTTGTCCATGCTCATCAAATTTGTTCTTAAATACCCATTTGAGACCTATCACAGTTTTGTTCATGGGTCTTGGTTCTAGATGCCACACCTTGTTCCTCTCGAACTGATTTAGTTCTTCCTGCATAGCTAGAACCCAATCAGCGTCGGAGAGAGCCACTTCATGATTTTCCGGTTCTATAAGTGATAAATAAGCAAAGAAGATGCAAAAATTTCTAAGTTTAGATCTAGTTGTTACTCCCTGATTTAGATCTGTTAAGAGGTTATCCAGGGGATGTGATCGATGATGCTTCCATCCTCTTAGAGCGTTTGGGTGATCCACCAGCTCGTATAGGGTATCTGAACCTGAACCTGCTGGTTCTACAATCTGACTAGTTGAGGTCTATCCTAGTCCTTCTTCAGTTCTAGACTCGCCTTGTTCATTATCCAGTGCTTCCTCAGATTGATCAAGGTTTGTTCCAACGTTTTCTTGAGTCTGGTTTTCTTTGCGCGAGATTCCTATATCTCCTTCATCATCTTGCCTTGGTTTTAATGAGAGGGCTTCATAAAAAGTTACATGGATACTTTCTTCCACACATTGTGTGCGTTTGTTTAGGACTTTGTAGGCTTTGCTATGAGTAGAGTATCCAAGGAAGATTGCCTCATCACTTCTTGCATCGAATTTCCCAATGTTGTCCTTCCCATTATTGTGGACGAAACATTTACATCCAAATGTTCTTAGATGACTAATAATGGGTTTTCTCCCTTTGAATAATTCGTATGGTGTTTTCCCTAGGAGTGGACGGATCATGGCTCTATTAATGATGTAGCATGCTGTGTTCAAAGCTTCTGCCCAAAAGTTTATGGCCAGTCCACTGGAAATCAGCATTGTTCTAGTCATATCTTCCAGAGTTCTATTCTTGCGTTCCACAACCCCATTTTGTTGGGGAGTTCTATAAGCAGAGAAATTATGGTCTATGCCTCGTTCCTTGCAGAATGTATCAAAGAGTGAGTTGTCAAACTCAGTTCAATGATCCGATCGGATCTTAATTAGTTGCAACCCTGTTTGATGCTCAACTTTCCTTTCAAAAACAACAAACTCATTAAACGTATCTTTCTTGCTTTCAAGAAAGATAGTCCAAGTATATCGTGAAAAGTCATCAACAATAACTAAAACATACTCTTTGTTTCCCCGACTTCGAATTGACATTGGACTGCACAAATCCATATGAATTAGTTCTATGGGCTTGCTTGTGCTCACCAAATTCTTTGTTTTAAAAGATGATCGAGATTGTTTTCCGGTGGCACAAGCGGAGCAAATATGATCAAGTGAATATTTTATTTTAGGCAATCCAACTACCAAATCATTATTTGTAAGTTTATTCATTAATGAAAAGCTAGCGTGTCCAAGCCTTTTATGCCAAAGTAGGGGATCATTGTCAATAACGCTTAAACAAGTTAGACTTATGTTTGGCAATAAGTCAAGATCAACCTTATAGGTATTTTCGAGTCTCTTGCCTTCCAGTATGACTTGTTGTGATTTGTTATTAACAATGCGAAATACATTATGATCAAAAACTACATTATTACCTCGATCACAAAATTGAGAAATACTAAGTAAATTGAACTTTAAACTCTTGACTAGAAAAACATTGTCTATTGCATGGTCAAGCGACTTTCCAACTTTTCCCACAGCAATGATTTCTCCTTTCCTATTGTCTCCAAATGTCACATTTCCTTCGTTAAATGGCCGAAGTGAGAGGAATAAAGATTTATCTCCCGTCATGTGCTTAGAACAACCACTGTCAAGGAACCAATGATTGTTCCCCCTCACTCGGCGATGTTTCAGGATTAAGGTTTAGTGCGTGGAACCCATACCTGCTTGGGTTCCATTTTGTATTTGTTTGAGGAATATTTACTAAAATTGAAGCTTCTTTCTAAGGCCTGTTGCCGAGAGTGACATTGATACCTAAGATGACCGACTTTGCCACAATGCCCGCAAATTCGGTTATCATATGTATCAACGTATTTGGTTTTCCAATTTCCAAAAAAATCTTTGCCCCTTTTATGAAACTCTCGGTTAGGTGTTTGTCCATAACCAGCTTTGTGCTTTTGAACCAATCTATCGAACCAGGTTGGTCTAGTTCTAGATTGCCTTTGATACGGCCTAGAACTGGTTTGTCCTCTAGTTCTATTACCATAAAAGGATTGGTTCTGAAAAGTCGGATTTTGATTCATTTGGGTGTCTCTAGGAACATATCCGAGACCTGCAGTCTCGTTTTCCTTCCTTTTGTACCGAGAGGGTCCAGTTCCAGAATAATGTCTGGACCTCGTTCTATCTTTAGTACTATACGGCTGATATTCCGGTTTATTCTTGAAATCTTGTCTCTCGTTTTCGAGGCGATTAAGATTATTAATGAGCAAGGCAATGTCCGGAATTTTTCTTAGTAGTTTTTCTTCATCATTAACTTGTTTATTCATGCTATCGAGCTTGAGAGAGCAAATAAGATTATCTTGTTCTAAAACCTCTTCACTGTACTTGAGCCTTTCATCTATCAACTCTCCCACTTTTGTTTCCAGCCTTATCTTGGCTCTAGTGACTTCCTCGAGTTTAGACTCAAGTTCGGTGATTTGTGATTTAAGATGGTCGTTTTCAGAAAGACTTTGATTAAGCTCGATAGTTATTCTCTTAAAATTTTTCCGAACCTTGCCTTTAGAAAGGGAATCAAATTTAGATAGAAACCTTTCTAAGTTTACCTCAAAATTCTCTTGGTCGGATGCTTCATCGGAGTTAGCCATGAGGCATAACCCTGCGTGATTGGAACTCTTTTCACCTTCTTCCTCATCATCATCGGATGAGTCTCCCCAAGCTGCCATCATTGCCTTCTTGAGGTCTCTGTTGAACCCTTTGTCTTCATTGGACCTCCGGTGGGAACTGGGCTTGTTCTTGTCGTAGGTTCTGTCACTTTTCTTTTGGGGACAATCTTTTGCCCTGTGCTCAAAGGAACCACAAACGAAACAACCTTGGTTATTAAAAGATTGAAAAATCTTTTTACTTTGCTTATTCCGGTTGCCCTTGAATTTCCGGTACATCTTTCCGAATTGCTTGGCAAACATGCTCATTTCGTCTTCCAATTCACTTTCGGATTCTTCTTCTTCTTCTCGAGCCTTGAGAGCCATTCCTCGCTCCTTCCTCACATTTTCAGCATCTTGTTCTTCTTGTAGGCCTAACTCATATGTCATGAGTGAACCGGTCAAGTCTTCTAGTGTCATGGTAGATCTTTAGCTTCTTCTATAGCCGTAGTTTTGGGCTTCCATGCGGAGGGCAAGTTTCTCATAACCTTTCTCACTTGATCTTCCACAGTAATATCCTTTCCAAGTGCTGAAAGCTCATTTATAATATTAGTAAAGCGTGTAATCATATCCCTAATTGACTCTTTAGGTTTCATAATGAACAATTCGTAATTATGCATAAATATGTCAATTTTGGATCTTTTTACACGCGAGGTACCCTCATGCGTAACCTCGAGTAAATCCCACATTTGTTTTGCGGATTTGCATCCAAGAACCCGGTTGTGCTTAGCCGGACCAAGTCCACAAATCAAATATTTCAATGCTTGGGCATTATGCTCGAACTTACGATAATCTTGAGCAGTAAATTCAGATTTAGGTTTAGGGACAATCTTACCTTCGGCATCCACTTTAGTGATGATTTTATCACCTACCTCAATTACGTTCCATACCTTATAGTTCTCAGCCTTGATGAAGTTCTCCATTCGACTCTTCCAGAATTGGTAAAATTTTCCGTTGAACAACGGTGGTCGTTGAGTTGAGTAACCTTCTTCCAATCGTTCAACCGTATTCATATTGCCGGATCTCTTCCCAAGGTTTTACCCTTTCTGTGGTGAAGACCGACTCTGATACCAATTGATGAAACGGTTAGCAACACAAGAGGGGGGTGAATTGTGTGTGTGTGGAACCGTGACAGATTTTTGCACAGTTCTAGTGTGGGGTTCAGGGAAATGCGAAATAGTAAAGTGCACAAGGATTTAACGAGGAAAAATCCCTTGGCTCAAAGGGATTAAAAAACCTCGACCTCCCTCGGAGGAATTTAAACAACTCCACTAAAAAGCCTTTGAATGATTACAAGGGAAACTCTTCTAGTCTACCCTTGAGCCACCCGAACTATATTCTCTCTAGAAAGAGTTATGCATCTCTACCTTGCGGGTAGAGAGCCTCTCAGCTTTACAACAAAGCTCTCACACACACGACCCCAACCCGAGGAAGCTACACTTTAGCTTTTCCTCAAAATCTAGTTACAAGATAAAGATGGGAGAAGAAACTATATCTAGAACTTCGTAAGCAGGTCCAGGTGCCTTGGTCTTGATAATACTTTGTAAGTATTTCTCTCTGCAATTGCTCGGTCAAGCACACACTTCTTCCTCTTGGTTCTCGAATATATAAGCCACCTTGATTTGTCCGTTGGTGTCTCTTTTCTTGAGTAATTGAGCTTTCATATTTGGAACTTGCCTTGATATCATTTGAATTACTTTCCTTCTAGTAGCTCAATCTTATTCGTTCTCAAATGTGAGTACATTGACTCATGATTCACGAATCATCATATAAGGGAATAAGTAGCAGCAAAATATTCATGTAATCAAATTAAATTGAGCTACATTGATTTCCATATTTCCGAGATCCTTTCTAAAAGTTTTTTTCATTTAATATTTCAATCAAGGATGATTTTACCAAGTATAGCATGCTACGGACAACTATAAATATGGCAATGTATTCATTTAGCATAAGTAGTAATTACTTATGCTCTCTAAAGTGGGTGTTTAGTCATACATGAGAGATGTGCCACGTGTAAAATAATATAGCTTCATATAAATGAAATATAGGCAAGCATAGATAAGTGAAACACTTAGTATGGATAAGTGATGAAACGGTTAGCAACACAAGAGGGAGGGTGAATTGTGTGTGTATGGAACCATGGCAGTTTTTCGCACAGTTCTAGTGTGGGGTCCAGGAAATTAATAAATAGTAAGGTGCATAAGGATTTAACGAGGAAAAATCCCTTGGCTCAAAGGGATTAAAAAAACATCGACCTCCCTCGGAGGAATTTTCAACAACTTCACTAATAAGCCTTTTGTGGTTACAAGGTAAATTCTCCTAATCTACCCTTGAGCCACCCCAACTCTATCCCCTCTAGGAAGAGTTATGCATCTCTACCTTGCGGGTAGAGAGCCACTCAGCTTTACAACAAAGCTCTCACACACACGACCCCAACCTGAGGAAGCTACCCTTAAGCTTTTCCTCAACCTTCAATTACACAACAAGTAAGATAAAAGAAACTATATCTAGAACTCTATAAGCAGGTCCAGTTGTCTTGGTCTTGATACTCTCTTATAAGTATTTCTCTCTTTTATTGTTCGGTCAAGCACACTTCATTTCTCTTTGGCTGCTTCGTTTATATAGGCTGTCTTGGGCAGACCGTTTAAGCATCCTTCCTTGAATAGTTGATCTTCTAATCTTGGAACTTGCCTCAATATTTTGAATTGCTTTCCTTCTTTATAATATTTCTCATATCCGAGCTCAATATATAAGGCAGCCGGATTAAATATCTTAATCAGGGTAGCATATCAGTCCTGGACTAAGAATAGATACAAACAGTTCATCCATCTCTTGAGTGATCAATTAATTTCCAAATAAGGCAAGCTTCGGTCAATATTCAAAAAGGTAGGAATATTTTTCTCAATATAAGCAATCAACCAATTTAGATATGGAATATATTTCAAACAACTTCTATTCTTTCACATCCGTGTAGCTAGGGAATATTTTACGTACCATACTAAGCTATATCAAGTATGGAAGGAGAATAATCACTCATATAAGGAAAGCTTAGCAATAGTAGAACAAGTAGGTGCAATCCGTATTAATTCAAATCATATTACGGATTTAGAAATGGAGCTGTATTAGTTCCTCCTGCATGGTTAGTTAATCAGATTAATAATATCCATTTGTTCTTTGTTACGCAAGGAACTGTGAGCGGTTCTATCCTCCGTTCCCCATGTATGGTTAGTCATCAACAAAACAATCATACTCAACAATAAGAATGATAATTACGAACATAACAAGATACGTTCCAATAGTAGTTCTATCCAAGGGTTCCTCCTGCATGGTCAGTTTGTTTGGACCCAAGGATAGTGTTCAATTCTGTTTAAGGTTAGTCATCAACAAAACTAAATAATCAACAAATTCCCACTTTTTGTTTATGACAAACTTTAGGTGCCGGAAACAGCAAGTCCTGCAGATTAGTGTCTAAACCAACACAACATGGTCGAAACATAGTAGTAACAGTTTTAAGTGTAGCAGTTAACCAAGTCCTGCATGGTCAGTTAAAGGAAGGAGGCACCTGATTATATCCCCCTTTTGGCATCAACCAAAAGGAAACAGAAAATAACCAAAACAATGCCGGAAAGTAAGTAAGTGTAAGTATGATATCCCACCCCAAAAACATAATATTTGAAAAATGTGTTTATGATAGCGAATTAGTCTTCATCGGATGAGGGTCTGGTTCCGGTTCCGGGCCGGGGCCGGGCGGGCTTTTTTTGCAATTAATTGGGCCCGGAACCGGCCCGGGTTGATACCGGGTCCGGGCCTAACCGGGCCGGGCCGGGCCCGATTCCATGTTTAATTTTTTTGCCTTTCTTGTTATCCCCCGACCCCCCCCCCCCTCACCCCCTACCCCCAAACCTCCCCAAAACACCCAGCCCTACCCTAGGAAAAGAAAAAAATTGAAAAAAAAAATTAAACCGGGCCTGGCCGGAACCACCTGAGCTGGTTCAACAAAAGTTGGCCCCGGGAGCCTGGCCCATTCAAACAGGCTAAAAACCAGGAACCGGCCAACCGGTCCTGGTCCGGGCCAGCACAGTAACGGGCCGAGGCGACCCGGTTTAGTCCATCCCTATGTGACGGCAAATAGTGGAAGCGGGGGCATCTATGCTTAGGAACTGGAGAGCGGCTAGGATTTCCAGGGGGCAAGTGAGAAGGGAGAAGGTGGTACTAAATGGCAACGGTCCGGTGAAGGAGCGGTCAAAATTATTGTTGATGTGGCTATTGACACAAGCAGAGGTACCCGGGCTTGGGTTGCGAGAGATAAGATGGGATAGTTCATGTAGGCAAAGAAACATTATCTTGGGTCAAAACACATCAATGGTCAAAGGTGCAAGTTGAAACAGATTCCCTGATGGTAGCATCGAGAATTACAAACAGAGAGGGCGAGTCTTACTTTGACTCGATTCTTGACAACATAAGACACATTCTTCAAAATGAACTTGAGGTAGAAATCATCTATTGTAGAAGATCCACGGATAGCGTGACTCATGCTCTAGCAAAGGCCACACTTTCTATTATGGATAGTTGTTTTTTCGATTCTGCGTAATTGCATTGTACTCCAATTGGAAAATGATTTATTGCAGTAATATATTATCAATTTCCTGTAAAAAAAATTATTTCTATTATGATAATATCTTTAATCATTTATAAGGAATCAACACCCAATATTTGGCTACTTGCAATGTCTGAAATGGAGACTAATTAAAATGAGAAACTTGTCTATTTATACATCCTGCAAAAAATAGGGTACATATACTAATTTCTACGTGTTAGAGGACGAGGTTTTTACATCTTTGCTCATATTCACAATCAAATTCTGGGCCCTTTCTCTTTATGTACAATATAATAATCTCCAACCCATTATGAATTGGTTAGTTAGTAGGATGAAACTCTGATATGTAGTCCATTTGGTGCTTCAACTCTAGGAAATTTCATCAATTTATCCCCTCCTACTTCTTCCCATCTGCATTCCAAATTCAGGAAAAGAATTAGAAACACAAATAGAATATTATCCCAAATCAACCCTGAAATTAACCATATTCCATCCACCATATGAAACAATGATTTGCAGTTAATGCCTTATTATCTAGCTTTGAGATGATGTTTTGATAAGACAGCCAAAATTTTACATGTCAGTTTATTAGAAGTACTTTATAACTTTATACGGAGTATTTAACTAGGTAAATAGTTGAACATGTCCCACAAGCAAAAACATGACATGACTACAAATTGAAGAGGAGAAATGAATTCTAAAAAAAGTGTGGGACAAATACTTCAATTATACTCCCTCCGTCCCAGAATTATCTTCATTCTTTTCTTTTCGATTCATCCTAAATTTATCTCCTTTTTCTCTTTTTGGTAAAGAATATGTGGCTCACAACCATTCTTACACATTTCTCTCTCCTCTGCATAACTCTCCACCACACAAATCCCACTATCTTAAAACCCGTGCCCGGTCAAAACCGGAGTTAAATATGGGACGGAGGGAGTATTAAATATGAATATTCTATTGGTCAAATACTCTTATTGTACACATTCAGTGGCTAATGATCACATGTCCAACTAATTTTCACCAAATAAACCTGAAAATGTCACATGTAATAAGTGTGTGCTAGTATTAATCTCAAATGATAGTGAATAGTAGTGTGTATTTACCTGTATCTAGTTACAAAATAGTGGAGAAATGTTGAGATTTCAGCTATCCCAAGCTCTTTCCCAGGACACTGCCTAGTCCCCCCTCCAAACATCAAGAAATGATTTTGGTTGTCTGTGCTCTTATCCTGCATTTATTTATTTATTTATTTATTTAGTAAAACCCAATATTTCTATGTTACTTTTGTAAAAAAAACCAATAAATAAGGTTGGTAAACCAGGGCAAATTACTGACCAGCCATCTCCATGGATTGAAAGTATATGGATCAGGATATAGTCCAGGATCATAATTGACCTCTCTTGTGTACACGTATATCCTCCATCCTTTGGGAATGATATAACCTGCAGATACAAAAGGATAAGGTGAGGCCTATAGTATAATATAATTTTTTTTCTTCCCTTAATCATGCAACTTCTCTCTCTTTCCCCCTCTCAGCCTTGTTAGATGCACTAATCTAAATTTGGGTGTTCTTGTTTGTGTTTCTGTTGTGTAATAATGATTAAGGAACAAAGTTAGACAGGAAGGCAAACACATGGGGTGTATAGGCAGGCTGGAATGGTAGGTAAGCCATGTGAATGGAAGATAAAGAGAGGGTCCATTGTTTGGGAAGATTATCTCTATTTTAACTCATTCCCCCATCAGATGCTTTGTGCTATGTATGTATGTTCCTGCACATTTTACTCATGTGGTAAATAATGAATGTTTCTTGTTTTGTGTTTGAGAAAGGAAAATAGGAGCACAAACTATAGTTTTCCCTCAATAGGAGGAAGTAATTAAATTCTGAAAACATATTGACCATATTGATATCATAATGCTAAAATAGGGCATTATAACTTCACAAGTTATACTGTTTTTTTACTCCTATTTGAGCATATATAATATGGTGAAAGAAATTAATTAATGGACCTAAAAAGAAAATGGGTCGCTGCTTTTATGGAGGCCCAGGGCTGTACCCACTCAGGTCCGGGCTTAAAAAAAGATACACGTGCTATATCAAATCGCAGAAGATGTTCAAATTCAATGTCTCCACTCTCCATGAGTAAGGTATGAGGGGGGCTAAATGATGATTCTTAAAGAATTGGGGGACCGAATTGACCAAATTTACCATTAGTACATTTTGAGGGTCTAAAATAGTAATTTCCCATTTTTTCTTTAAAAACAATTTTGATTTACAAAAAAACCGCCCTATTACATATTAGCCCCAAACTAGACTTTAGACTAGTTGATTATAGTTGTTGAACATAATTGATCCTCACCATTAAGTTCAATATCTTTAGTGGTTTTCCTCAGGACTCCATTTACTATTGTGGCTAATCTTGAAGTTTCAAAGATCACCTGCATCATTAAAATCACAGATGTATAAGATTACATGAAACTATAAAATGGTAAAAGTTCAGGATACAAATTTTGCTAAAATAATATTCAACTTACAGCACGAGTGAACCGCATTGATTTGAAGTCATTGTAATCAATCGCATCATTAGGCGCTTTCTTTTCTCTTATGGCAATATGTTCTTTCTGTGAAATTTCAATTCAAAATTATTAAAACAATCATCATCAGCGATAAGCCGATAGTAAGCAGTAATGTGTCATTTAATCAAACTTACTCTTAGCTCATCAAGAACTTTAGGGTGATCACTGAGATACTTGACAGCCATCATTGAGGTAGTGGAAACAGTTTCATACCCAGAGTACAAAAGTGTTATAATTAAATCAATCATTTCATCGTCATTTAGCATATATCGATTCTGTTCTTCATTCATCAAGAATCCAAGCATGTCTTCGTGTTTTCCCCCGCACTCTCTTCTCTGTTCTATGAGTTTTCTCAGTAGCCTGACAATGTTCTTTCTTGCCTGCAACCCGTGCTGGTAGTTTGTGTTTGGGAGGTTGATTGGAAGCGAAAGTGTCCCGAGTACAAGCTTAAAGAAGTCTGGCATGAACTCTTCAGCTATGGAGGTAGATTCAATGCCAGCAATTTGCTTCAATGATGATAGAAATGCCATCTGGAATGTTTTTTTTAATATTGATTAGTATGTAGAAGAATGTTTCACATCTCTTAAATATGAAGGAATATACTTCTTAATAATAGTCTAGAGTGTGGTGTTTGGGCCTGAGGAATGTCTGCTCCTATCAAGAATATGACACTACCCAAATGAATTGAAGATGTTTGCAGTGATGGTGTTTTGATCAAACTGTACTACTGTAGTTATGATGTGAATTTATAAGTTGTTTTGAGGTGAAATTAAGTTCTTCCAAATTTAATTTTGAGTATATGTCTTTACTGTTTCATGTGTCAAATAAAATATGACTGAAGTTGAATCACAAATCAAATAACTCAAATAAGAAAGTAAAAGCTGATTGGTTGAAATTGTTATGAATAGAGAGAATTACTTTAATCATATAATGATTGATTTGAATAAAATGAATATTTTTAAGACAATTAAATAAAGAAAGTTGGCAAAGCTTTTGTGAGAGGGGTATTTTGTTTTTTTTTACCCTTTTTAGTAAAAATTGAGATGAATAAAGATAGAAGTTTCACCATAGAAACGTCTGAAGTTAACTTTCACCTGAACAATTTTAATTGTACTTAGGTTTGCCAATAGTGATATCTAACAACATATATTCAATCATATCTATTGATCCTAGGTCCATTTGACTTTCAGATTCACTTAAATTCACTCTAATCAATGGCCATGTGCCAGTTTAGAAAGGAGCATTCTCATAAGGATTTGCGAATTTAATTAGTGAATAAGAAATTCCTAAACCAATACTAAATGATAACTCATTGAAGAAAAATGTAACTTTTTAATGAAAAATCTTATTAAGAAAATAAAAGCCAACTAACATTGACCAATTTCCAAGGAAAAGTGGTAAGTAAGTGTTGGTAACTTCCTAAGTCGAACTTATGTGATGACATTAGTGAGTACAGTGCTACTTCAGTCCCAAAATCCGAAATGATGGGGCTATATTTTTTGGATTCAAAAATTAAGAGTATTTTTACTTTATTGTATTGTTCACTTTTATTTTTAATATTCCTAAAAAAGAGGGGAGTATTATTTTGGTTCTATAAATGATAATCTACTTTGGTTTGTTTACGAAAATGAAAAATGAACTATCATTTTAGTACAACTCAATTAGAAAATATAGGATAATCATTTTGAGACCGGGTTATAACGGTCTTTACTCAAAAATATTTTTAGTCAATGTGTAATAAAAGTGGAAGGATGAATAACTAACTACAAACCTTGTTAGTCTTTTCTTGAATATCAATCACTTTGCCATCCCAAGAGGGGCTAACATGGGATCTCATGAGATCATCAATTTTAGGTAAGAGGTGGGATTTGATCATGGAAGGGCTGATGAGTGACAATAATGCCCCTCTCATGTGCTTATGTGCAGAGCCATGAACTGCAGCAATATTGCATTTGCCCAGAATGTCCAGCATGGATTGCGGGTAGCCCGGAACCAGCCCCTTTGCCTCATTCACAAGTATGTATCTGTTCACCTCTGGATCCATTGAAACAATTGTTGGGCAGCCCAGAATGTGTGATTTAAAGAAACTCCCATATCTGGATATTGTCACAAAGGTTATTATTAGGTTTAGACATACATTAAGTATACGTTTGATAAAAGTGATTTGACTAAAATTAATTAATTCATTAAAATTTCTCGAAATCTTAAGGAGTGATATCTGTTTCAATCAGATGATTCCCCGGTCTCATATAGCTCTAAAAATTGTGACTTTTAGATTGATAATAATTGATTTTGTCAGTAATTGGCAAACATAATATAATGGTTCCTAGGTATTAACCAGCAACAGTGAAGCAGATCATTCTGAAAATGGATAGAGTAAAAGTTACCAAGTACAAAAGCCTCTTCTTTTGATCATTTGCATAAGTAAAACGTCTCCAATTTGGTTACCAAACAAATTCCAACTCGTTTTTACTTGTTCCACTTCCTATTTTGCACTTCTTGCCCATCCCAAAATTGTTTTCACTTCAAATTTTCTAATTAACATAGGTCTTGTTTGTTGTACAAGAACTCGATTTTTGAGACTTTTAATGAAGTTTCTTACTTTTAGTGAATATTAGCAAAAAAGATTTAATTTTTAAACTAAAAATAGCAATTGACATATAGAGTAACACTTGTTTGGTGTGGAAACAACAATTATTCTAACCTTTTCGTCCTTGTTTCACCTCTTTCATTACTTTTCACTTTACCACATCTCTACAATTTTACTTTTAGTTTTGGAAAAAGAAAACTAATGAAGGTAGTGAATGGAGAGAGTAATAGAGCAAAAAGTTGATGAAATAACCTGGCCCTCTGGTTCTTCATGAAGATGGGGCCTTGTTTCAAGAAACCAGTGGTTTCACCAAAAAGTGGCCAACCCATGGTCCCTGGAGGCAGCCCTTTCTTCTTGAACCTCAACTCGTTCCATCTCAAAAGGGCACTGCTGAGGAAGCAGAGGGCAAAGACAGGGAGTAGAAGAGCCCAGAGGACATCCATTAATGGGTGAGCAAGAAAGAAGGTTCTGAGAGAGAGGGATGGGCAGTATGGGGTTTTCGGTATTGAAGTCATCATGATTCAAGTGCGTGCGGTTGTTTATATAGAGGGGAATTCCCCGATGAGGGTAGCCAGTCGTGTGCAGGGTGGGCTTTGGGGCCTAATAAGCCAATATAATATGCCATACAATTGGGGGTCTCACTGTCTTACACTAATAATACTGGAGAGATGATCCTTCCCAAACTCTTCTTTAAAGGGTATCAATAAATTTATACGTACGAGTAGTATATTACTCCTTCCGTCCCCGAATTATCTTCATACTTTCCTTTTCTGTCTGTCCCAAATTTATCTTCTTTTTCCCTTTTTAGCAAAGAATTTGTGGTTCACAACCATTCTTACACATTTCTCTTTCCTCTGCAAAACTCTCCACCACACATTTCCCACTATCATCTGTGTGCCATTTGTACTTCAGGAGATAAATATGGGACGGAGGGAGTACTACGTAATATAAATTCATCTTAAAACTTTGCAAAAGTTCACCTGCACAGAAAATAATAAAGTAAAAACTGTGTGGTTGAGGTTTCTGCAGAGGAGAGAGAAATATCAGAAACCACAAAATAATTGATTAAAAGGGAAAGTGATAAAGTTTTTTGGATCGTCTCAAAAAGGAAATGTGGCAAAGTTTTAAGGGACGGAGGGAGTGTATTTTTCTTCGGTCTTTTTTAATTGCAACGGCCTACTTTTCACCTTTGTCAACACAAAAGTTTGATCATTAATATCTTTTATTCATTATTGTAGAAAAAATTATAAAATTCATATTTTGAAAACTTAAAATGAGAGGAATTTAAAAATATTTTTATAAATATACTCCGTAATTTATTATACATTAATAAATAAAATACAGTAAAAGTATGATATGTGAATAGTGCAAAAAATCAGATGTTGCAATTAAAAGAGAACATATGTACTGTCATTAAAATGTATAATACGGAGTAAAATATATTTTAATGTTGCAATTAAAATATAGGATTTTATATTACATCTCCTACATTTGCCAGCTTCTGATTAAAATCCAATTTACATCCTCTTATCTAACTGTTCGATCGGTGTTGGGGGTCTTCAAAGATGGGGTGTCATCCTTTCCTACATTTACTTTTTTGAAAAGTATTGTCATTTTTACGAAGAATCACTTCATGATAATATTCTCTCCGTCCCGAAAAGGTTGGCCAAATGACAATACTTTTCATTTCGTTTCCTCTGCACAAATTTCAACCACACAGTTTTTATTTTATTAATCCACGTAAATCAACTTTGGCCAACCTTTTCGGGACAGGGGGAGTAATTTACTTCAATTAATTACTACCTTCGTCCCTAAATTTACTTCCGTAGTACAAATGGCACACGGATTAAGAAAGTGGGTTTTGTGTGGTGGAGAGTTATGCAGAGGAGAAAAAAATGTGTAAGAATTGTCGTGAACCACGAATTCTTTGTCAAAAAAGGAGAGTGAAGTTCTTTTTTGGACGAACGAAAAAAGAAAGTTCGAAGTATTTTCAAGGACGGAGTGAGTAGTTAGAAACAAACTCCCTCCGTCCCTTAAAACTTTGCTAACTTTCCTTTTTTGGACGTCTTACTAACTTTGCCACTTTCCTTTTTAAGTAAAGAATTTGCGGTTCCAGTTAATTCTCTCTCCTCTACACAAATATCTACCACACAATTTTTACTTTATTAATTTTCGTGATGGTCAAATTTGACAAAGTTTTAAGAGACGGAGGTAGTACAATGGTACTTTTATCTTGGAAAACAGAAAATAGACCAAAAGATAATAATTGGGTGATATAGAAAATGTAAGGACACAGTATTACCCATTATTGTACGGAGTACTACGTATTCAAGAAGAGAATAGACAAAAAATGGATGAGTCTATACTTTCATAGACTCCGCTTGAAGTGGTATTTCTGGGTTATCAAAATGCTACATTTTCCGCTCATTTCAACTTTCTTAGCTCAATTTATATTATTGCACTTAATTTTTGTCTTATTTTACTTTTTTTAGTTAGTCACACTAAAGTTGTCTCACTGTAAAATTTGAATGAGTATAATTCATTCTTGGTGGATTGCCGTATGTATGTGTATGTAAGGTGTGTGGCTATATTATGTCTAGAAGCATGTGATCTCTTTTAGTATTGAGTTGCTGAAATTACGTTCCTTGATAGCCTACAACTAGTACTATTAATTTAATATCAATCACATAATTTCATTTTTTTTGAATAATTTCATCGCTCCATTTTGTCCCAAAGTTAGGGAGGCTATGCTAGCTAGAAATTCTATTGAATCTCGAAATTTGTATGGGAGATTTCCCAAAATAGGAGTGAATAAAGTTTGAAATTCCAAAATAGGATTACTTTTATTTTTATTCTCGAAATGAGACTAACATGGCAGTATTTACTGTCATCTTGTAACCGTGACTGCCAAATAGTTGCAGTACAGTGCATTTAACATGACAGTATTTATTATAATTAATGACAATATTTTTTAATTGTGGCATTATTTTTCATACATGACAGTAATAACTCCTATTTGGAGAAGAAAAACATACTTGTCCTATTTTGGAATTCCAAATGTCATTTGCTCCTATTTTGGGTAATTTCCCAATTTGTATTTAAATATGATAAAAATTAGGGAAATTGTCGATTGTTAAAAAGATGAGTAATTCTTGTTGCACACAGAATTTATACACTTTTTGTTCACATGTTTGTCTACACAGACAATTGCATATAGTTATTATTTTTTTTAAACGAGCTGCTTGTGTAGACAAGTATTAAGGGTGTACAAGACATGTACAAATTTTATATGGAAATAGATTTTTTGTAAACATAGTAGTATAGTACAATTGATTGAAGTAATAATCCATAAGAGAGTAAGAACCCGTTTCGTGACTTTGTTAGTTTGTTTATTGGCTTAACAGGCTTATCGACCAACTTTTTAACCAGACATGTAACTTTTTATTTCGCTCAATAAATTGTGTAATAATTAGAAAAGGTAAGACTGACGTTACTTTTCTGACTGTATTGGCTGAAGTTACAGTAAATGATCATTTTAGCTATTTTTCATATAATTTTTTCTTTATTTTAGTAATAAACCATATATTTTAGAATGTAATTTTTCACAAATCAACGTAATTAGCCAATATAGTCACTTCAACCAGAATTTCATAAATTTTAGCAGAATCAACCTATTCAACCAATTTCAGTGTTACCAAACGCACTCTAAAAGAGCTCATCATCCATTTTTTCTGGGGGAGAAAAAGCTTTAATGTCTTTTTCAATTCTCTTGCCTATCAAATTGGTCATTTCTCGTGTCCACCAAATCAGTCATTTTATCGTATTTCTCTTCCTTCTATTTATATCAACCCTATGATATCCAAAAACCCTACTCACAAAGGCGTATTTCTAGGGTGCTTTTCAATTTCATATAGAATTTCTCGGTTTTAATCTCTTTTAGTTTAGTTCTTCGTAATATTTATATTAATTAATATTAATATTTTCATTGAAACAAGACCGATTGCACGCTTTTATCTTATTTATTTATTTTCATATCTAGATAGATTAAGTATTTAGTTAGATATGAAACAAGTATTTTTAGCAAACAAAAATTAGCCAATGAGGAAATTAAATTGAGTGGACAAGAAAGTGTTACTTATGGGCAAGGGATGGTGTGTGGGGATGTTGATTGTGACACTAAACAACCGGGAAGTGTTGTACAAAATGAGTTTGCTAGCTCTAAAAAATAGAAATAGATTTTTCTGCTTTAACAATTATATAGAAATAGATTTTTAGGCTATCTATTGGTTTTGGAAAATGCAAGGAAAGACCACTATTTTAGTAGTGAGTTGTTTGTTTGATAATGCATGTGTTTTTCCTACTTAAGCAAGTGTTTGATATTTTAGTGTGTTATTATTGCGGCAGGCAGTTTCTTATTATTTTCTTTAGTCGCTGTTTGATACCTTTAATCCGTGAAATGTGTTTGATTTGCTTTATTTTTGAAGTCTTGTGGTTATTTATTTTCAATATTTTCATTGTTTGCTTAATCATTTTTTCTTTTTAATATTTTCATTGCTTGCTTAATCATTTTCAAATATTTTTAATATTTTCATTGCTTGCTTAATCATTTTTTAAGTATTAAAATTATTTTTAGATTTTTCCAACAGACGCCACAATATCAAATTTATAGCTTCAGTTTTAGTTACTCTGCTCAATGACATTAACATGTTAACTCGCGATAATGACAGAGGGATTTATGATTTTTTCTTATATATATTGCACCTTTTTTGAGAAAAAAATGATAGTAAATTATGATTAGGATTTTAATACCCCTATGTCCCATTTTACATGTCCTACTTTTCTTTTTGGATTATTGTTTCAAAACAAGTAAAATGATTGTTTACAGTAATTTCAGCCAATACAGTCAGAAAAGTAATTTCAACCTTACTTTTTCTTATTATTGCACAATTCAGCGCACAAAATCAATAGTTACGTGTTTGGTTAAAAAGTTGACTGATAAACATGATAAGCCGAAAAACAAAGTTACCAAACTAAATCTAAATCTGTTAAGCTTGATTTTTTAAATCTTTCGACATTTTCTTTTAGTCGTTTCTTCAAAATTTTACCTATATTTATCTGTCTATTTTATTACCGATCCCTTGCATTATCTATATATATTCTGGACCTACGGACCCTTGGCAATTCGCTGATTCCTATAATAAAGAATAATGTGCAAAAAGCCTAGCTAGGCCATGGCATTAAACTAATGAAAAAATGTTGCACAAGTGGAATGAAGCGTAAATTAAAAAAACGAGCCAGAATCTGCAAGACATTTTTAAAGATCATTATTGATATATAAATATATATATATATTATTTTAAGAAATATGAGTTAAAAATGATTGTTATAATATTGAGGATAAAAGATATCAAATGCAATATAAAATAACAGTATATTTTGTGTACGTGCAACTCAAAAAGTTACAAAAAATCACCACCAGACATCTTTGGTTACCATGTGAAGAGGTGGGGAAGGGATGAGATAATTTTGGTTTTATCTTCATGGTAAGGTTGGAAATATCTAGTCCCATTCTGCAAAGGGATGAGATAATTTTGGTTTTATCTTCATGGAAAGGTTGGAAATATCTAGTCCCATTCTGCACTTCGTGAAAGTCCATCCTGAATTTGTGATACTTAGAGCCCTTTGGTAAGACTTGAAATCGGCTGAATTGGCTGATTCTGCTGAAATTTATGAAGTTCTGGCTGAAGTGGTTGCATTGTCTGATTCTGCGATTTATGAAATAATTATATTTATAATACGGAGTATATTTTACTAATTAAATGAAGAAAAAATTATATGAAAAAATAGTTAAAATGATAATCTACAGTAACTTCAGCCTTACTTTTTCTTATTATTACACAATTCAGCGTGGGAAATCAATAGTTACGTGTTTGATTAAAAAGTTGGTTGATAAGCCGAAAAACATAGTTACCAAACAGACTCTTAACCCTCCTTATGTTTTTGTACTGTTTATCTTTTTATAAATAATGACTTTTTGTCAACATATGCTATCCTTTTTTTTATAATCCAGGTGTCGGGGCTTACGCTCCCATAATCCTGAAGTCTATGAACTACCCTCCAAAGCTCCTAAACAGTTAAATCTGGATCTGATCACAGTCAGCCTCGTCATTACTCGCTACAAAGGACGAATCCAGCAGGACTTACATCACCTTTCAGACAAAACGTATTTGAGAAATACGTTTTGTCTGAGACAGACATAAAAAATGTCTCACAGACATGAGTGTGTACACAAAGTGTGTACCCCAAGTCTGATTCTATATAGTATGGTGGGCATACATAGTCTAAACAATATCAAAGAAGATCATGTTATTTAAATAGGGGCGGTCTAATGAATTTGGAGGGATACGTTCAAAATAGAAATTTGAGGCCCCGCTTTAATATAAAAAGCTCGAAAATACTTTAGATCTAAATTTTGATTATACTCAAATCAATTAAATACTCATTAAATAATGCAATTAAATAATTACAGGTAGTAGATTTCCCTTTTTTAAATAATTAAGAAGTGTCTGGTTGGAGAGAGCGGTCACGTTGCGCTTCAAGCCATCGGAGTCGATTGCAAAGATATTCACGATCTGGTCAGAAACTTTGGTGGAAGAAATTCGAGGTAAAGAGACGACAAAGAAGGCGGAATAATCGGTGGCGACCTGTTGGCGGTGACTTGGTTCACATAGACGGAGCTGGCTAGCGAGAAAGAAGGGTCGTATAGAGATCTTTCTTCCCTCTTCCAATTTGAGTTTTTTACTCTATTTAATTTGTACATGGGTATTTTGGTATTTTAAAAATATAATACATCAATTAAGTCTAATATTTAAGTCTAATATTTAATAGTTACTACCTCATTTAAGTCTAATATTTAATAGTTACTACCCTTTTTGTCCCTTATAATTTTTATAACTTTTCTTCGGGTATCTTACTAATTTTGTCACTTACTCTTTTATATAAAGAATTTGTGGATTTTATTAATTCTCTCTTTTAGTCAATGTTGTCAAAAGATATTTAGGACGGAGGTAGTTATTTAGGACTCCACCTGTCTCATATAATTTAATCAAATTGACTTTTCTTGATCAATGAGAAGAAATTTTGAACAATGATTTTATTTATTATATTAGTTAATAATAAAGTAAAAATTGTGTGATTGAAATTTATGTGATGAGAGAAATAACTTTAACTTCTCATTTCTCACTTTAATGCAATTGGCTTTGTTTTGTGAAACGGTGAGAGTAATTTTTATACTTTTATGAAAGTATTTTTAGTAAAGAATATTTTTATACGGAGTATAATTTTCCATATTTTAAAAATTTTCATTTTAAACATATTGTTGGTCAAACTTAATCATTATTGATTAAGAAAGGTTAATATAATCAAGTTTTGGGGGTGTTTGGAAAATGACATTTAACGTTTTCAATAAATGAAAATGATGTTTAGTACTTTAAAAAAACGTCATTTGGTAAATATGGAGTAGCTATTAGCCCTAGCGTTTTTGGAAGAAACCACTGAAATGAAACGCTACAAATAGGAGAGTTTTGAGTTAGCGTTTCGAAAAATGGTGTTTTATACTCTCTTCGGTTCCAAAAGATCTTGACACTTTGGCTTCACAGTTTTTAAGGAAATAAACACTGTTTGACACTGCTTGGCACTGTTTGACACTGTTTTGTGTAAAATTTATTTGCCAAATAGGACAAATAAGGAAGTGTAAAGATATTTCTGGTACTGCTAAAAATGAAGTGTAAAGATCTTTGAGAACCGAAGTGAGTACTAATTTTTATTATCACACGGTTAAATTAATAAATATCTTCCGGCAAGCCGCTAAGTCGCTAACTTATTCCACTATCAAATTCGTAGTCCGTTAACATAACCCGCTAGTCCCTAATAGTTAATCTGAAATACCTCTTTTATGCGAGGGATGAAGTTCAGGATTACAGGGCTGGTTTGATGCCGATTACCGATCCATGCATACGTGTGTTTGACTGTGCCAATTAAATGTAACACACGTGCGTGCATTGGACAATAAGTAATGTAAGTCTTCTTCGTAGTAAATGAAGCCAATAATCGCACCAGCCAGTTTCCAGTACTGTGTTTGAAAAGGCAAATTTATTGTGTAATAAAGACAGCTACCGATGAGTCGCAATTTGTTCGTGCAACCCAACCCTAGCCTAGCTTTCTCCATGCCAGAATAGTTGTTTAAACTTTAAACCCATCACCATCAATTTAAAGGAGGCACATTCTGCCATAATAGTATTCCTGCAATAATAATCAGGACAAGCCTTGGATTTTAAAGAAAAAATAACAAATTAAAAAATAAAAAATAAGTAAAAGAAGCTTCCAAATCCTAGCCACTCGTTTATTCCCCGATCGCGATTCGGTAGGGGGCTAATCAATAACACTCCACCCTCATCCTCCAAGTCCAACTGATCATAGACGACCCAAGGGTGGAGCCAGACTTTAGGGTAAGGGGGTCAGATTTTTTTTATATAAATATATACTAATATATACTCCCTCCGTCCCTGAATTATCTTCAAACTTTCCTTTTTCATCCGTCCCAAAATTACTCCTCCTTCCTTTTTTGGCAAAGAATTTATGGTTCACAATCATTCTAACACATTCTTACACATTTCTCTCTCCTCTACACAACTCTCCACCACACAAAACCCACTATCTTAATTACTGTGCCCGGCCGAAATGGGAGAAAAAACAGGGACGGAGGGAGTATCTATTTTTTAATTTGGGGGGCAAAAAAAATTGTAAGGTAAAATTAATAAAAAAATTAAAAATGGGGGGCAATGGCCCCCTTGGGTTACATGTAGCTCCGCCCATGGACTCACCGGTTGTCCACTTGTCCCTGACTTCATCTTATTTCTCCATCTCCACTCTTCCATAAGCTTGAGCCAAAACATCTATCTTCTTCTGCTGATTGCCTTCCATCGCTGCTTCCTTCCGTGTTGTTGTCGGTTGAGGAAATTATACGGTCGAAGCCCAGCTGCTTTGCTCGCAGAAAAATGGCGCACCAAATGTGTTGGTGAAGCGACGCCTGTAAACCCTAGCCAGAGAGCCTACCCCGTCCGTCCCGTAATATAATACTAATTCCGTCTCATAAAATTCTTCTCACTTTGACTTGGCACATAGATTAAGAAAGTGGAATAAAGTGAAAATGTATGGTTGTGGTTGTGTAAGAAAAAAGTGAAATGAATGTGAACCACACAAATTGTCCAAAAATGATAAGTGAGAATTTTTTTTGGGGATGACCCAAAAAGAAAAGTGGGAAGAATTTGTTGGAGTAATCTTAAATTTAGTCGGTAATTATTTGGTTCACTTATTTATTAATCAGTTATTTTTATCATTAAAAAAAATAGTTTGTTTTTTATCATGTGCGTGGGTCATGTTTAGAAGTTTCACATTTGAAATTTTCTTCCGTATTGATAGGTTCATGGAGTAATAATAGGAGTAGTGGCTAGAAACTGATGTAATGCCTTTATATACTTTCCAGCTTTGTTATCTTTCACTACTTGAAGTAATATAATGAAAAACGGGATGCTCCCAATATCTGCTCTCTGTTTTTTCTTTCGTTTACAACATCAGAGTTACCGTTATTCAGAATTTTATGGGATGAAGGGAGTACTCCGTATGTTGAGGAGGTACTATTACTAGTTGTTTTATTAACTTTTCGTATTTCTTTTACAAACAAAATGAGAACATGGACCAAACTGATACTCCCTCCGGTTCTTATTAAAGTTCCCACTTTCCTTTTTGAGATGTCCTTTATTTAAGTTCACACTTCCATTTTAGGAAACAAAACAGTGCAAAACAGTGCCAAACAGTGTCAAACAGTGTCCAAACAGTGCCAAACAGTGCCAAACAGTGCACTCCACAGTAAAGTCAAATTCATTTTCTTAATATGTGTGAAATCAAACTAAGAACTTAAATAAGAACCGGAGGAAGTATGTTTCAACGGAACGGGTAAGGTCTGATTCCATTTACAATACTTGATCAATATACCTATTCTGAATCTACCTAGTTAACGTGATGTCGGTTAATTCTTGGAAATGCTTTTAATAACCAAGACTTATTTAGTTAACTCAGATCGTGCTTATCCTTACATATGTACGTATACCATTTTTGTACATTATATTGCATTTTTTTTCACTGCAGTTTCACGTAAAATTCCTCATTTCAACAATAATAGGATTAGTTCTTACTTTTCATCTAGAAATATTTCTGAATTCCTAATGTGCGTACAAGTTCAATAATCTTTTACCCGCACGAGTAGCTCAGTTGGTTGTGTAGTGGGAAATTTGGAACAATTATCAAGTTTTGAAATCCGCAACAGTCGTGTGGAAGTTACAGTTCCTGCGTGCTAAACTGGACCTCTGGTGCGCACAGATATAAGGTCTACCATCATTGGATCGACTAATTCACCGTGACTTACATCCTCCTAAAAATTCCGTCGAGTCGGGATGTGTGGAGCTCCTAGGATAGGAGATTCCACCTTTTGGAACAAAGTCCAATAATCTTTTAGGTGGGGCATTGGGGTGACTCATGGGATTGCTGCGATTGTACATAGAAATATATGTGGTGCTGATTCCATGAGTCACGTTTCTTAAACTATACATACTGCGGGGTATCATCTATTACGCCAAAACATCATCATGTGCGCACCTTGGAACTAAATTTTGGTACGTATCGATATTGTTGGGTGATAATGAGCTTCTTTTGCCGATCACATAATTACATTTAAATATTTATTTATTGCATTATAGTTACGAGTTTACGACTTTAGAGCATATAGCAATTTAATACTCCATTTGTGAATCAACCATATGGGTAATTAAAATGATTTGTAAACTATTTAAGTTCAATAATATGAACTGCTGGGCCGCTGGCTGCTGGCTGCTAGCTGCTAGTCAAAAAAATGCTGGTTGCTAGCTGCTGTTAATATGTAGCGGCAATAAATTCCAATGATGAATACTTATGACTAATTGTGGGATTTAGAAGTGACCAACAACGAGAACAACAATAAGAGAAAATTGTGCAAAATAGGACCAAATCATACAAAGTTTACATGATTAGGATCTACTTAGTTTTTCTCCATCTGTATGCTCTATTTAATTAGTTCTAGTTTTAGGAACCTTATTTTTTTTTTCCGTTTCTACCCTCCACCTTAGACTGCTTATTTAAGATGAAACCTGGGGCAATCGACAAATCGCAACGACGATCATTCCACACTGCCCCGCCGCCCACTGACAGTGAAACCACTGCAATCCGCTGTTGTCGCCCACTAGCGGCGCCACCAGTGAACTCCGCCACCAGCAGCGTCAAGCTCCAGCGTCTCCGATGACTACATCCTCCATGGATCTCCTTCGGAAACAACCACCTTCGTCGATCTCCTCCGGTGGTGACCTCCTCCCTCAATCTCCTCCGCCGTTGCCGCCATGCCTCTTGACGACCTCTCAAAGCAGTTTCATCACTGGAAACATCGAACCATCTCTTTTCTTTCCTGCTCTGCAATCAAATTATTGTTATCAGAATTTATTATTTATTTATTGTCTACTTATTGTCTATTTAATGTCTGTTATTTTCTAAAAGTAAGGGTATTGTGGTCAATGCAAGTGTAGTTGTGTCTTACGCTAATCTTCGGTCTTAGTTTTGGAAAATCAGTACGTTTTGCTCCTACTTGTTGAAATCTCCCCAACAATAATTGACAAATTTAATACAAATCAATTAAATCAGAAAATGAGATCAATAAATTAATTAAATTCAAATATTCACTATAAAACGATACAAAATTTACTGAGATTTTTAATAGAGATTTGCCAAAATTCATAGAGGATTTGATAGAAGTATGTCAAATATGTGTCAAAAATATTATGGCATGAGCATTTTGACAAGAAATCATTGATAAACTTATGTCAATCGCGTAATTTTTTGTAATGAATAAATATGGTTATGTATAACAAAAATAAATACAAAGTTGCAACCTTGGGGTGAAAAGAATAAAGTTAAATGTTTTCACCCCAAATTCTTGTACAACCATGATATAGGAAAGGGAAAAATAACTAAAATACCCCAAACTTTGAAGAGATGTAACATGAACACCCTAAACATGCATGTGTATTTTAAATACCCCAAACTTTATATATAAAGTTATTTTGGCACCAAAGTCAAGTATTATTTCTTTCAAAAATGTAAATTTATGATGTTAATTGCATAATTAAAATATTTTAGAATTCATGAAGACACAATTAACATTATAAACTTCCATTGAAAAATAAATAATGTGATCCTCAATCTATATAATTGCAACACTTTTAATTTGCTATTTTAAATTATACAATTATCCTCATAAGTTTACATTTTTGAAAATAAATTTTTATATAAAATTTGAGCTATTTAAACTACATACGCAAGTTTAGGGTGTTTACTTCACATCTCATCAAAGTTGAGAATATTTTTATTATTTTTCGGAAAGGGAGAAAGTGGACACTTGGAACGAGGAATAACCTACCCACTTTTCACTTCCAAGAGAGAGAAGAAAAAGCAAAACGTAGGGATAAGTGGGAGATGGGTCCCATGTTAATTTTTTTTATTATATTAAAATTCATATTTTTTTACTATCTTTCATATGATATCAATATTACCTATATGATTTCTTTTAAAAAATTGTTGAATGAATATATTTCCGATGCTGGATTGCATGAAAAAATTAGATTGACGTAGTGAATACACCAATTTGGTACAAACTAATCGGAAGTTTGATTAACTGACGGAATAAGGTTGTAGATAGTCTAAGAATATGAACCCTTCGTAGCCTCCATTACGTGCAATACGTGGGTGCTTGGCTATATGAGAGGGGCGGATAGGAGCAAACCATACGTTCTTATTAACTTTATCAACTTTAACTGGCATGGAGATTAATAAAATAAAATCTGTGTGGTTGAAGTTTGTGTAGAAGAGAGACAATTAACCGGAATCACAAATTCTTTACATAAAATGGAAAGTGGCAAAGTTAGTGAGATATCCTAAAGAAGAAAGTTGGCAAGGTTATAAAGGATGGAGAGAGTATTTCTTTTCCTTCAATTTGTTTTTTATTTATAAATATATAAAAGATTAATTTAATCAGTGTTCTCAATTCATTGTGAATGTTATGATAAAAAAAATCATTGCGAATGTTTCTTTTCATTTTGGCGGCGCAATGTTTAGTGATTTCATATTTGGCGGTGACTCACAGTATCCTAGGTGCTTATGTTTTGTTATCTTCTAACCGTGTTCTTGTTTGATGCTCATAACCCGTGGACGTAGCTCAACTGGTAGCAAGGGAGTGCCACAAGAGTTAGGTCTCAGATTGGAATCCCGCCATCTGCGATGGGGGTTACTATGCTAAAAATGTATAGGGTCTCTGCAAGTACCGGGGAAAGAGCCTCACCTACTATCTGTCAGATTGGGATTATATTCCAATTTACATCCTCCCAACGCACCGTCCGGTCAGGGTTGGGGGCCTCAGGGATGAGGTGTCATCCATTTTTTTCTTGTTTGATGCTGAGAAGTTTGTGTTGATTTATTAATGTTCCAAACAAAAGGTTGAATCCCCAACCCAAGGGTCCCCCACACCCCGACCTGATAGGATATTTGGGAGGATGTAAGTTACGGTGACTCTATCAGTCCAATGATGGTAGGCTTTATACCCGTGCGCACGAGAGGCCCAGCCCAGCACGCAGGAGATGTAACCTCCACACGATCGCTGCAAGTTTCGAACCTTGGTCAATGTTCCAAATTTCCTATCACTGAACCAACTGAGCTACCCGTGCGGGTTTGTGTTGATTTATTCATTTATAATGGAATTGAACTCCTTTTCTTTTACACTAACATTGGGACAATTTGTAGAATAAAGAGTGCACGCGAAGCTAAAAGATGAGGAATATAATACCTTCTCTAAATGAATTGAACATTCAAATCGGCTGCATTGACTGATTCTGCTGAAATTTATGAAGTTTTGACAGAAGTGGCTGCATTGACTGATTCTGCTGATTTATGAGAAAATTATATTTAGAATATATCTTAATAATAAAATACAGAAAAATTTATATGAGAAACATCTAACATGATTTTCTACAGCAACTTCAGTCAATACGGCGAGAAAATTAACTTTATACCAATTTTTTTCTTATTATTACATATTTCAACGCACAAAATCAAAACATACACATTTGGTTTTAAAGTTTATTGATAAGCGAGAAATCAGAATGACCAAACGACCTCTAAATACTTGGTTTGAGTAGACTAAATAAGTTGCTCTACACGAGCAATGATTTGATGAGGAATACTCCAGGTTATCGGTGTCTTAACTACATAAACAAGAGAGGGCAAGGGAGTAGCCGAGTAGGTTTCAATTTAGTCATTTGCATAATATTGTTGCAAATCCAGTTTTTGGTAAGCATTGGTTAAAGGGAGATATATACTACCTCCATTCCCATAAATTTTCCCATGACCATGCATTCCAGCTCACTGGATGGGAGGTTACCGTGCCTAGTGGAGGTCTCAGGTTCGCAACCCGTTGGGCACATTTAGGGGAGAGGGGGGAGGTCTTGCTCCCAATGACTCTTCCTACCTTAATGGAGTGGCACATCGACTAAGAAGGGAGAGGATCGAAATGCAGGCCTACCGAGTTCGCGTGGTGGGAGGACCTTGTTGGATTCAGGTTGTCCTGCTGGATTTGTCTTGAATTTTCAGGCCTACCGAGTCCGCATAGTGAGAGGACCCTGCTGGATTCAGTTAACAGGCTGTCCTGCTGGATTCGTCCTATGCAACCAGTACCGACGAAGGTTGACTATGATCAGATTCAGATTTAACTGTCTGGAGGCTTTCGAGGGTAGTTCATAGACTCCATAATTAGGGGAGTGCAAGCACAAACACGTGGATCATAAAAAAAAATGCCAATGTTGACTGGAATTGTACGTGAAACGATAATGTATAGAAAATGTGCGGTTCAAATTTCTAGAGAGGTGAGTGATGGATAGTCTACCCGGGGGTATATATCCGAAGGGTTATTACGGGGAATAACTTAGAGAGAAGTCAGAGCACGTAAATAAAAGTAGAGAGAGAGTGTATTCAGTATGAGTGCCGTTTTCAGCGTGGTTACAAATGAGGAAATGGGGTGCTATTTATAGTAGCAATAAATGCCGGGCAGGGACACGTGTCAAGCGCTTATTGGCCGAGGGGTCATCTCAACTGGTTGGCGCTGGCAGCCGCATGTGGCCGCATTTAATGCGGCTGTTGGATGGGACGTCTGTGCGGGGTACGGTGATCTGTACGCATGTGAGGCGGATATCTTGTCGAGTGAGATGCCTTCGGCTATAGAGCAGTAGCCGAGGGCTCTTCCACCCGATGGCACCCTGGTGCCGAGGGCTCACAGTGCCGAGGGCTACTGTTTTCGCCGTTTTCTCCCAGTTTCTTAATTTGCTTGAGAAACCCGTTCTGTGAGAATTTGGAGCCTTCGGCCAGGGGGGCGAAGGCACCCCTGGCGCGTTGTGCGGACTGCTTGGTACTCTGGGCGCTGTGATTTGGGCCTGCTGGGCCTGTTGGGCCTTCGCTGGAGTAGTAGGAGTCTGTGGGCCGGGGGTTCCCGGGCCATATACTCCATCAGGAGTCCCTCACTCCTTTTGCCGAAAGGTACTTGAGGGAAAAGGAGTAATTTGTGCTTGCCCTTTGATGTTGTCCCGTCGTGATCTCTGAAGTTGGTGAGGAGTTGTTGCTTTTATGTCCCTGCCGAAGGCAGTCCCTCAGTTACCCACATGTCGGGACTTGAGGGCTTGCTTTGTTGTTTGTTGGAGTTTCTACATCTTTTGTAATTTAATGATTTTCCCGAGGGGGTCGAGGGGGTCCTCCAGTCCCCCACTCCTTGAGGCACTTGTAAAGTGGTGAAAAGGAGTAGAGCAGTTGCGTTGCTGTTGTGGGCCGAAGGCTGTCGTTTTTTCGTTTCATTTTGGGGGGATGCCTCGTTAAAAACCTCATTAGGAAAAACCCTTTGGGAAAAAATCCTAATGAGGGAAAAAGAGTGCACCGAATTCCCCCAATGATGAATCGAAAATGTCAAACCTTGGTATAAAGTGGAGAATGACGGGAATGTCGAAGGCTCTCTCTTCTGAAGGCTCCTGTGTTGATTAGCCGAAGGCTTGCTGTTGATGTCCTGGTGGCGCCGAAGGGGAGCCCCTCAATTCGGGGATCGAGGGCCTGCTGGATGAGGGCGACAATGGAGTTGTTACCGGGGGGTCCACTGTTTGTTGATTAGTTGGTGATGAAGATACCCGAGGGCTCCCATTACCTGTGTGCCATGGGCCATCCGTCAATGAGGCACTCCCCGGGGGCTACCCGGTTTTGCAGTGCTGAGGGGGAATCCCCGAGGGGTGCCCTGATATGAAGCCTCGGGTTTCTGAAGGAGTGATCCCGAAGGCGGCTGTTATGTGCTGTGCGGGGCACAACCAGGGGGCACTTTTGAGTGATTGTACCCGGAGGCTATCCTTGATGAAGAGGAGTGAAGTAGAAAACCCGGGGGCTTCCAGAATATAGCCGTTGGAAATATAGCCGTTGGAATATGTAACGACAGGATATAGCCTTTGGGGGGGTGGCACATGTGGCGTGTGATGGGTGGCTGTTCGTGGGCGGCGTCACCGGTTGGGTGAAACGACGGTGTGTAATGATGACGGTCCGTCCGGAGGCCCGGTTTCCGGGCCCAAGCCCGGATTCCGGCGCCTATAAATACCCCAAGGCCAGAGCCATTTCCCCTTGTGGGATCATTTGTCTTAGCGAAGCTCTGCCCAAAATTCTAGTGAGAGAAACTCAGGCCTTCGGTCAAAACTTCTGCTTTCAAGGTCAGTGCCCGCTTTCCCTTCACCTCTTAGCTGCCTATACTGTGCCCTTAGGTTAGGAGATAGAAAATTTAGAAAACACTAGCGTCTACGAGCCTTCGAACTAGAGTCAGCATGTCGTCCCAGAGTGATTCTCAAGATATCTCGGGGGCGCCCTCGGTGGAGGATGAAGTCCTCTCGGACGTGGAGTCCTCAAGTGCAGAGTCCTCGGTGGGACAGGATGCCGTCGTTGCCCTGGAGTTGCAGAAATCCCTCGTAGCTGAGGCGGAAGCCGAGGGCTTTGAGCAAGAATGTGAGGACGAAGAGTTGGCCATCGCCTGGCAAGCAGCTGAATAGGAGGCACAAAGAGAAAGCGAGAGGGTCACCGTCGCTGTGCTCCCCCCTCGGGGTGCCGGGGAGGCCAGCACCTCTCGGCCGCTGAATGCGGTCCCCATCCGGGTGGCTCCCGGAAAGAAGAAGGCCAAGGCCGCTGTTCCCAAGAAAAAGGGCAGCGTAGCAGATCAAGGGAAGCCCCTCGATATGCTCGAGGGGTACTCCTATCTCAACACCGCCGCATTGGAGATCAAGTCGAAGGTTGATGCGGCGGACATCTATGTCACCCAGCTTCACGTGGGCCCCTCGGCCATCGTGGTGACACCGGGTCCGGATGACGTTCTCTCCCGGGCTCCTGAGGGCTGCATTGCGGTGCACGTCCTCTCAGTATCCATGGGGCTCCGCTTCTCCCTGCACCCCTTCCTCCGGGAATATCTTCGGTTCGTGGGTCTGGTTCCCTGCCAGCTGACCCCGAACAACCATTCTTATATCACTGGCTTCCTTCAGCTTTGCAAGTCCTGGGGGGGGGGGGGGGTGACGCCTTGCCTGGACCTCTTCTTCCAGAGCTTCAACCTGTGCCGGGGGGGCACGCGAATGCCGAGGGGTTCGCCAATCTGCAGCAAGTGTCCGCGTTCAAACTCTTCACTGAGGCGCCCTCCTCGAACAAGGGGTGGAAGGACCGGTGGTGCTATGTGAAGCTAGCCGAGAGCCCCTTCCCGAGGGAGCTGCGTGACCGCTTCAGGAGGCACGAGAAGAGGAGGAGCGCTGCCCTCGAGAAAGATGGCAGGATTCTGGCCATGATCCCGGAGGGCCGGGACAAGAATATCTCCATCAAGGATTGCACCAAAGAAGCAGATCTCTACACCCTCGGGTTCCGGCGGTACCGGTTCTTGGGGGAAACTGATGAGAAGTTCCCAGTGTTTGAGGGAGCCTCCGGAGGTAGTAGCTGAGGGCATTCTCACCCTCATATCTTAGCACGTTTGTTCATTTGTTTTGTTAATTCTTTATGCCACTTAGTAGTGACCCCTCGATCCTAACCCCTCATTTTTTTGCAGGTGTTCCAGTAAGTATGATGAACGTCAAAGGCCTCGCCCGACTCAAGAACAAACCGGCCAAGGATCCGAAGGGGCCGGACGCTGGTGGCCAAAAGCCCGTCGGTGCGCCTCCCAAAAAGCCCAAGGGCGATGCTGCTGCGGCTAAGAGAAAGCCGTCGGCAAAGGAGCCCCCCCAAGCCCCCAAAAAGTTGAAGAAGGGGGATGCCGCGAAGGATGACCCCCCGGTGGTGATTGTAGATGACCCTCCGGAGATGCCGATGGCGCAGGCGCCGAGGGGGGTCCGGGAGCCATCTCTCGAGGTCCTCACGCTCTCCCTTCCGGCTGGCACGGCCGTGTTGAATGGCACGGCTGACCCGAGGGCGCTCCTGAGAGGTATAACCCTCGATATCGACAGGGCAGCTCTCGGGGCCGATGATGATCAAGCCCTTGAAGACAGGATCCTCCGGTCTTCCCTCACGGTGAGTTCACTGTAGTTTGTCTTTCTGTTTCCCACTTTGAACTAAGAAATCACGTTCGGCCCTGACAACCCGCTTATCTTTGCAGACTTGCGTTGCCCTCGGGGAGCAATTCCGACGGCTGGAGGAATGGCGCCTCCACAAAACTGGGCAAGACGCCAAGATGAAGGAGCTGATCCTTAGGGACTCCCAGGCCACGAAGCTGATGGCCCAGCTTGAGGAGGACCTCCGGCTTGCGAGGGAGGAGGCCGGGAGGCTCAGGGAGGAGAAGGCAGAAGTTGAGGCGGCCGCTGCGGAGGCCGCAAGGAGTGCAGCCGAGGAGGCCGAGGCCATCAAGGCGAAGGCTGTCGCCACAGCCCGGGAGGAGGCCATCTCCGGGTTCCTGGACGGGGGGTGGAAGACCGAGGGGCACAAGGCATGGCTGTCTTCGGTTGTTGAGGCCTCGGTTGATGAATGGTCCGAGGGCCCGGGGGAGGAGTGGATGGCCCGGAAGGGTAAGCAGTATTATGATGGGGGTGAGTTCTTCACTCAAGCCCTCATCTACCGGAGGATGGCCCGCCATCTGAAGGTTGAGCCGAAGGACTTTGACCCGGCGGCGTACGGGCTCCCCCCTGCAGCCAGATATCCGTGTTCCTCTCCCCCCTGATGTCGAGAGGCCAGACCTGGAGGATTCCGAGCTCCGAAGGGAAGCCGAGGGCGACGATCCTGAGGCCGATGTAGAAGTTACCTCGAAGCCATCGGGGGAGGCGGCCCCCGGGAATGACATTATTTGATATGTACTCTGTAATTTGAACAATTTTGTAATAGCCTCGGCCTAACATTGTAATAACTATATTTACTCCTTGTTGTGATGAATGATTGAATGCCTTCGGGCTTTGTATCTATGGCCCTTTTTTTTTTTTAATTCCTTCCCTTTTGAATGTATGCCTTCGGTATTTTTGAATGTATGCCTCCGCTCCTTTGAATGTATATTTTAGGACTTAGAATATTATCTGATTGTAGCTAGCCCTTGGGAGCCTTCGGTAGTTGGGCATCCTCTGCTGGACATACAACCGAGGGTTTAGCAGGAATTGGGACTTAGAAATTTTTTCTAAGTGTAGCACAGCATGAGGCCTTCGGGCGTTTGTAGTAACCCAAATCCTAGGACTTAGAAAAATTTCTAAGTGTAGATTTCCCCTTGAAAGCCGTCGGGATATGGCATCCCTTCCTGATGTGTGAATGTTGGACCGAGGGCCCAATGTACAGGACTTAGAAATTTCTTGCAAGTGTAGTATGTCACGTAGCCTTCGGCTACTGGGGAATCCCAACTGAAATATTGAATAGGCCGGGGGCCAATTCTTTAGGACTTAGAAAATTTTCTTGAGTGTCGATTCCTTGTGCACTGTAGCCCTCGATTGATAGGTAGCCTTCGGCTATTAGGTCCCTTTATAAGATGAGGGTGAAATATGTAGGACTTAGGAAGATTTCTAAGTGTAGATTTTCCCTTGGGAGCCTTCGGGAGATGGCATCCCTTCTTGATGTATGAGTAGTTGACCGGGGGGGAAATATGTAGGACTTAGAAAATATTCCGAGTGTAGATCTTCCCTTGGGAGCCTTCGGGAGATGGCATCCCCTCTGATTCCACATCACTCTGCGAGATGCCCGGGGGCTGCTCATTTAGGACAGAATATTTTTTAAGCGTTGTTGTATTGCCTGGCCTTCGGCTACCATATTCCCTTGGCAGTAATATTGATTGGGCCGGGGGCCCAATCTTTAGGACTTAGAATTTTTTTCGAGTGCTGCTTCCTTGTGTAGCCATCGGGTGATAGGTGCCCCCTGACTCTACATTACTTTGCGTAAATTGATGTTGAATCCCGTTGTTGTGAAGAAGGCCAATCAGGAGTGTGTGCCCTCGGCGTACACTCTGAAGAGTTGTAGAGTTTGACTCAGCCAGTTGTGTCCCTTGTAATGGGGTAGGGGCCCTCGGTATTAATGTATAACAGCTGCCTTCGGTACATATTTGAAGGTACCTTGCTGCTATTTGTTCGAGTAGTATCCTTCGGGAAATAGGAGCCTTCAGTTACCGGAGGTACTCTTTGATTGTAGGGAGTCCTCGGCTTGTTGTGATCTGTTGGAGTGTACTCTTTGATTTCTCGCTGAGTCTACTCCCCTTCACCCCCTCTTTTTTTTTCTTTCTTTTTTTTGGTTGGTGGTGAAGGGAAGGCATCAAGAAACTTGGTTTCTTGGTTTCTTGTGTTCAAACCTCTCAACGAGAGCACCATTGTTGGATAATTGATACCCATATTGTATGAAAAGGAGAGATTGAACAAGAAAGAAGGAGAAGAAGTAGTATTGTGTATAGAATGAATATTGATTGTATGAGTTGTGTAGCCTCCTAAAGGAGTATATATAGTAATATCCGGGTCTGGGCCTCTAATATGGGCCTGACAGACCCGGTTACATAAATGGACAGATAGTACAAAAAACTAATCTAGAACATCTGAATAATAATAATAATGTACAATAATATGAATGATATCCGCTAAACGTGTGTGGGCCGCTGTCCAGGCCCAGTAGTCGGCAGACCGGGGGGTCGGAGTCCATATATTCCATCAGGAGTCCCCCCACTCCCTGAGTCGAGAGTACTCGAGGCGAAAGGGAGTAGTCCAAACTGTATCTGCAATGTTCTTCTGTCTTTGATTCCTTCCTCTCCGGCCGGGGACCACCACCCTTGTCCATGATGGGGAGGTGCCTCGTTAAAAACCTTTACTAGGAAAAAACCCAGTGGGAAAAAATCCAAATAAAGGGAAAAAAGAGTACACCTAGCGCCCCCAACATGAAACAAGGAAGGTAAGCTCCCTCCGACATAATCAATTTTGTCTAGCACAGCTCCTCTTCATCTGACTCAGCTTTCGTTCCTGCTCATGTGTGATATTTTCTGCTCATCTAGAAACTCTGACCCCTCAGTCCCCCAGTCCCCACTCTTTGAGGCGAGTGGAGACGAGGCGAAAATGAGTAAAGTCATCTTCGTACCTACACATTTAACATGCATATAAATTTTTTTCTTGGGGTTTATGTTTCCGATCGAGAGTTCGTCACTTGAAAAAGTGGAAATGTGAATTGTCAATGTAATGATAAAATACTTAGTAGAGTGGACATGCGAGCCATTCGTACGCAACGGTCGCCACTCTTGGAATGACTAAGACCGGTCTTCGTGCCCGACTTAGTCGGGGCTTTGTGCCTGACTTGGTCAGGGCTTTGTGCCTGCTCTGGGTCAGGGCTTTAAATCCTAGTGATGGGTCTCAAGCCACGGTCTACTAGGCATTTGATCATAATTGCGTGATGATGTGACATTTAACCGGAAAAAATGATTTAAATAAGCATAAATAATATGAAAATTAAAGAGTACTTATCTTTAAATGGGCTGAAATTAATGGGCTGAGAATTGGTAAGCTTTTGATTGGGCTCCCACGGTTCTAAGAGTTTAGTGAGATCAGATTGGATTCCTCTCTTCAATTTTGACTTGGTCAAACTGGCCACCATCATGTTGCTGCAGTACGCCATCTTATCCGAAGCTAGGCAACTTCCTCCTACACCAAGTCTTTTAATGAGTAGATTTCATCACAACTTGGCTAGCCATCTTATCCGAAGGCAGGCAGCTTCCTCCTAAGCTTGGAGATGACCATTGACCAGGCCAGCCCAACCATTCTCTGGTGTTGCCGGAAATGAAAGGAGTGAGAGGCGCGGAGCAACCTTCTGACAACCTCAGCTGCCATGCCTTGCTGCTGCTCGCGCACGGACGTCACTAATTCGGAACGCCGGGAGTTGGAAACATCACCGGTACCGTGGCTAGTCGTCGCCGGAAAGTGGAAGAAGGTCCCACAAAACTGCTGCTGCTTGGGTTTCTTCTAGCGGGGCCGCCGCTTGGATCGCTTGGGAGCTTCGTCCGCTCATCAGAATGAATCCGTCAGACTGATAGGGTGTGCGGGGACGTGGGTTGCGACCAGGAGCAACTGCTAGTGAGATCCAGTGGGGCTGGATCTGGAATGGCGAGCACAGGATCTGGACGATGATCCTTTCACGTTGGTGGCGAGATCTGGAGCAGCCGCAGACGTTTCCTCGCACGGGAGCATCCTGGACGATGATGACAGCTCCGGCTCAAGAGAGACTTCCAAATCTGAGCGTACTGGTGTGGCGATGAGCTTCAGCAAGCTCTATCTAGCGGCACTCCGCGACAGGCGAGATCTGTGAACGAGTATGGCGAGTTCCAGATGAAAGATTCCATTGTGGCGGCTTGGCAGACAGCGGCGACTGGCGTCAGCACTTCCGGCATAGATCTTGCAGATTCCAGATTCTTTTTTTTTTGACAATTTTTGCTCGATCTCTTTTTTGTGGTTTGGATGAATTTTTGATGTTTTGGGAGGTTTTCTCACTTGATTGTGTTCAAACCTCTCAACGAGAGCACCATATGATGGATAATTGATACCCATATTGTATAAATAGGAGAAATTGAACAAGAATGGAGAAGAAATGATGAAAGTGTATAGAATGAATGAATATTTGTTATGGTTTACAAGCCTCCTATAAGGAGTATATATAGGGAAAATCCGGGTCTGGGCCTGTAATATGGGCCTGACAGACCCGGTTACATAAATGGACTGATAGTATAAAAAGCTAATCTAGAACATCTGAATAATAATAATAATGTACAATAATATGAATGATATCCGCTAAACATGTGTGGGCCGCTGTCCAGGCCCAGTAGTCGGCAGACCGGGGGGTCGGAGTCCATATATTCCATCAGGAGTCCCCCACTCCCTGAGTCGAGAGTACTCGAGGCGAAAGGGAGTAGTCCAAACTGTATCTGCAATGTTCTTCTGTCTTTGATTCCTTCCTCTCTGGCCGGGGACCACCACCCTTGTCCATGATGGGGAGGTGCCTCGTTAAAAACCTTTACTAGGAAAAAACCCAGTGGGAAAAAATCCTAATAAAGGGAAAAAGAGTACACCTAACGCCCCCAACATGAAACAAGGAAGGTAGGCCCCCTCCAGCATAATCACTTTTGTGTAGCTCAACCTGTCTTCATCTGACTTAGCTCTCGTTCCTGCTCATGCGTGATATCTACTGCTCATCCAGAAAATCTGACCTCTCAATCCCCCAGTCCCCCACTCCTTGAGGCGAGTGGAGACGAGGTTAAAAATGAGTAAAGTCATTTTCGTACCTACACATTTAAAATGCATATAAAATTTTTCCTTGGGGTTTATGTTTCTGATCGGGAGTTCGTCACTTGAAAAAAGTGGAAATGTGAATTGTCGATGTAATGATAAAATACTTAGTAGAGTGGATGTGTGAGCCATTCGTATGCAACGGTCGCCATTCTTAGAATGACTAAGACCGGTCTTTATGCCCGACTTGGTCGGGGCTTTGTGCCTGACTTGGTCAGGACTTTGTGCCTGAGAGTCAGGGCTTTAAATCCTAGTGATGGGTCTCAAGCCACAGTCTACTAGGCATTTGATCATAATTGCATTATAGTGTGACATTCGCCTGACAAAAAGAAATGATTTAAATAAATATAAAGTCTTCTGAAAATTAAAGAATACTTATCTTTTTGAAGTGGGCTGAGATATATTGGGCTGATAAGTAGACTGTCTGGACAGATCTAGTAATTGGACCTTTAATTCCTTGAGCAGCTCGGCTGAAATAAAATAATGGGAGCTTGTTGTCCACCCAAATAATGCCAATTGCTCCATCTTTGACAGCTAACTCCCCTTCACAATTTTGGCCCTTCGTACGTGTGGTCTGCTCTCATCCAAGTGATGAGCATCTTGTGAAGAGGCAGATGAGACATCCCACCAAGGCCAAGCAGTACAGGTCGGCCGCTCACCGGAGGGTCCACGGCGGCTGAAACAGCGGCGGCGGCTCCGGCGACCCCAACCTAGATCTGGAAAACCCGGATTTTCTTTCTTCTTTTTTCTGAGAAACAACTGGCTTGTATCAAAAGAGGGCAACAGTGGTGCGACTGCGAAAGAGGAGCGGGAGTTCAGAGCTTTGGTCCGTCGGAGTTTGGTTGAGGAATAGCACCTACAGGTTGTGAATCATCGAGGCTTGTCCTCTCCGGATCTGGACCTTCCATGAGCTTACAGTGGTGGCGCACAGCGGTAGATGCCCCCCGGCGTTGGTGGTATGTTCCGTGGTAGTGGTGGTTTGCCGGTGGCGGCGATGCTAGAACAGAAAGTGTTACAGTGACTCCCCTGAGACACGATGGCGCGGTGACGGTTGCTCCGGCCAGGTCTGGGACAGGTCGGAAAAGTGAAAGCAGGGTCGTCGCTGGTCTGGAAGTACCATCACTCCTCGTCACTGCTCTCGCCGGAGAGTGGAAGAGGAACCGCTGCTGCTCAGGTTGCTTTTGGCAAGACCGGATTTCTGGAACGAGCCCTCCCTTTGACCACCGAAACGAGCCACATCTTAGCGGTGCGAACTAGATGCTCACGTCTTAGAGACGGATGACGGAGGCCACAACTCCGCCTTTGCTGGCGGCAATGTCTACAGATGCAGCCACAGGTGAGCTCTAGGGCGGTGACGAGGTCTGAGATCTGGAGCCTTACCCACGGCAGTGGGTGGTTCTTGCTGCTCCAGTTCCCCCAGAATGCAGATTCATTTTCCACCTTTTTCTATTTTGATTTTCCAGAACAGCTTTTTCTGGAATTTTTGTGATTTGGATGATTTTTGTTGTATTTTTTGGGAGGTTTTCTCACTCGATGTGTTCAAACCTCTCAACGAGAGCACCATATGATGGATAGTCTACCCGGGGGTATATATCCGAAGGGTTATTACGGGGAATAACTTAGAGAGAAGTCAGAGCAAGTAAATAAAAGTAGAGAGAGTGTATTCAGTATGAGTGCCGTTTTCAGCGTGGTTACAAATGAGGAAATGGGGTGCTATTTATAGTAGCAATAAATGCCGGGCAGGGACACGTGTCAAGCGCTTATTGGCCGAGGGGTCATCTCAACTGGTTGGCGCTGGCAGCCGCATGTGGCCGCATTTAATGCGGCTGTTGGATGGGACGTCTGTGCGGGGTACGGTGATCTGTACGCATGTGAGGCGGATATCTTGTCGAGTGAGATGCCTTCGGCTATAGAGCAGTAGCCGAGGGCTCTTCCACCCGATGGCACCCTGGTGCCGAGGGCTCACAGTGCCGAGGGCCTGTTTTCGTCGTTTTCTCCCAGTTTCTTAATTTGCTTGAGAAACCCGTTCTGTGAGAATTTGGAGCCTTCGGCCAGGGGGCCGAAGGCACCCCTGGCGCGTTGTGCGGACTGCTTGGTACTCTGGGCGCTGTGATTTGGGCCTGTTGGGCCTGTTGGGCCTTCGCTGGAGTAGTAGGAGTCTGTGGGCCGGGGGTTCCCGGGCCATGTACTCCATCAGTGAGAAAATAGTTCTAACAACATGTTTGTTACTTAAATGAAATTAACAAAGTTTTTTGAAACGTCAAAATAACGAAAGTTAATAAAGTTTTAGGAGACATACCAAGAACAAGTGCATAACTGCACAAGAGTTTGAAAGATTGACATATTACTTGCTTCTGACATCATTATAAGAAATGCTAGTGTAAATATTCCATTTGAACTAGGGAGCCATGTCATTCTCACTTGATCATCTACTCAATAAGGTCTCTTGTCAGTAGGCAAATGTTATATACCATTCTTCCATAATACCATTCAGCCATGCATAAACTTTGGTCAGATTGAGTATTCTTAGAGCTCGTTTAGTAACATTGGAACTCGCTGAATTGTCTGATTCTGCTGAAATGTATGAAGTTCTAGCTAAGTGGCTAAATTGGCTGATGCTGCTGATTTATTAAAAAAATACATTTCAAATACTTTTTATTAACAAAATAAAGAAAAAATTATATGAAAATAGCTAAAGTGATCATTTAGAGAGATTTCAGCCTATACAAAAAGTAAATTCAACTTACTTTTTTTATCATCACACAATTTAGTGGGCAAAAAAAAAAATTACGTGTTTGGTAAAAAAGTTGTCTGATAAGCTTGATTAGCTGAAAATCAAAGTCACCAAATGAACTCTTAGTTTTATTCCACCATAGCCTCAGAGACCAGACTTGTTGAATGTGATCGAAAGATATTCTTCCACTTTTGGGTTGCACATTGTCTCCATTGCACATTGTCTCCATAGGAGTCCAGACTCCAGATGTCGGTGCTAGTGTACTTTTTCTTTACCATTTTACAGGAAATTAGGTGTAATCTTTTGGTTCAAGATTTTAAGGACCTTTTTAGGAAAATAAGATACTACCATAAATGCAAGAAAAATATTATTTATACACTTCCTTATAACGACCACTTTTGTACCTACCAATGTGAGAGACTTTTTTGTCTATGAATTGTGTTCACAACCAAAACATGTCTTGTTTTGTCTATGTAAATTTGCATAGACAAAACAAGACATTTTTGGTCTGTGAACGAGTTTCAAAGAAAAAAAACCTCAACATTTGTGAGTATGAGGGTATAAGGGTGGGTACAAATAGAAAGACTCAAAATGCAATAGGTTAAGGCCTATTGTCCTCAATATTACAAAAATGAGGATAAAAGATAAAAATGAGACCTCTTTTTTATATTTCCAAAAATGTGAATAACTTCACAATTACACATTGCAGTAACAAAGTGACTCCGACCATAGTGACTTCACCTCACAGTGACTCCAGCTAATGTGGCTGCCCGTCCACTGGTCACATGACTACCCACCCATCGCCAGAGTGACTGTCCGCCCAACTCCGACCACGATTTCTGACCACCGCCGTCAACAACCATATCTCTAGCGTCCGGTCTCCACTGCCTTGTGACTGGAGCTACCCCGCACCAACCCCCTTCCTAACCCTTCCAGATCCAATCCCTCCTTAGATGCAGCCTCCTATCCACCCCAAACCCATGTACAACTGCTTCCAACCCCCACACCCCTCCTCAACCCCTCGCACACCGGCAACGACACCAACAGAGCAACGAGGTGAACCGCTGCATCGTCGCCCTAGCCGCCTCTCCATAGTTTGAACCGACCACTGCCTCACAGCCCAAGCCACATAGTCGTATCTCCGCCATAGCCACAACCCAATCTAGCTCACGATCAAACAGAAAGAGTAGAGAGCAGATTGCAACAGAGGTGGCATCCGAGTTGAAGTTGAAGGGGGCGTCGATTTAGAGGAATCCGACGGCGGCGATGCGGACTTAGGCAGCTACGATGATGTGGACTTAGGCAGCGATGGTGATGCACACAGAGGTGGAAGAAAAAGGCAACGACGAATTGTACTTGTTACTTCCCAGTCCCTACAGGGTCCGAGGTGGTTACTCCATACCTCCAGTACCGTCCTCACAAACCACCACGAGCCTTTATCACGCACTTTGTCCTCGCTTGTGCGCGCCTTGAGAAACTTTATGGGGGGTCACTCATCTCAAGAAAACTCATGTGCAATGACGCTTAACTTGGAATTCTTAGGTGATGAGCTCCCTTAAAAGAAGATGCACCTCTGTAGTTATGAATAGTACTATTAATCATTTTAAATTAATCTCAAGTGTTACAATCACCCCCACTTAGGAACGCAACATTCTCGTTGCACCCATAAACCAATCTTAATCAAACCACAGAAACCTCTCTTGCTAGGTGTTCGCCCGATATCCAATGGATCAGCACACTGTCATAGGGTTGATCTGATACCACTTGTAACACCCCCGCCTCTGTAGGGCCCAATGTAGTTATTCGATACCTCTAGTACTGTCCTCATAAACTACCACAAGCCTTTATCCTCACTCATGCGTGCCCTGAGAAACTTCCCAGGAGGTCGCCCATCCTAAGTCTACTCACGTGCAAGCACGCTTAACTTGGAGTTTTTAGGTGATGAGCTCCCTTAAAAGAAGATGCATCTCTGATTTTACGAGTAGTACTATTAATCCTTTTAAATTAATTTCAAGTGTTATAGTAATTCCTTCGCTGCATAAGACCCGCTGGTGGAGAAATTTAGGGAAAATACATGAGGGGTATTGGAGATATTTCACATCTAGTTTAGTCACATAATTGTCCAAAGTGAAATCTGGTCCCATTTATGTCTGTGATAAAGTCACCGATCACATTTTTGCCATTCATTCATAGGTTAATAAGAAGAAATGAACACCCCGTTTGGTAAGGATCAACCTCCCTCGAGAAAGAAATGATTCCACCAAGAGGATAGCTTAAATTGAAACATACAAACGAGCTCTTTAAACATGGGACTATGGGAGCCCCAGAATAGTTGAGAGAAAGACTTGTCACATTTTACAAAATACAAACAAGTGTTTAGATCCTGTAGTGTATGTTCACATTTGGTTATCCTCATCACATTTCATCTATTTCTTTTTTTTGAAGGATATTTCATCTATTTCTTATTCAAGTGCTAGTGCTACTATTTATCAACAGGATACAGGGCAATTAATAAATAAAGAGAAAAGCGGCTTTGTGATTGGGAAGCATACACCACCAGGAAGGGTCTCACATATTCAACATGAGCTAGATATGAAGATATATAAGCTTCCTATGAAATATCTTGGAGTGCAGTTACATACATGTATTACAAAGTGGACTCATCGTAAAGAATTAGTAGATGCAATTGATAGAAAACTAAATTCTTGGAGTAGCAAGATGCTAACACAAGGGGGTCGTCTTATCCTTATTAAACATGTATTAAATTCTATCCCCATTCATGTCTCTGCATCTACTACTCTTCCCAAGTCGATGATAAAGGTTTTTAACAAAAAAATAACAAATTTTTTTCTGGGGAAATAAAGATTCTTAACCGAAATATCACTAGGCTCGGTTTAAGAAACTTTGTAAACCTACTGAACATGGGGGTGGGGTATTATGTCATTGACAGATATCCAGAAGGTGACAACCATGAAATTGTGGTGGGAGTATCAGAGGGGTGAGTCCATGTGGACTGATCTTATGCAAAGTAAATATGGTAGGTGGGGTCTGGGAGAGGTTAAACCCTTTGATTCTCCAACTTGGAGAAGGATCAGCCAAATACATGAGGAGGCTGAAAACATGGTGATTAGGGGACCTAATACTATTACATGGAAACATACAAAAGAGTGAGAATTTACATCAAAATTAGCCTACTTAGCCCTGTGGCCAAATGTAGGGAGGACTCTTTCAAACACATAGATATGGAACCAGAAACAAGTACCCAAGGTCAGGGTCTTCCTCTGGAAATTATGACATGATTGCCTGCCTTTTCCTGAGCAAATGGCCAAGTTCTGGAAATTATGACATGATTGCCTGCCTTTTCCTGAGAAGGGGGTTAAACATCAAATAGGAGATCATGAGATGGTGGTTTGCCAAATCAGGGAAGAATCTGGATAATTTATACACTCTCGTCATACCTGGGGTTATCGTGTGGCAAATCTGGAAGGCCTGTTGGGAATCGGTGTGGAACGGTTCTGAGCAGGAGGCAAAGCGAGTGGTTGTGAAAATAAAAAAATATATGTTAAACTGGTGCGTGGTAAACTCTAATCTACATGGAGGAGATAGATTAAAGAAGATTGGTTTCATACCGTCTTCTTTCAAGAGCAAAAGACCTCAAGTTTACAGGTGGGTGAAACCGGAAGTGCCATTCAAGAAGTTAAGCTGGGCAATCTTCAGGGGGAATGACAAATCCTCAACGGGATTTCTGCTAAGAGACCAAGTGGGAGCGTTGATTGAGGCAGAAGGTTTTCCTCTAAGCGGGTCATCTGGGGAAGACGAAGAAGTGTTCGAAAGAGCTCTTAGGTGGGTGGAGTCTCTACGATTGCCTAATGTGGAAGTCGAGTGGGCTTTTTCTAGAATGGAGGAGGTGGGCCGAAGCTTTAAGGACCGTTTTCAGAATATTTCATTTTTGGTTATCCCGACTCAAATCAACAAAGTAGTGGGAGTAGTGGCCCGTTTGGGTATGTATGGACTAATCAGTTGGAGAACAGGAGATATAATTCCAAAGGAGTTAAAAGGGGTGATGGAGTATATGGGTCTAGGCCCCAGGACCCACATACTCAGAAGAACAGAAGGTACCACGATCACCGGGTGACCTCGTCGGCCATGCCCTCATCGGCCATGCTCTCATCGGCCATGCCCTCATCGGCCAGAAAAAGGTCTACTCAGAATATGATCCAGAAGCCCGGAGAACCGGGTGCCCTCATCGGCCATGCTCTCATCGGCCATGCCCTCATCGGCCAGAAAGAAGGCCACCCAGAATATGATCCAGAAGTCAGGAGAACCGGGTGACCTCGTCGGCCATGCCCTCATCGGCCATGCCCTCATCGTCCATGCCCTCGTCATCCATAGATAGCCTCTAGAACAGGATTTTATACTTATCATTTCTATACACTTTGTATCCGGCCCATTAGTGGCCCTGTTGTAAATGGGCCTCCCAATCCCAAGACTGAGGAGCCCAGCCCTAATTTTCTCTATAAATACTCCCCTTGGGAGTAGTTGTAAGGGTTCACAAAATTCATTAATACAAAGCAAATATACTACTTCTCTCTCTAGCTCTCACTTCTCTCTAGATATGTACTCTATCATTTGGTGCTTTCATTGAGAGCTAGAACAATCAAGTTAGTCTCCTCTGTCGCTACCAAGCACAGCTAACTGACAATGGGAAGAACTAAGTCAAACCGCAACCTCCTCAGCAAGGCCATCCCTGAGGCCCAAGAGAACCGAGAACACGAGGAGGACGCTACGGCCGACAAGGCTCCCGTCGGGGATGTCTTCCATGAAGCCATCGACCTCACCACTGACCTGCGCAACAAGCTTAACGACGTCGCCCCAGATGCCCGCATCAGCTTGGACAAGAAGCGCGCAGAAAAGGGTGACAACGTCTCTAGGCAACCGGTTTCTCCTGCCGTTGACCCTCAACTGCAAGCCGCTCTCTCGGCCATCATCGCCAGCCTGGCCCAGAACCCCACCGTCCTCAGCGCACTCATGCCAAGGACTAGGGAGAACACTACACCACCTCCTCAGCCCCAGCCGTTGGCCATCAAGTTAGGCAACGACGAAGGGGTGGTGGCCCAGGACACGTCGTCATCCCACTCCCACCCTGCTTCCCCACTTCGAGCTGGACCGGCCCCAGCGCGTGGAGAAGCCTCAGCCTTTAATAGGCTAGGTGACACGCGTCGTCGGCCTGCTTCGGAGAGGATGGCGGGACGGATTGGTGAACGTGATCCTAGCTCACCAAGGGAAAGATTGGGGTCCGTATCCCGGACAGCGGATCGGCCCCACCTGGACAAAGGCAAAGGAAAATTGCAAGAGGACAATGCGCGCCATCGAATCAACACGACTCAAGAAGCTCGCGTGCGCAACCAGCAACGCGCCACTACGGCCGCCAAGGACCCTTGGGACGAGGTCATCGCCCAGCTGGAAAGGAGACTGGCCCAGATGGAGGCTAGACAATCGGCCACCATCCCTACGGCCAACTCATCCGAGGGTCCAGGTTACCACGCGCTCATGCTTAAGGTCAGTGCCCTGGAGAGGGAGCTGGCCGACGGACGTGGTGACCCCATCATCCAAATCAGAACAAAAACTCCCTTCACCACGAGGGTGCTCTCGGCCCCAATACCCGAGAAGTACCGAGGGAACGCCATCAAGCCCTATGACGGCCGCTCTGACCCTCAGGAGCACTTCAGCCGCTATCAAAACAACATGTTGATGGTGAACGCATCAGATGAATACCTCTGCCGTTGGTTCCTTTCCACTCTTGAAGGGCCAGCGTACGAGTGGTTCAACGCGCTCCTCGAAGGAAGCATAGATTCGTGGCATGATCTTGCCCAACGCTTCCTCACCCACTTCGCAGGAAGGAAGCGCGTGAAAAAACATTTCTCCCACCTCCTCTCCATCAAGCAGCAACTCGATGAATCACTTCGGTCTTTCATCGATCGATGGACGAAGGAGACAGACGAGGTCGAAGGTGCCGATGAGCGCACCCTCCTCGTCTTCTTCCAAGGCGTTCTCCGCAGCAGCCCCTATGCGAGGAGCCTCATCACTGACCCGCCGAGGTCATACACCAAGGCACTCCAACGAGGGAGCTTGTACGCTGACGCCGATGAGCTCCACTCCCGCAAGAAGGATGTAGGCCAACCATCAAAGAGGTCAGACGAGGCGTCGGCTCCAAACGCATCCTCGGCCGGGGGCCATGCCCGCCGAAACCGGAAGGAGCGCCCATGACAGCCGAGGACGGACGTCCCAAGGACTACGCTCACGCACTCGGTGGATACCATCTTCGACTATGCGGAGGAGCAATGTCTCATCCCTAAAGATCCCCGGTCGGCCACGGAAGTCTACGCCGTCCACCAGGGTGGCACTTATTGTCGTTACCACAAGAACACCTCCCACAATACAGACGACTGCGTCGCGCTGAAGAAAGCCATTGAGCGCTTGATTCAACGGGGTGAACTCCACCAATTTGTCAAAGTTACCCCAAGGAACTCCACCGGCAATCAGGAAGGGGACACCTCAACGAAGAAGCATGAAATTTGGAAGCTCAGCGATGGCGAGGACTTCGAGGAGCCCCAACTGAAGAAGCGTCACATCCGCTGACTGCGTCCTTCCTCGAAGGGACGCACGGCCGACGGCTGGGCCTCCATGGTGAAGTTCTACCAGCAAGCCGACAGACGGCTTATCCCTCAAAATATGAAGGGCCCTACATCTTGGTGAAGTTCTACCAGCAATCCGAAGAGGGTGCAGACGGCAGAGCCCCCACCCCAAGGTCAGAAACTCATTGGGAAGCTAACTCTTGTACGAGTTACCCCCCTCGGCCTCGAGCCACTGACCCTAATAAAAGCCGTTTCCATAACCAACGCACCTATTGTGTTCTGCTTATTTCTTGTAAAGTTTAAGTAAAGGATGCCACAAAACAAAGCACGTCGTTTCGGGCCCTTCGAGCGAAACGCTCAGGTATGGCCGACGACGCCACACAACAAAGAACGTCGTTCCGGCCCCTTAGAGCGAAAGGCTCAGGTATGGCCAACGACATCCCAGGACGAGGGGCCCGCAAACGGCCCACGTCTCGAAACGGGAAGCTCATCACGTCGTCCTCGCGCTAAATCGTGTCGTCCTCGCGCTAAATCGCATTACGACAGGCCTGAAAGAATGGCTGAGATGACAAAATCCCCACACATGGGGTTGGGAAACGGAAGCCGTCGGTAACCGACCAAAAGCCTAGCCCGCGCCGTAAATAGACGACGGGACCCCCCAAGATCAAGGGACGATCCAGCGCCAGAGGCCGGACAACTGCCCTCCTGGACTCCCTATCGGCCAAGGGAATAGCAACCCCCTCGGTTGAGTCTGAAAGAAGGACCCCCACTCCTCGCTCATAGCAGTAGAGTAAGAAATAAAAGAGGGACAGCCGAGGACCGTGCACTCGCCGTCCTCGAGCGAAATCCCCACAAATCAAAAGAGGGAAGCCGAGGACCGAGCACTCGCCGGCCTCGAGCAATAAAAATGAAATCCCCACAAATCAAGCCACATATTTGGCTAAGTACATATCACGCAAATACTATGCATTATGGACGAAGCAAGATCATATATGCGGATCAGACGAGCGCTCAACGTCGTCCTTCATTATAGGTACGGCTTCGCCATCCTCATCATAGGACCGGCTCCACCCCCTTCATCTTCAGACGACTGGCTTCATCAACGTCGTCGTCCTCAGATCACGACAGACCCCCCGGTCTCAACGTGATCCTTCATCTCAAGACCGGCCTCCTCAGCGTCGAGCGTCTTGAGCTAGCGAGCGGGCTCGCCATTCCCTTCCTGGATGGTGACCCTCGCCTTCATATGAGGAGCGGCTTCATCAGCGTCGTTGTCCTCATATCACGGCAGACCCCCCGGTCTCAATGTGATCCTTCATCTCAAGACCGGCCTCCTCAGCGCCGGACGTCTTGAACTAGCGAGCGGGCTCGCCATTTCCTTCCTGGATGGCGACCCTCGTCTTCATAGGAGGAGCGGCTTCATCAGCGCCGTCGTCCTCAGATCACGGCAGACCCCCCGGTCTCAACGTGATCCTTCATCTCAAGACCGGCCTCCTCAGCGCCGGGCGTCTTGAACTAGCGAGCGGGCTCGCCATTCCCTTCCTGGATGGCGACTGTCGCCTTCATAGGAGGAGCGGCTTCATCAGCGTGTCGTCCTCAGTTCACGGCAGACCCCCTGATCTCAACATGATCCTTCATCTCAAGACCGGCCTCCTCAGCACCGGGCGTCTTGAACTAGCGAGCGGGCTCACCATTCCCTTCCTGGATGGCGACCCTCGCCTCCATACGAGGAGCGGCTTCATCAGCACCGTCGTCCTCAGATCACGGCAGACCCCCCGGTCTCAACGTTATCCTTCATCTCAAGACCGGCCTCCTCAGCGCCGAACGTCTTGGGCCAGCGAGCGGGCTCGCCATTCCCTTCCTGGATGGCGACCCTCGTCCTCAAAATGAACGGCCCCTCGGCCTCAACATGATTATCTATCTCAAGGCCGACATCCTCAGCACTGAGAGCCTTGAGTTTACATGACGAATGGCTTCATCAAATGCCTTCGTCATCATTTATTTGGACCGGCTTCATCAGCACCGTCGTCCTCAAATCATGCCTGACCCCTCGGCCAAGGCGTGATCATCTATCTCAAGACCGGCTTCCTCAGCGCCGAGAGTCTTGAGCCAGGGATCGGGCTCACCATCCCTTCCTGGATAGTGACCATCGCCACTACATGACGCACGACTTCACCAACGCCTCGTCATCATTTACTTGGATCGGCTTCATCATAGCCGTCATCCTCAAGTCACGCCTGGTCCCTCAGCCTTGGCATGATCATCTATCTCAAGACCGGTCTTAGCCATTCCTTTATCAGATGGCGACCGTTGCACGGATTTTCGGACTGGCCCCTCAGTGTCGTCCATCCTCACGTCACGACTGGCCCCTCGGCCAAGGCGTGACTATCTATCTCAAGACCGGCTTCCTCAGCGCCGAGAGTCTTGAGCCGGAGATCGGGCTCACCATCCATTCCTGGATGGTGACCATCGCCACTATATGACGATCGGCTTCATCATCGCGACCGGCCCCTCGGCCAAGGCGTGATTATCTATCTCAAGACCGGCCTCCTCAGCGCCGAGAGTCTTAAGCCAGTGAGTGGGCTCGCCATTCCCTTCCTGGATGGCAACCCTCGCCTTCATACGAGGAGTGGCTTCATCAGCGCCGTCGTCCTCAGATCACGGCAGACCCCCCGGTCTCAACGTGATCCTTCATCTCAAGGCCGGCTTCCTCAATGCCGAGAGCCTCGAGCTTGCATGACGAATGGCTCCATCAACGCCTTCGTCATCATTTATTTGGACCGGCTTCATCAGCGCCGTTGTCCTCATATCACGGCAGACCCCTCGGTCTTAACGTGATCCTTCATCTCAAGACCGGCCTCCTCAGCACCGAGCGTCTTGAGCCAGCGAGCGGGCTCGCCATTCCCTTCCTGGATGGCGACCCTCGCCTTCATACGACGAGCAGCTTCATCAGTGTCGTCGTACTCACATCACGACCGGCCCCTCGGCCAAGGCGTGATCATTTATCTCAAGACCGGTCTTAGCCATTCCTTCAGCGGATGGCGACCGTTGCATGGATTGTAGGACCGGCTCCTCATCGCCGTCGTCTTCACATCACGACCAGCCCCTTGGCTATGGTGTGATGCTCTATCTTAAGACCGGTCTTAGCCATTCCTTTACCGGATGGCGACCGTTGCATGGATTTCGGACCGGCCCCCCAGTGCCGTCGTCCTCATATCTCGAGACCGGCTCCCAACGCCGAGGTACTGTTATAGCGACCGGGCTCGCAATTCCCTTCCTGGACAGCGACTGCCGCCTTCATATGACGCACGGATCATTACCATTGTCGTCCTCACATTCAGACAAGCGGCATCCATCGTCTCGTCCTCATATTCGGACCGGCTCATCAGCACCGTCGTCCTCACCACCAGGCGGGCGTCCACACCTAGGCCGAAGGGTTCACCCCTTGGAGTTCATTTTTGGGGATCCGGTGTGCTCTTTTTCCCTCATTAGGATTTTTTCCCACAGGGTTTTTCCTAATGAGGTTTTTAACGAGGCACCGCCCCATTGTGGATCAAAAGGTGTCGACCCTCGGCCCCCTATTGAAGACGTGTATTGCTCTACTCCTCTTCACCTCACTACATGAGCCTCGAGGAGTGGGGGACTGGGGGACTACATCGGCCTCCACATACATGAAATCATCCAGAAAGCAACAAAAAGCAAGGACTACCAATTGGTACCTCCGTCGGCCATGTCTCCATCGGCCAAAAGAAGGTCTGGGGGACTACATCGGCCTCCAGCGTAAAGAAACAAATTCAAAATCGAACGAGCACAAGCCCATGACAATGGCACCTCAACGTCCAACAACCATGTGTTCACCCTTCGGCCAGGCCGAAGCGCAAAGCAGGACACACACCGTCCTCAATGTCAAGGACAGACATCATCCTAAAGATCAAGGGCACGTGTCGTCCTTAAAGACAAGGACACTCCTCGTCCTCAAGGCCAATGGCACACATCGTCTCCGGGACTATGACATTCATCGTCCATATCACGAACAAAACGAACGCACCCGAACGTCCGCAAGCGTAAGGTCCATCAATTAAAGTCAAAAACACAAGGGCATAACATTCTTCGTCCACAGAGCCAAGGGCGCACAACGTCCTCTGGTCCAGGACCCTCATCGTCCTCAAAGTGAAGGACATTCATCATCCTCAAAATGAAGGACGCTCATCGTCCTCAAGGTGAAGGACATCCACCGTCCTCAAAACGAAAGACATTCATCGTCCTCAAAATGAAGGACATTCATCGTCCTCAAAATGAAGGACATTCATCTTCCTCGAAACAAAGGACACCCATCGTCCTCAAACAAGAGATAACCACAATGGCCTCCTCAGCCCAAAGTACGAAATTCAACCATCAACGGCCAGGAATAAGGAAGCACTGTCTTCATCGGCCACTCATGACAGAGGACGCTCATCGTCTCCACCAAGCAAAGGCACTCGTCGTCCTTAAACAGAAAACATGCATCATCCACATGACTAGGGCCCTTTTCGTCCACATCGAGGAGCACGCAACGCCCAAACAAAAAAGGACATAAATCTACTCTCCTTCACTTCGTCAACGTCTCAGCTTAGAGAGTGGGGGACTCCTGATGGAGTATATGGGTCTAGGCCCCAGGACCCACGTACTCAGAAGAACAGAAGGTACCACGATCACCGGGTGACCTCATCGGCCATGCTCTCATCGGCCATGCCCTCATCGGCCAGAAAAAGGTCTACTCAGAATATGATCCAGAAGCCCGGAGAACCGGGTGCCCTCATCGGCCATGCTCTCATCGGCCATGCCCTCATCGGCCAGGAAGAAAGCCACCCAGAATATGATCCAGAAGTGAGGAGAACCGGGTGACCTCGTCGGCCATGCCCTCATCGGCCATGCCCTCATCGGCCATGCCCTCATTGGCCATGCCCTCATCGGCCATGCCCTCGTCATCCATAGATAGCCTCTAGAACAGGATTTTATACTTATCATTTCTATACACTTTGTATCCGGCCCGTTAGTGGCCCTGTTGTAAATGGGCCTTCCAAGCCCAAGACTTGGGAGCCCAGCCCTAATTTTCTCTATAAATACTCCCATTGGGAGTAGTTGTAAGGGTTCATAAAATTCATTAATACAAAGCAAATATACTACTTCTCTCTCTAGCTCTCACTTCTCTCTAGATATATACTCTATCAAGGGGCTATTGAATTGGATGCTTCATCAACACCGCACGTGAGTTAAGGAGATCTTCTTTGGGCATTTTATAATTTTTCTAATAGCTTTGTTTTTTATTGGGCTTCTCGAGTTGTAACTTTATTTATTTCTAACAAAATCCGGTAAATGTTTCCCGGCATTTGTCCCACTGATTTTGGTGGTTTGCCTACCGGATTAAAAAAGCTAGTACTACTATTTATTTTATTATTCCCATAATCATTGTTCAAATGTACACTACTTCAGCCGTAGTATTACTTGGACCAAGCATATTTCAACGCCATTGTTCAAATAAAAATCTTCACTTTATTAATAAATTTGGTTCTTTGACTAATCGACTTGATTTTATTTGTACTTGAATTTTTAATGTTAGATCGTGTGTAGAAAATACGGAGTATAAATCTGCAAATCTATGAGCTGAGCATACTCCATTCTAGAAGCACATGAATCACACTAGTTGACGTAGTTTTCCTTGGAGGCAAAATGACATGTTGATGTGAGTTCTCTCGCACTTAAAATAGAATGTAGAATAATGATGTAAGTACGAGTATCGTCTCCATAGGGACGAACAAAAGGGAATTACGAATTAAATAAATTCAACGATTAAAAATAAATAAATAAAATGCGTTGTGCGAGATTTGATTGATTGGGAAAACTAACTAATGCGAATGAACGATTAAAATAAAAGAAATTAAACTAATGGGTTCTTTCTAATTAATGACAGTAGGGAACAGGGATTGATTCCGGGGTAATCGGATTTTTGGCAGATCAGACTTAATTACATGAAATTAATTTAATTGAGTCTAGCTAATCAATACTAAGTTCTTACCGCTCTCGCGGCATAAAGTACAATAATTTAGGGGACAAGACTGATCTTTCATGCGACAGTATCCTAAATTATTGCCAAAACGAGCGAGTTTACGGCCCCTTAATCGCTACTAATCTCTTAGCGAGCGATTAAGTGTGTGTGAATGTGTCTCAGAATAAATTAGATCTCTCTTAATTTATTCTACAATCAATTGTAAATCTAGCCGCGGTTCCATGTTACAAAAGATAGCAATTAAATGGTTCAAACACAAATTAAATGTCATTCATGCAATTAATCATTCAAGAAACTAGCCATACATCATGATTAACCCCTTCATCAATCCTAAATCCCTAATTAAAACTACTCACAACTCATAATTGAAGAATCAATAGAATTGGGAATAATAGAATTAATTGTCATTAATTAAAAAGATGGAACTTACAAATAATCCAAGGGAATTGAAGAACAAGATGGAAAAGTAGAAGAAATTTCGTCCCTAGACCTCCTTCTAAGCTCCCCCTCAAAACAGGGGTTTACAGGCTGTTTAAATAGTAAAAACGGAGCAATTCGGGCAAAATTAGGACTCCATGGGGCACGCACAGCGCCCACGCACGCGTGCGTGGCGTCCGTGCGTCCGACAGACTTGCGTGTAAAAAACGTTGGACGCAGGACGCACGCGTGCGTCCCCCACACACACGCGTGCGTGGCTTCCAGTGAGTTTCCCGCCTTCTCTAATTCGAACTTGACAAAACTTTCTTTATGAAAGTTGTAGATAATGAAGTCCTTTATCCACCACAACTTGCCGAATTGGATTTAAATCATCCAATCAAGAGATATGAATAAAATGGTGGAAGGTCTCATTCTGAAATCGCAACAGGGATCATCTGACTTCATCGTCTGTTTCACTTTCTTCTCTCAGATTCTTGCAATGGTGTCTTGATATGATTTATAGCCCTTGAAGTTAGCTTTCATATGCAACTTGAATCGTGTCCTTTGAATGCTTCTACAAAGAGATATGATTGAACGATTGACATAAGGATATTCTGAACGTCGTTTTCAAGCTCTATTTGTCTTCTTTTGATCCCGTAGCCAATCCTAAAGCTCTTTTGTCATCAAATCTTCATTGGTGAACCTCCCGGTGACCTCCAAAGCTATTAATTCACTCTCGAATGCTTCTCAAGTTGTCCCGATTGCTCCTCAAGCGCCGGTGCCGGATTCTAAATTCCTGATTTTGACTCCAAATAACACAAAACTCGAACCGACGCCTGATACACATAACTTGAGCTAAAATTGAGATTTGTGACACCTAAAAGTTAGGGAAAACATCAAAAACCGATCCCAACATGCATCAAATGCGTGTTGTAATACAGACTTATCACATGTATAATACTAACTGAGTTTCGACGGATAAAAATATGAATGCTCGTGTTTTGAACAAAAATATGATTAGTCACTGTGTACAAGTAATTGAACAAGGGTCACTATAGTTATTTCGAACTAATAAATCAGTGATAGAGGTTGAGTCACCGAAAACTAGTCACTAAATATATCACTTTTTAAAAAAAAATTAAAATGAGTCATATTTTGGTCTTTTGATTCCAATCCTTGTTCACTATGGGAATAGAAGGTTTAATGGCCAATATCAGTTGATTGAAACGGCAGAATACTCAAAAATCAGTGAAAGTTTAGTCATATTGCGGTTGAGTGATAAAAAAATATTTAAAATATAACTGTAACATTTAAAACTTTGTTTGTTGGAGAATACTCGCATTTTAATCATATTTCAGCTAGCTAATCCAGTCACAAAATTGACTTAAATATCAATTTTAGATATTTTTATTACAATACAAACTAGAGAGCGAAATCAAAATATGTTTATTTGGTAAAAAAAAAATTATAATGTGATTGATAAACAAAAATTTAGTGTCACTAAATGGCTATAAATATAGTATCTAACAGCAGATTGCAACATTTAAAACTTTGTTTGTTGCTTGTACAAATATAAATAAAATTTAGATCCTATTTAAGAACCTCTGTTTTCCATCTTATCACTCCTAACTTTTTATATATTAAATCATTAACTCTTGATTTCGCGCGTTGATTTTCATGTCAAATTGGCTGAACTTATCATAAAACAACATTTTTCCTATTTTTTATTTGATTCTTTTTTTATTTTATTAAATAAATACGTAGTATATTTTAAATCTAACTTTTTCACAATTCAACCGATTAAGTCAATTCAATTGATTCAAATAAAATTTATTAATATCAACAGACTTAACTGATTCAGATAATTTTTAATATTATCAAAAGCATTCATTATGTAAGTAAAATTACTTGTATATTCGATCTTAGAGCTCATTTGGTAACACCAAAATGGGCTGAATCGGCTGATTCTATTTAAATTTATGAATTTCTGACTGAAGTGGCTGTATAATTAGCTGATTCTGCTGATTTACGAAAAAATTATATTTAAAATATATTATATAAATAAAATAAAGAAAAAATTACCTCGTGTATGAAAAAATAGCTTAAATGATCATCTACATTAAATTCAGTCAATACATCCACTAAAATAACTTCAACCTTACTTTTTCTTATCTTCACACAATCCGACGCGAAATAAAAAGTTTCATGTTTGATAAAAAAGTTGATTGAAAAACCCAATGAGACTTGAAAAGTTGGGTCTGGTAGGTCGTAAGTCTAACCCATATAAACCGGTAGTATTCGTGTTCCAATTTTTTTGTAACACTGGAAATTTAAGTAATACTCCGTAAAAAACATGGATTCCAAGTTTCGAATACAACTCCGACCAACAAGCTAAAAAATCATGTAGAATTCTATAGTCTATTTGTTAACATCAGAATTGTTTGATTTTGTTGAAATTTATGAAGTTCTAATTTAAGTAGCTGTATTGACGGATTATGCTGATTTACGAAAAAGAAATTATATTTAAAGTATTTTTTATTAATAAATAAATAAAAAATTATATATATATTTTTTAAAATAGTTCTTTGCAGTAAATACAACCAATACAGTCAGAAAAGTAAATTCAATTGTACTTTTCTTATTACTCCGTGATACACAATTAAACGCGCGAAATAAAAAATTAAATATTTGATAAAAAAAACTTATTGATAAACTTGATAAACCAAAAAACGTACTCATCCCACGGACTTTTAATCTATTTTCTTCTCACCGGTTTGGACTCGCTCTCCTCGATCTCTTGAGCTAGGCTAAAGGCATCCCAAAATGTTATCCCATTTCTAATGAATTTGAAGGTCTCGGTTCAAAATATAAAATCGGGGCCCCACATTTCTATGAAATATTAAAAAAAATCTCTATCTAAATACTTAAACTCAAATCAATTGATTACTGATTAAAAGAGAACTAAAAGAGTAAAATGCCCAACGAAAAAAATGACGAGTCTATATTTTTCTTCCTTCCTAGGTAACTACTATCCTCCTATCGCATTAATTGAAACATTGGAATATATTTTACCATGAGTTGCCCCATTAAGCTGAGGTAAAAATGGGGTAAAACTTTACCATTTTACCGATCTCTTTCCTGGAGGCAAAGAAAGGGTAAAAGGCAATAGTGTACGGAGTACGTCCGGCATACAATTGGGTCGTATCACACTAGCTAGCTACTTCCTCCCTCCTTACCTTCGGTCTCTCAATTTGTTGATTGACTTCAATTCTGTGTCGGAAGATGGTGGCTCTTTTTGTCTTGGGATGCCGCACAATTTCGAAAAGGTTGGACCCGATCCTTTCGAAGATCCTCTCGTGGGTCGGATGGATGTGGATTTCACGACGCAATTAAATTCAATGATGTGATTGATGCCGTCCGTTGTGCTGTCCTTTTCCGGCTAATCCAGCCGATTGCAATCAATACGGAGCCGCCGCCGTAGTGGTAAGGAATCGGCGGCCGCCGAGCCAAACTAAAAGGTAGAGACACCCCGGCCTTCTTTAGTTGCTAAGCCGACCATATCAAGCGGCTGCCACACAGGCCTCTTTTTTTTGTCGATCCCCTGACCCTCATCATGCAACCCAGACAACAACCGCTTTAATTCTATGGAACAAGCCAAACTAGTAGGCATAAAACGTGATTCCAAACGTTCCCAGATGGCAGCATACTTTTTTAAAGTATGAATCTCAACAAATATATTACGAGATAAAGGTAGCAAACAATCAGGAACGGACTGTTTGATCTAACTTTAACCAACAATAATACCCATTATTAACAACCTCTCTACGAAGAGTATCAAAAGTAGGAGGAAAAGAAATTGTACTATCTAAAATTCTCATCAATCCATGAGACACCATAAAAGATTCAAATTCTCCAAGGTGGATAGTTTCAACTTTATCAAGTTTGGTGGTGCCAATCTTTGTAATATTAGGAGCGGAAAAACTCATGGATTGAGCAATAGCTTCAAGGGAATCCAGTGACATCATAGCTGCTGGCCGGCCAATTGGATGCATCGTACGTAAGAGCCGGAGCCAGCCCTTGTAAACCAGAAAACGTCAGTTCGGCAAACTGGATCCAAGGCGTGGCGGAACTAGCAGGCGACACGTTACTAATTAATTCTATAGTACTACTTCCGTCCCAAATTGACTTTGAAGATATTTTAATGTAGTTTATGAATATACAAATTTGACATTTCTTGGTAAAACAGTTTCATTTTATTGACTTAATTAGGATGATTTTTTTAATTATATTCTAATTTGGGGTTTGGGTCTATTTAGATGTTTATGATACAGAGGAGTTGCACGAACGTTTCTTTTTTGTTCGTTTTGCACATCATATATGGGTTGGTTTCCATCTCCCTCTTTACCTCTTATGTGTGATGTCTCTCTCCCGGCTTAAATTGGATCTAACTTCACGCAACTAATTGAATACCAATCGGATGGTTACAGTATTCCAACTCCACCAACGGTCTAAATGTCTTATTTGAACTAGGAGCAATATATGTTTGACGAAAAATAATTCTAACTTTGGAAGATAATCTCACTTTTTGCCCGTCATGAAATAGTCTCACTTTTCCCTTTTAGACGAAAAATATGTGATTCACACTTATATATTTCTCAATCTTCTCTTTTCTGCACAACTATTCATCAGACAATTCTAACTTTCTTTATTGTCATTAAAAAATCACTTTGGAAGCTAATTTAGTGATAAAGAGAGAACATTTTATGCGTATTAGTTCGTAAAGAAAAAGTTTGATGTAAACTGACACTGCATTTAATTGACTCGTACTCCGTATTTGTTTTAATGTATTACCGTGTTAAAAATGATTGGAACAACGTAACATTGAAAAGAGCCGTATACGAACTTTATACTTCTCACAAGAAGCTTGACTTTTATAATTAGAATCGCGTCATATCATACATGGATATACATATATATACACATACCTTTTTAACTGAAAATATAGACCTTGAATCAAATTAAATAAAAATAAGTATTAATGTATGAAATGGGAAGCATTGGATGTGAAATCTAGTCTCTTTTAAGGAATGTTTTACCCTCGTGTAAAAGTGGTGGCAATATCGCAATTAAAGGGAATGTTTTACCATCGTGGAAAAGTGCATCATGCTAAAATTGCCACATCGGGAACAAAAGTGATTTTTTTTTAAAAAAACTACAGAAATAAAAGTTGGTCAGAAAAATAGGACTAAAAATTACTCCATCCGTCCCGAAATAAATGTCCTGCTTTCCCAAAATGGATGTCCCAAAATAATTGTCCTACTTTGCAACTTTCCTTATTTGGTAAACAACTATATACAAAATAGTGCCAAACAGTGTCGCTACAGTGCCAACGGTGTCGCTACAGTGTCAAACAGTGTCGCTGCAGTGTGAAGTCAACTTCATTTTTCTTAATCTGTGTGAAGGTCAAAGTAGGACAATTATTTCGGGACGGAGGGAGTACATTATGGTCATTTAAGTATACGAGTTTTATGGAAATTGGCTTACAGTTGTCCAAATAGGGATACCGAATCTTATTACTTATGAATGAGTGATAATTTCTGAGTTTGATCATATCCTATGATGTATGATCGAGTAATGTTTACTGGTTTTTCTTGTTTGTCTCCTATGTCTGGTTTTGTTCCTGTTTAGTTGGATTCTTTGATTTTAATATATGTCATTTTCTCTATAAAAAAGTATACGGGTCATACACAAGTGATTAAAGTTACCAACATAGTCACTACACTTAAGATGTCACATTTTTGTAAGAATCTCATTTTAGTCATAAATATGTGCTTAGTAATTAAGTTTTCAAAAGTGACATTTTTGCATTTGTCACGCACGTAAAACACCCTTTACAATGGAATCAATCATGTGTGTGTAAATACGTACATCTGTGTGTGAATATATATTAAAAACACTAGATTTACATAGAATTAGTACACAACCTCCTAGTTGCATGTGTACATGTAATTTGTTTGAAAAATGACAAAATTTATGCCAAAATGCATATGTACACAGACAGGCAGACACTGTACCATTTGTGTACACAATTTTGTACACCAAGAATTACTCAAATCTACATAGTGTATTTGCAATGAGAACGATTGTTCTCGTGAGAAATGTCAATGCTTCTTCTGATTCAATTGTGCACAATTCTATTTGAGATAACACACAATTTTCAAATCAAATTAATACAATTCACTCATTTATATCATCTTACAGGTTAATTTGATACGAATTATATCGTGCCTTTGGACTAAGCTTCTTCAGTCATGTGGTCAGTAAAATTAAATTTTATTTTCTGATTTTGGATACCAGTGTTCATTCAACTATTTTTTTGCGATTGACTTAAATATCTAAAATTTAAATAGTATGGAGTAACACTAACTTAGATATTGTAAGCAAAATCAATTTCATCAATCAACATGACTGAGGCTGGACTTGATGTCATTTTGCGTTGCTCGGGGTAAATGCATTGTTGTAGATATATATTCGTCATGTCTTTCAGAAATTCGGGCGTGCAAAGCAACGTTATCTCATTGGTTGCTGCTCAGTTCCCCTTATTATCCAAGTTTGGATCCTCCGTTAAATTATGGGGTATGTTGATGAGTAAGATAGAGAAAAAATTAGTGATAGATAAGAAGAAAAAAGGAAATGGAGGGGAAATGGAGGGAAAAATGGAGAGGAACTAGACTCTTATTATCCATCATTAATAGTTTGAAAAATATCTTTCATTAAGTCTAGTTTACCCATACCAAATTTCAGCTAAAAATTCAATCGTGAAGACAGTCAAATAAATGTTTGAAGATAACTGCGTAGTTAAACAGTGAGCTAACAAATTACAAGGTTAGTTTAGTTCTACTAATCGGTCTAGGCACCACGGTAGTCACAAGGCGCTAGCCGGTCACCCCGATTTTATTGTAATCGGACGGAAAAATCAGTTGAGCGTCAGGTGGCCCGAATTAAGTTTTCCAGTCCCAATTTATTTTATCCATTTTGTCTTAGAGGTCGTTTGATCAATAAGTATTCTAGTCTTATACAAAAAAATAACTGATGGGGTATATGGTCCGGGAACCCCCGGCCCCCAGACTCCTACTACTCCAAACAAGGCCCAACAGGCCCGGAAGGCCCAACATGCCCAAATCACAGCGCCCAGAGTACCAAGCAGTCCGCAATACGCACCAGGGGTGCCTTCGGCCCCCTGGCCGAAGGCTCTAACTCTCACATGAGGGCCAAGACAGCAAAACGAAGTTACTGGGAAAAACGGTGAAAACAGTAGCCCTCGGCACTTGGAGCCCTCGGCACCAAGGGGGTCCCCGGTACTCAAAGCCCTCGGCTAGTCCTCTACAATCGAGGGCACCTTCCCCGACATGATATCTGCGCCACATGCGTACAGATCACCGTACCCTGTACAACGTCCCATCCAACAGCCGCATTTAATGCGGCCACATGCGGTTGCCAGCGCCAACCAGTTGAGGTGACCCCTCGGCCAATGAACGCTTGACACGTGTCCCTGCCCGGCATTTATTGCTACTATAAATAGCACCCCATTTCCCCATTTGTAACCACGCTGAAAACGCTCCACACTTTACAATATACTTTCTCTCTCTATACTTACTTGCTCTGACTTCTCTCTTATTATTCCCCGTAATAACCCCTCGGATAAGCTACCCCCCGGGTACACTATCCATCAATAACTTTTAATGATTATATGAACTATCTATATTGTCAAAATATTACTATAAGACATTTTATAATATATTTAAAATTCAAAGGAAATAAAAATAAAATAAAGAAAATAAAATTACTATTCAAAGAAAAACATTAAAAATTTTAAAGTGCTTACCGCATCTCCAATGCAATCCTATTTATTCTAAATAATTTATGCCATATGTCAAAAACTAAAGGCTTTCTAATCCAATAATAGAAGTGATTGAATATTAATTAATGGAACAAGTCTCCAATGCATACTGTGTTAGAGCCCATAAAAGTGGCATGTGGAATAATTTATATATATTAATATATTAACATAAAGCTAAACTGTTGGGTTTTTACTTTGACTAACTTCCCACCGAACCGTGCACGAAGGAAGTTTTCAGGAAATAAAATTCCTTTCCGTGGAATTTTCAAAAGCAACGCCCATTTCGAGGTCAGCAAGTGTTGAAGCCCGTCTATGCGCACAGCCGCACACAATACTCTTCACAGTGTGAAGGTTTTTTTGATAGGTCAGCAAACCTTGTTCCGAGTTTTTTTTTCGAATTAATGCTAATTAATTAATTAATTACAAAAATAATATTGGGTTAAAAGTATTTACCGATATACTGTTGGGATTAACCATGGTCGGTGTAAGTAGCCAAACGGTTGGGCGACTTATAAGTCGTCATCCGGTTTGGCGACTTATAAGTCGCCCAATTGTTTGGTGACTTACCCCTGACTATAAACACGGTCTCATTTCTCCTATTTAGGGGTTATGAACCAGACACAACACATTACAATAACCCAATATTCATAACACAGTAGACATCTAATATTCATCATCGAACACATCAACACATCATAAAAGAGTTTACAGGTGGAAATACGTAAAATAAAGTCAATTCTTCCTACAACATCTAGTGTACAAGAAAAAGTCCAATACAAAAGACAAACTACAAGTTCTCATGGTCTTCTTGATCGTCTTGGTCATGGAGATGTTGCTGTTGTTGCCTACGCCTACGCCGCTGGCGTGGTTGAAGAACCACTCTCTCATGCTGAGTCTGGGATAATGAAGCTGCCATTGCACTAGATGTCGATGGCATATCCTGAGATGGGGGCATATGTATAAGATGACCGTAATCGACTCGCCCCAACACATCTGAACATAACGAGGCGATGCCCGTCAAAGCCCGGTCGTACATGTCCACGTCATGCGTATCACTCAATGTGGGAGTAGCCCGTTGATGTATACGCTGCAAAGCTCGTGTCTGAAATATGAAACACAATTACAATTAGTTAGAAATAAATAAAAGTGTTAAATAAAGAATAATCCTTACTTTAGTAAATAGTAATATACTTACCGTCAGATGCAAAGCCAAGGAACTAGGCTGATAATGGTGAGTAGGGAGTCTGAACGAAGGAGACACAAACAAATGAGTGATGTTGTAATACTATCCCATGTAGTCTCCCGAAACAGATGGGACTAATGTCGGTGTCCCAGTCACAACAAGCACATCTCGCCTGTCCCACATAGCGACGTATCGGATATGTCTGAGTGCCCAATCTTCTGTATGCTTCCCACGTCTATCCAACCTATGAAGGTCTACATATGTGTCGACAGGTGTTGGAATGACCTGCTCATACCCAAACTGTCGCAATACATGATCAGGCAAATGAAGTTCAACAATGTCAAAATATATCAACGACACACGTGCTCGCCATATGTGAGAATGCTCTCGTCCAGCAGGGGGTAAATCTGCAAACATCTCAGCTGTATACGGCATCCATGTAATCTGTTTCATAAAGATACAATATTAGTATTTCTGCTATACATATTATAGTTAATGTTATATTACACACACCATACCTGATCCTCAAACATCCGATCAAACGCATCCCTGTACACATCGAGCCCATAAGTCGATGATGTGCGATATAGATCAGCAAATAGCCATCTAACCATTCATGTAGCATATATTAATGTGAATATTTTGAAATATTTTTATTCAACATACAATGACATAAATTCAAACGATTGAAAACATACCGACGGCCCAGAGGGACCTCGCCCCGTACATGATATAGTCTCAGGAGACGTGGAGGCTCATCAGGCAGTGGGTGTCCAACAATGCCATGGTATGCCATTATAATGGGACGTCCAATGTGGATGTACTCCGATGACCAAATCTGGAAAAGAAGCAAAAATCTTCTAACCTCTGTGCTCCCTCTATGGCAACCGCGACACAACTGTCTGTAGAGATAAGCCAGCGTGGCATTACCCCAACTGAACTGTGCTGCTACATCAAACCTCTCTAGCATAGGCAAGTGCAGCACGTGGACCTCATTTCCGCTCTTATCAGTGAAAATGGAAGCTCCCATCATCATCAAAATATATGCTCGTGCATGCTGCTGGATCATCACCTCATCAGCGTCCACATGAAGAACATCGAAATGCTCTCTCAGCCATGGCATCCTCAGAGATGACCCCTGAAGGTCAGCCCGAAGAAGGGAGCGAACACCCAACAAATGCTCACACTCATCAACCCACTGTCGACAAGCAGTACCAGTAACAACTCTCCCATGGACCTGTACCGGTCAGTACAACAACATCTCCCAAGGTCACTGTCACCTCACCAACAGGGAGGTGAAGTGTGTGTGTGTCTCCTGCCTCCAACGCTGAAGAAGAGAAGTGAGTAGCGCTCTATCGAGAGGGACATTAGCCACCAATCTATGCAGACCATAAAAAGCCGCAGCACGAACATGTGGAAGTACTCTGTCGTCCACCCACACATGCGACAAACCACGTAGGTGCTCGCGACACCTATCCACTAATCCACCTGAACATCGAGGCCAACCCACACATCCTCACTCCAATGCGAGGCCTGTAATGTCGGGACAGAACGATCACTCGGCCCAGGATCCGCTGACACCTCCATGCCTACAAAACAAAAAAGGATATTAGTTAATTTTTAATTTTGTATTATTTTATTTTATTTTAATTAATATTTTACTATCAAATGTGGAATATTATAATTTGGACTTTACCCAGTGGACCCCCCTCCATCTCTTGATGATCTCTTTGCACATGTGGCCCTATTATGGCCAGTTTGTTTACATATTCCACATCTAACCGTTCCTCGGGGACCTTCATCCATCTCATTCATAATACGTGTGGACTTAGGTCTTCCCTTAGCCCGAACTATGGATATATGGATCATACACAATTTCAGGTCCATAGTAAGTCGGCCAATAGTCACGGTCAGGAATGAGTTTAAAGACTCTTTGATATGTGGCAGCGTATTGTTCAGATGAGAAAAATGGATCCATAAATGGATGAGAAGATAAACTAGGTTGTCTGCACACGGCTAAAACATGAGAGCATGGAATCTTATATATTTCCATCTTTTTCCAGGTGCAAGTACGCCGCCGCAGATGGACAGTTTGTTTTCTTCCACCCTTTCCCAACGCTCGGCCACCACATCCTGTTTCCACCTGGTATATCCCTCGGCCTATATCATATGGAGTAACACTGTGATGCTTCGCCATCTCTCTATTCTTTTCAATCAAATCCGTTATGTGTGGAGAGTAGACGTTGTAACACCGAACCCGAATTTTACCCAGAGAATTTTTTTTTTCCATCAAGTACATGGTTAACGAAGGTAAATATAGACTAGAGTAGCCTTGATAAATGAGAAAGGTAAGATTATTGTCTTAAATTAATAAAGGATTATTAATCAGACGCGGGACCCACATCAGGAGCGGGGACCACCTGTGGTATTCTTAGCATATAAGAAAATTAATGTTGATCTGAACAATACTATTTTGATAGTAGGAATGGGTCGTGGACCCCAACGATATATAGAATGAAAACTAGACATCCACGTGGGTCAGGACCACTAATCGATAATCGTGAACCCTTAATTCTCGGACTATTAATAATTTGGAAGGCTATGAATTAATGACAGGAGAAATATAAATATTTCAAGAATCCAAAATAATGGATTGATAAATATATGATTAAAATTGGTACATTAAAGGAGGATACTCTTGGAGAACCCCTACCTTGAAGATATTTTTGTATGAGGACAAACAGATAAGATTTTACCTGCTCATATATTTTGGGCCACTTAAAAAGAAGTGTAACATTTTATTAAATTGTCAAAAAATATAAAACCACATGTTAAGACGTGAGCAAGGACGAGTGAATTCTCGATGCAACGCGTTCTCATTTGTACTGTTACTCGAACAGTAAAATGCACGTTGGGCCCATACATGGGCGGGGACCATCTGATATTTCCGAGACCACACATTATATTCATCTTGGTCTAGATGATATTTAAATGATGGTTTATATTTATGATTAGCCATAGAGTTGGTCGTTTGATCAAAAGCGGTCCCATTATCGGTATTAGTAATTTAACAGATAACAACCCGAAATAAGTTTCGAGAACCACGAAATTAAAGTTGGATAATATATATTCATTCTAGGGGCCAATATTAATCGGAAGAATGATATATATTATATTTGGCCCGATAAAATAAAATTTAATTAAAACAGTACGAAAAATACAACTTTCGGGACCGATTGTACACTTTGGGACTTAAATGGATGACCTCCCACAAGGGTGGGGGTCATCCCACGTTTTTGTGCAATCAAGTGGACATGAGGGTGGCTGGAGTGTGATGAGGGGAGTGAATGTAGGTGAGATGTGAGAGGTATGGTATCAAAAGGACATGGAGGGACCTCACCCCTCACTCATTTGTTAAATGAGACAAAAGAACCCCCTCACCCTTTTCCACTCTCACCATTTCGGCCAAGACCAAGCAAAGGAGGAAATAAGACTCCAATTTCACCATATCCATAGCCTACAACCGAGCTCAATCAAGGGGATAGTCCAAGGAAGAAGAAAGAGTGAGAAAAGAAGAGAAAAACCTTGATTAATCAAGGTAACGATCTCATTAACATTTTTCATTCTTAATTCAATCTCATATGATTTTATTAATCATATCAAAGACCCATGAGCTTGTTCTACACTCATAAAGGTGTAGAATGAGGGGTTGGAAAAATAGTTTTAACCATGAGCGGACTTATGATCGGAGTAAGACCGGTTCGCCGGAAAACACCTTCTCGGGAGGTTTTGATGTTTATACCACTTTTGATTGTGAAACCTTGTTAGGAATTTTACCAAGGTATTCTAGACTTCTAAAGGAATCTAGGAGTGGCTGGAAAAGTCGCCGGAGCCGCCGGAGTTTTCACCGGAAAATTCCAAAAGTCGCCGGAGTTCAACGAAGAGGATAAAAGCTCGTTGGCGTCATTTCGAGGTGAGTGGACGACTACGTGTCTTGTAACTCTTGGGTCAAACGTGGGATTACCTAAATAAAATCCTTATCATGATTTGAGAAATGATTAAATGGATTAAAATGCATGATTAGTCATGGTGAATATGAATTATGGAAATATTACATGATTAATGAATAAGAGATTTATTTGTGGATTAATCATGAATATATTATTGTCAAATGTATGAAAATACATACATGGACTATGTATGAGATAACTAGAGTAATCTAGTATGTGAATATGTATAGAAATGTTTAAAAGTGTTTAAACATGTGATTAGCTATAATGATTATAAGTTATGTGAAAATGGCATGATTAATGAGTAAAAGAATTATTAATATTTTTGATGAAGGATAATCATGAATGATTTAGTTGGACATTAACTAAGGTAATTCAGGATGGTATTCTTGAAGGATTCAAGTACTTAATCATACATGTCATTAAATTAAATCTAGTTATGAAGAATAAACTAGAACGAAATATATAAACGATTAATAAGTATGAAGTACTTATTAATAGTTGTGTGAAGACGACTTTATGCTTTATAACTTTTGAGTGAGACATGAGATTACTTAAAGTAATCAAGAATATATTTTATGGAATGATTAAAGATAATCAAGTATGTGTTATTCCATGATTATATGAAAAATATAGTTGAAAAGCATGTTGAGTAAGCTTGATGATTAAAAATGTGAAAATTAATTATGTATGATGTTCCAAGGATCCAAAAGGGAATTTTTGGATTAAGGACGTCAAGAAGTACATGTGTATAAAATTTCACGTTAATCGGACTTCGTTTGGGCGGTCAAACGGGCGTTGACCGCCAAGACAAAAGTAATACCCGACCGGGTATGGGTAAATACCCGACCGGGTATTGGTTAAAAATGGTTCCAGGAGCCACTGCCACCCTAGACCCGACCGGGTATTAGTTAAAAACAGTCCCAGGGGCTACTGGCTCACCCTACCCGACCGGGTATGGGTAATACCCGACCGAGTATTGGGTTATACACCCAATATGCAGTTTTTGGCTAAGTTTACGTGGACCGTTCGGGTGGGACCCATCCACGTTGGTTGCTAAGGCTTTAAATATGGTTTAAACGTTAAGACTTGGACTAGTCGTTAGTAAAGAAATTATAGACCACGACCGGGCGAGGTAAGTGGTAGATTATACATGACGGGTGAATACTCGGGACCGAGTAAGGTCAGGTAAAACTCTGTAGGACCAGGATGAGTCCTTTATACTCAAATGTTAACAAGGGCCCGTGTAGTCCTTGAGGTGTGTTAACCTCCAGCAAATTACACATAGGTAACAAGGGCAAATGCAGTCCTTGAGGTGTGTTAACCTCCATCAAATTGCATATAGGTAACAAGGGCTCGTGTAGTCCTTGAGGTGTGTTAACCTCCAGCAAATTACACATAGGTAACAAGGGCCAATGCAGTCCTTGAGGTGTGTTAACCTCTATTAAATTGCATATAGGTAACAAGGGCCCGTGTAGTCCTTGAGGTGTGTTAACCTCCAGCAAATTACACATAGGTAACAAGGGCAAATGCAGTCCTTGAGGTGTGTTAACCTCCATTAAGTTGCATATAGGTAACAAGGGCTGTGTAGTCCTTGAGGTGTGTTAACCTCCAGCAAATTACACATAGGTAACAAGGGCAAGTGCAGTCCTTGAGGTGTGTTAACCTCCATCAAAGTGCATATAGGTAACAAGGGCCCGTGTAGTCCTTGAGGTGTGTTAACCTCCAGTAAATTACACATAGGATGAGGGTGTATGCGTACTCCTCAAGGCCGGGTTAGCCCCGGGAATGTAAACTATGATTGTAAGGACGAATAGTCCCCGAGGTAGGTGAACCTCAAGTAATGATTTTAGATAATTAAACATGCGTGATCGGGAATGAGTTCTCGATAGGGTATTTTCCTTGGTCTAGGAATTTGATTTAAATCATGTATGTGATATGGGAGCCCGAAGGGCCCCCGAAATAATTATCTTTGTTATCGGGTGAGTTAGCCTGCGGGTGACTTCACTCGAGGGTAGGATATGGGAAGGGTGAATTTAACGAGGTTGTTGCGCCTAAATGATTTGAAAGACAAATGGGCCCACGGGCCGGATATTTTACTCATACGTATATACGTATACGATATGTTTTGAAAAGGGGTAGCCAAGAGTTATGCCTATACGTATACTATCACCCTATGTTGAGGGTCTCATGTGAGAAACGTTAGTTATATTACATACAGTTTGCCCTCACCAGTACTTTTCTGTAGTACTGATCCCTCGAGGGAACCACCCTTTCAGTTTGAAGCTAGAGCTTACTTCCTACACCCGTTGTTCGGGAGATCGATGGAGAGAAGACGTGGTTCGTGCTTCCTCTGGTTCTATTTCTAAATAATTAAATAATGCTCATGGAACTATTTTTTACTTATAAATTAATGGAGCCTGCGAGCTCTTGTTTTACCCTTGTGTGAGTTCTTATTAAACACTTATATTCCACTAGGTGTTTAATTGTATGTTGATGTTGTTATGTATGTTTACAAATCGGTTTTGACATATGTATCTATCGGACGTCTTGTGCAATTTAGTAAGGATGAACTGCGGTTATTCTTATTGGGTTGTACGACGGTTGTCTACGTGGCACAAACACGGTCTGGGGCGTGACAGACGTGGCCTTCACTCACTGTTGCTTTACTGCTCTCACGCCTATTAACAAAATAAGCATTAACGCGGAAAAAGGAAACCTGGACCAAAGCGGTGATGGGCAAATATCTGGCATTTTTCATCACGCTGTTGAAAACCTCATCCAGATTAGAAGTGATTGTACCATATCTATATCCACCATCATGGTGTAATGACCACATTTCCAAGGGAATCTTCCCCAAAAATTGTCGCGCCTCCACCCGCATTTCCCCTATCTTCTTGAACCCACCATCAAACTTCTTTTTCTGATGTTGTCGTGCGGTCCAGACAAACATATTTTTTAGGTGAATGTCTTTGAAATGAGTGTGCACATTAAGTGCTAGATGGCGGATACATAGCCTATGGTGCGCATAAGGCTCCTCCCAGGTACTGCCCACCTCATTCATAGCATTCACTATACCTGCATGTCGATCAGAAATGACACACAACTCCCTATCAGTGACAAACTCCCTAATGCATGTCATAAACCATGGCCAACTCTCTCTATTCTCATATTCAACAACAGCAAAGGCCACGAGAAATATTTGGTTGTTCGCATCACTACCCATAGCCATGAGCAATGCACCCTTGTACTTCCCATACAAGTGTGTGCCATCAATAGTAAGTACAGGTCGACAATGCTAAAAACCATGTATTGAAGGCTTGAATGCCCAAAATACTCTCTGAAACTGCATATAACCTGTTGGAGTAATAGGGGGTGGGTACCAGTGAACAACAGTTTCAGGATTGGAATGTTGGAGTGCTGTCATGAAATGTGGCAATTCAGAATATGACTTCTCCCAATCACCAAAAATTTCTGCAATGACCTTTTGTTTGTCCATCCATGCTCTCCTGTATGATACCGTATACCTATACTTTTCCTTTAGCAGCTCAATGATAGTATGCACTTTAAGGGAAGGATCAATGCGAAGAATGTCAATCACATCTTTAGCAATGAAATCAAGAGTCATCGCCACGTGATCAGTACTGTCGGTGTTGCCAACACAGCTAGCAGAATGAGGTCCAGGATAACGCACAATTGTGAAGCTGTCGAGGTTGGCTTTGTTTTTTGTGGCGCGTATTCTCCAGGGGCAATCACGTTCCTTCTTCCTCTTGCACTCTGCAACCCATTTGTATTTATCGGACTCCAGCACCCGATAAAATTGGTTCCTTTTAATAGAATACAAGCTCACCATATTGATGACTTGTTCTTTATTGTCAAACTGTTGACCAACCTCAAGCTCACCTTCGGGTGTAAACCTTTTCATACCTGCTCCACTCATCCACACATCGGTAAAGCCTTCAGGGAGATCATATATTCTAGTAAAGTGGCTAGACGGGGCAGTTGTCGTGACATTATCACCATCTTCATCAGATTCTGTCATGTCATCACCGTTGATGTTATCGTCAGCATCATCATCACTTCCCTGCCCATCCACAAATGATGCACCATTGTACACAAACCCACTCTCTTCCTCTATAACCATGTCCAGTATAACAGCGTTTGATGAGTTCCCTGCATTGACACCATGCCTAGGTACAACAACATTTGATGTTGATGGAGTAACATAATAGTCAAATATGGATTCATCAATGTATATCTCCAGCGTGGACATACTCTCCATCTGAATTATCAACCACATATTTGATACAGCTAGCTCATCAAGAAGTGGCATAAGCATGTAATTTCCTCCGTTCATGGGAAATTTCATTTTCAACTGCAAACAACGGCTCGTAGGAATCATTGTAGTTGCATGGATTTTTTGCAGCATCTCGACCAAACATGCACCACGAGAAACAGTGACAAAGCTGCTTCTACCACATTCATGGCGTATTTGGCCACCTTCCTCAAATACGTTCCCTCCCCAATGACACACGATTGGGAAGTTTGAGAAATTCATATTCTAATAACTATACATGTCCAACTTTCATGAGTACACATTAATATACACAATTCATACACCCAAATTAATCATTTCATAGACATCACAACATATTAAGCAAATCCTATATGATATATATACACTTAAAAATGGATAAATATAACATTTTTAAAAAATAATACATTCTAATTTTTGAGTTTTTTATCATTAATAAAGTTCAAAAATTTAACAAAGTTCAATTCATACCTCCAAATCTACATTACATAACAAAGTTCAAAAAAAATTATATAACAATGAATTCAACATCAACATTCAACCCTTCATACACATTCACATTACACAGCACATCAATTCACAAATGAATTCCTAATTTACAAAATCCAATTTTCTATATTCTAAACCCTAAAATGAAAAATGAGATAAATTGGAGATACTTGTTTACCTAGAGTGTTGAAGAAGATGGAAGTGAAGTAGTATTGACAAGATAGGGGGGCCTCGCCTGAATTTCGCTGGACTTAGAACCTGTATTCGCCGCTCGTCGCTCGTCCTCGGTCGTCCTCGTTGCGCAGCTTTTGGGAAGGGGGGTTTTGTTGTTCTGTCTGTGGCGTAGCTTGACCCGGCGTTTTAATTTAAGGGTAAGTCGTCAAACGGTTGGGCGACTTATAAGTCGCCAAACCGGATGGCGACTTATAAGTCGCCCAACCGTTTGGCGACTTACCCCGACCATAGTTAAACCCAACAGTAGATCGGTAAATACTTTTAACCCAGCATTATTTTCGTAATTAATTAGCATTAATTCAAAAAAAAAATCTTCGCGGACTACAAACGTCAGAGCACAAAATATTTAGTCAATGTCTACTTTTATTACGTGGCATGTTTTTTCTTAGACTAAGGGGGTGTTTGGTTATCGGCCTATCACCCATTATTTGGTTGATTTGACCACTATTTAACTTTTTGACCAGATAATAATAAGTTAATTAGAGTATTTGGTTAAATGACTTTTACATTTGGTTTCTGATCTCAAACAGCCAAAATATAAAAATCCATTAATCACAGCTTTTACGATCGGCTGTTTTGTATATTCCCATGCTGCCCCCTATCTTTTTCTTGCTCATGTGCTCCTAGTTGTTACTAAACAAAAATCACGTTGCAGCCCAAGGAAAAAAATTAGGTCCGTATGCCTTCTATTTTTTGGTACTAAGTTTAATTTTAATTCTTTACTAATAACTTCATTATTTTTTTACTTTTTACTAGGTAGGAAATAGTTCCTATTTTTTAAAACTTTTTGTACGTTCCCTTCTATTTTTCATTGTAAATTCACTAAAAATAGTTCTTAAATTCTACTTTTTTTGTAATATATAATCATAAAACAAAATAAGCAAGGTATTTTGATATAAATGATCTTGCTTCATGCATACATTTTTCGTTACTTAACACGTCCAAAATGAATTCATTATCGACTTGGCGTGTTTGATTATAATGAGTCTTACAACTTAATTAAAGAGTGGCTATATGCGTATCAGTATCAATTTTTTGATACTACGTTTAATTTTAATTTTTTACTAATAACTCCAATTATTAATCAAAGTAAGATGTTGGCGTTTCTCTAAGAAAATCAGAGTAGTACGATACTAATTAAATCTATTAATTCGTGAAAAATATAATTATTAATTGTACGTGTTAATACATTTTAATTTGGTTCGAGGGCTGGTGATTGCTAGTTGTCCTTTTGTCGTTTTACTCCCTGTCTGAATGTTGTGATATCAATTTAAGCCATCCGTTTTGACGATCGAAAAAAAAATATTTTTATTTTTTTAATCATTAAAATGGTTTAGGTATTTATACTAATTATGTTAATAAAAAATAATCCATGTTCTTAAAAGTCATTTAACAAGTTATCAGCTATTTGTAAACAGCGATTTAACCAAACACTAATTTACAGACAACTAATCCAATCAGCTAATCAAAACAGCCAACAAAATTTGTTGTCATTAATCAGCCAACATGATAAGCCAACAACCAACAACTAACAGCCAATTGCCAAACACCCTCTAAAGTGATTAAATAGTCCGGCGTTGTAGATGCTCTTAGACGGGCTAGACACTAGATGGCCAGTCACAACCCGACTTGCGCCTAACGCCTTTATTGAATTAGTATAGTTAAGAGGCTGCCACGTCACAAAAATAGGCTCATACACAATGGCGAGCCAAAAGAGTTCAGAGTTCAGTGTTTTTATAAACTGTAAAAATACATACTCCGTGTTTAAAAGTTGTGTAATAATACTCCCTCCGGTTCTTATTAAAGTTCTCACTTTCCTTTTTGGGATGTCCCTTATTTAAATTCACACTTCCATTTTAGGAAACAAAACAGTGCAAAACAGTGCCAAACAGTGCCAAACAATGTCCAAACAGTGCCAAACAGTGCACTCCACAGTAAAGTCAAATTCATTTTCTTAATATGTGTGAAGTCAAACTGGGAACTTAAATAAGAACCGGAGGAAGTACAAGCTTGGTTATTTATAGAGTATATTACTTCTCCGTTCTTTTTTAATTGTAACGGTTCACTTTTCACGTTAGTCAACGTACAAGTTTAATTATTAATATTTTTCATTCTTTATCAGTAAAAAATTAAAAAAATCATATTTTAAAATTTTGAAATGAGAGGAATTTAAAAATATTTTTTAAAAATTTAATTTATAATATATTAATTAATACTCCCTCCGTCTCTTAAAACTTTGCCAACTTTCCCTTTTTGGATATCCCACTAATTTTTTCACTTTCCCTGTTAAGTAAAGAATTTGTGGTTCCAGTTAAATCTCTCTATTTGCACAAACATCAACCACACAATTTTTACTTTATTAATTCCCGTGTTGAACAAACTTGACTAAGTTTTAAAGGACAAAGGTAATAAAATATAGTCAAAGTGGAATATATGTATATTGCATTGGGAGACTGTTTAAGCAAGAATTAAACTACTCTAAATTTATATGTATGTAGGGATCGTACAAGAAACAGAATGTAAAAACTAAAAGATTAATGAATGAAATGTATTAATCTAAATGAATATCTGAAGGAATGGTGCTACAAATGCTTAGATAATCAGGCCAGGTTGATCGTGTCCCTCTACTCTATGTTTTTTTCTATTTATACAGCAATATGACTCTATTCATATAATTCAACTGTCCGCCGGAAATGTCGCCGAGTCCCTAGGCCCCGTCATTCGGTTGAGTACTCCTACTAAGTCCATCCTTATCCGATTCGTTGGTCATTTGTTTAGTTGGACTTTGCTTCTTAGGGATGGGCCGATCTATTTGCACTTCTGTGGCCCAACAATTGCCCCCAATTCAAAGAAGAGGAGGGCGCCAATTTCAAAAAATTAAAAGGCCAACCGATTATTTGAATTTTCATCATGACATTGCCTTGGAATGTGTAAGGCCGTCAGTCGTTCAGTATCAATCAATCACTAACCTCTTCCTCCCTTAGTGAATTAGTTCAGCAAGAAAAACTTCCTCTCTCCTCCCTTCGATTTCCTGCAAATCCCGGCCAGCACCTTGGTTCTTCATGGCTTCACAACCCTTCATTCCTCAACACATTTTAGATCCGAAGAACTCCAAGCAAGCGAAACTTTCAGAACATCATGTCGACTTTATCAGATCTTCCATCGGCTTTCCTCATGATGCGCTTATTCGCTTTCCAGCAGCGAACGAGAGGATAGATTGGTTCTGCGATGGCTGGGTAAACTTTCTGATGTCCCTTTCAAGATAGGTATGAAATTCCCATTTTCACGTTTAGTCCGAGACTTTCTTGCTTTCGTCGGAGTATCGCCTTCCCAAATCATGCCCCAAGTATGGAGGGTACTTAGAGCGTTAGAGGTCTTGAGTGAGAAACATAGTTTGGTCCTGGATTTTGAAGACTTGGGTTTTACCTATGACCTCAGATCCTCAGGAGCCGATCGCTTTACTTTAGCAGTGAAGGAAGGAAAAGAAGCCCTAATTCATAAGGTGGACAAAGCTAATGACCGGGGATGGATGAATTTGTACTTCTTTGTAAACAAAGAGTCTTTAGGTTCTGACGGATCATTCTTGGAGGAGAACTTACACAAAGGTTAGTCTCTCTTTCGAATCGTGTTTCTTGATTTGCTCGGTTGATTTCCGTCTTCTACTTTTGTTATCTGATTTGTAACCTCGAGTGTAGGTAATGGAAATGGGTAATTTCAGAATATTTTCTGCGTTCTCTGATATATGTGTGAAACTTGATGTATTTGGCATTGTTCCTTTGTGTTGCGCAGAGAGGAAGACTATTCCACTGGTTCCCGGCCCACATTCTGAGGAGAGAAACGCCAGGATTCTTTCGTTCCCCATCGAGGATCGAACTTATGTGAATCTGGTGTCAGACTTTCAAGGTACGTCACCTCTTCCCGTTGAGTCTGATTGTGTGGGGTTAAGGCGGTCTCGTAGGTACACTCCTACCGCACACGATTTGAATCAGAATTCACATGTCGTTTCCGTAGAAGATTCAGGTCAAGGATCTGAAGCTTCCAAAGATGATGGCGAGGGTATGAGCGCTTTCGTCCCTCTACAAGTCGTTTTTCCCACTGTTAAGAGTACTCCCATGCCCCCATTCAAGAATTCTACTCCTATTACAGGTATTCTCTGAGATTTATGCTCTTCTTTATTAGCGTTGGATCAATTACTCTTAACTTCTGTTCTTCTTTATTTGGGTAGCTACTTCATCAAGTACTTCTCGTTCCGTTCCTTCTGACCACGATTTGTTGGCTATGGCATCGAGGAGGAAAAGGATGTTCTCTAAATTGGCAGCAAATCCTCCAAAGGTCCCCAAATACCCAACGCCTGATACCGCTACCACTCCTGATGCCCCTAATGCGGAGCATGGGGTTGATACCCGAGCGAAGCCACCACAAGCTATGCACTTATCACTTTCCCCGGAATTCTGCGAATTGAAGGACGCTCTGACCATGAAAGACGAAATGGCCCAATTTCAGTTGGCCTCTTCTGCTCCCTTTTTCGACTGCTTGCCTCCTCCTGGTGTTATTGCTGCCTCCTCCGCTTATGCGTTTCAGGTGCTGATGAACCACTACGCTTAATGAATTTTCTTTCCTTTTTACTCTTGATTAAATTGTCTTGTCTTTTTTCAGAGTATTCAAGCGAGCCTTGTTGTTGTTGCTCGTGTATCTTCACTAGAGAGAACCATTGATGAATTGAAACAGAAGGAGACTACCCTAGTATCTTCTCTTGATAAGAGTGCAAAGTTAGTTCGAGAATTGGAAGACAAAAGTTCTACTCAATCTGCCCAGATTCTGCAGCTCAATACCAGAGTCAAATCCTTGGAGGCTTATGGTCGAAAAAAGAAACAAGAAGTAATTGACGCCGCTTGCTATTATGTCTGGAAGACCAGGGGTGAGTTGATGACATCTTTTATTAAATGAGAAATGACATACCAGTCAGCGGAACGGGATGTAGCTACATGGCATAAACTGAGGGAAGAGATGGATCCTCCTGTAGGAGAAGACGGCTTCGAGGTGGGTCATTCTGACGATGAGATTGATCTTTAGTGTTTACCGGTCAGACGATCATGCATACCCTTTTTTCCGCTGGATTACAAACATTCCCTTCTTTTGAATTACTCTGACACTTTTTGACTTGCGTTAAGGGTTCCCGGTGGTTTATCCGGGACTTAACGCCTTATCGCGCTACTCATGGGCTTCACGCTTGGCGGTTTAGCCTAGCCCTGTCCACACCATTATGTGAATCTGTCACTGTTTTTGCTATTGCTTGGATCATATTTTTGTTTATGTGCATTCTGTTGTGTACACATGTCTGCTGTTTATGTGTGCAACATGTCATGCTGTGTCACAAATGCGTGTGTGTTTTGGCCAAAACGTATTCGGTTTCATGGAACTTCATTTATGGTTTTTTCATAATGAGTCCCATGTCCCCTGTATGTTGATGTTTTGTCATGACCAGATCTGATGTTCTATCTGTTGTTCTGGTATTCGGTCACCTGGTATTTTGATCTTAACCTGTCATAGTCCTGCGATGATACCGTTCCGTTGGGATCGGCCGTTGGTTTGGGGCCAACCGCCCTCCGACGGTCAAGTTAGTGAATGATGAATTGTATTTACTATATTCAAGATTACATGAACTGTAACTAATTACCTGCGACTTGGCCATTTTTGTGTGCCTTCCTGTATTTACAATTATTGTCAGGGTTGGTCGTTGGCCTTAAGCCAACGGCCCTCCCACGGCCAAGTTAGTTATTTAGTAATAGGGATAGAAATGCAGAAAAGAAAAGAAAACTTTTGTTAAAAATGGAAACGCTTTAAATGTACCGCATTCCAACTTCGAGGGACTTGTTTACCATCGATTGATTCCAAGCAGTATGCCCCCTGACCAATGACGTCAATGATTTTGTAAGGTCCTTCCCAATTAGGACTAAATTTTCCGGCTGCTTCATTGCCAAATGCTCTCCACAAGACCCAATCTCCCTTTTGAAACACCTTTGCCCGAACATTTTTATTATAGCTTCTTGCCACCATTTGTTGATATGTTCCTGCAAACGGATCTTGGCTCGTTCATGGATCTCGTCAATGGTATCCAAGTCGTGCACCAACTCCACATTGTTCAATTCCCCAGTCATGAGTCCATACCTCGAAGAAGGTACTTCACTCTCAGCAGGAATGACCGCTTCGCAGCCATGCACCAGAGAGAATGGGGTTTGTCCGGTTGCATTTTTCGGAGTTGTCCTGTCTGCCCAGAGTATTAAGGGCAATTCGTCAGCCCATCGGCCTTGCGCCTTTTCAAGCCTTTTCTTTAAGTTGGCAATGATAATTTTGTTGCTAGACTCGGCCTGTCCATTAGATTGCAAGTACCTAGGTGTCGACGTTTCCAATTTGATATTGTATTTCTCACAAAAGCGTCTGGTCTTAGCGCTTATGAACTGAGATCCGTTGTCACAAACTGATGGAGTATATGGCCCGGGAACCCCCGGCCCACAGACTCCTACTACTCCATCGAAGGCCCAACAGGCCTAACAGGCCCAAATCACAGCGCCCAGAGTACCAAGCAGCCCGCACTACGTGCCAGGGGTGCCTCCGGCCCCCTGGCCGAAGGGTCTAAAACTCTCACAGAACGGGTTTCTCAAGAAAACTAAGAAACTGGGAGAAAATGGCGAAAACAGTAGCCCTCGGTACTGTGAGCCCTCGGCGCCAAGATGCCCTCGGTTGGGGGAGCCTTCGGCTACTGCTCTATGACCGAAGGCATCTCACTCGACAAGATATTCGCCTCACATGCGTACAGATCACCGTACTCTGCACAGACGTCCCATCCAACAGCCGCATTAATGCGGCCACATGCGGCTGCCAGCGCCAACCAGTTGAGGCGACCCCTCGGCCAATAAGCGCTTGACACGTGTCCCTGCCCAGCATTTATTGCTACTATAAATAGCCCCCCTTTTTCCCCATTTGTGACCAAGTCGGAACACGCTGAAAACACTCCACATTTATATTTCTCTCTCTCTCTACGTTTACCTGCTTTGACTTCTCTCTAAATTATTCCCCGTAATAACCCTTCGGATATATACCCCCGGGCAGACTATCCATCACAAACGATTTCAGAAGGAACGCCGAATCTGCAAAGGATGTTTCTCTTAATAAACGAAATCACCTGGTCATCTCGTATCTGCCGAAAAGGCTCAGCCTCCACCCATTTTGAAAAGTAATCCGTCATTGCTAGCATATATACTTTCTGCCCCGGTGCCTCTGGCAATTTTCCTACAATATCCATGCCCCACTTCATAAAGGGCCATGGTGATAGAACTGGATGAAGCGTCTCGGAGGGCTGGTGACGAATTGGTCCATGCATCTGACAAGGCTTGCATCTTTGGGTGAAGGTGGTTGCATCTTCTCTCATGGTCGGCCAGTAATAACCGAATCTAAGAGCTTTGTTAGACAGACTTCACCCTGCTGCGTGATTGCCGCATTCCCCCTCATGAAGGTTTTTCAATACTTTGGCGGCTTCTTGCGGTGCCAGACATCTTTGGAGTGGACCTGCGACAGATCTTTTAAATAGCACATCATCAATCAGTAAAAACTTACTTGTCTTAGATAGGAAAGCCTTGGCCTCTTTCCTGTCCTCTGGGAGAGTATTGTGCTTTAAGTACGCTATGTATTGTTGTGTCCAGTCGTCTTGTGCTGGGGTTTTAATGGTAGAGGCAACCTCTGTTCTGTAAATTGCTGGGCTCATCAAGTGCACATAAGGGATGTTGCGGTTGATTTCTGCCCCCAGACATGATCCGACGGCGGCCAGAGCGTCAGCTTGTGTGTTTTCTTCACATGGGATTTGTTCCAGGGTTATCTCGTCAAATGCCGTTATCAATTCTCGAACGATTTGCAAATAAGATGTCATCTTGGGGTCCTTTGCTGCATACACACCGTTAGTTTGATTAATTATTAGTAAAGAATCACATCTTACCTCCAAGATTTTGACGCCCAAGTCCCTTGCCAATGTGAGTCCGACGATTAGCGCCTCGTATTCTGCCTCGTTGTTCGTAGCGGTGAAATCGCAATGTACTGCTTGGAGCATTGTGTCCCCTTGTGGTGACTTCAGTACCACGCCCAGACCTGCGCCGTTTTGGTTTGATGCTCCGTCAGTGTGCAATGTCCATTTTTGCTTTGACAATCCGTCGATCAGAGTGCAAATCTCTTTTTCTGCTTCCTCTTGGAGTTTTGGACTGAAGTCTGCCACGAAATCTGCAAGTGACTGTGATTTCAAAGCTGTTCTCGACTCGAACCTTATGTCATAAGCTCCCAGTTGAATCGACCATTTAGCCATGCGACCTGTCAATTCTGGTTTCCTCATGATTGACTTCATGGGATAGTTAGTTCTAACACAAATGGTATGTGATTCGAAATAAGGACGTAATTTAATTGAAGCAACGATCAAAGCTAAAACTAACTTTTCAAGTAAGGCATACTTGGATTCCGGTCCATTTAGGGATTTACTTACGTAGTAGACTGGAGTCTGCTGCCCTTGTTCCTCTTTTGTCAGTACTGCGCTGACGGCGTGCTCCGAAACGGCCAGATAAAGTTGCAGCTCTTCGTCATTTTTAGGTTTTGTGAGCAATGGTGGCGACATCATATATTCTTTTAATTGTTGAAGCGCCTGTTCATGTCGGTCTGTCCATTCGAATTTTTTGTTTTTTCTCAAGACGTCATAAAACAAATGGCACCTGTCTGATGATTTTGAAATGAAACGATTCAAAGCCGCAATTCGTCCTGTTAACCTCTGGATGTCTTTGACGGATTTCGGAGATTCAATATCAATAATTGCTCGTATTTGTTCCGGGCTCGCCTCTATTCCTCGCTCGCTGACGATATATCCTAAAAATTCTCCTGACGTCACTCCAAAAGTACATTTCGCTGGATTGATCTTTAGGTTGTACTTTTTCAGTCTTCTGAAAGGTTCCGTCAGATGATAGATATGATCCTCTTTCTTCTTTGATTTGACGATCATGTCGTCAATATACACTTCCATGGTGTCCCCCATCAGATCTTTGAACATCAAGGTGACTAGCCTCTGAAACGTCGCACCTGCATTTTTTAGTCCAAAAGGCATAACAATATAACAATACGTACCTGTTTCAGTGATGAAGGCTGTGCTCTCTTGGTCATCGGGGTGAAGCCGTATTTGATGATATCCACTGAATGCGTCCATGAAGGATAACATTTCATGCCCCGCCGTAGCGTCAGCCAATGCGTCAATGTGTGGCATCGGAAATGAATCTTTGGGACATGCTTTGTTCAGGTCAGTGAAGTCCACACAGACTCTCCATTTGACTGGCTTGCCTTCTTCCTGCCCTTTCTTTTTCTGAACGACAACAACATTAGCTACCCAATCGGGATACTTTACCTCCTTTACCTTACCGGTTCGAAGCAGCGTATCAACTTCCTGGTTTATGATGACATTCCTTTCTTTTGCAAAGCGTCTTCTTTTTTGTCTGACGGGTTTGTGTAATGGGCTGACGTTTAACCTGTGAGTTATGATATTAGGATCAATACCTGTCATGTCATCGTGACTCCATGCAAACACGTCCTTATGTTCTTTGAGGAAGTTTATGAGTTCGTCTTTGAGGTGCTTTGGTATGTCTTTCCCGATGCGGATGACCCTTTCTGGATGTTCTGGGTCGATGGCGACTTCTTCTGTTTTGGCGTCATCTTCCACCAGAGCGGGGCCACCCTTTAATTGCTATGTGATCCTGGAGGCAGTTTGGTCCGCAGTTGGCTTCATCGCCGTTTGGTAGCAGGATTTGGCTGACTGTCGATCCCCCCTGATGCTTTGTACTCCCCACGGTGTTGGAAACTTGATTATTTGGTGATAAGTCGATGGAATTGCCCCCATTTGATGCAACCAGGGAGTTCCCAAGATCATGTTGTATGCTGGTATGCTTTCGACTACGTCGAATTTGACCTGCATGTTTAGACCATGGGTGTATACGGGTAACGAAATGTTACCTACGGTTTTGCTCGGCTCTCCATTGAATCCGACCAAGCTTGACCCGGATCCTGTTATATCTTCCTCCTTGGCTCCCAGTTCTTTCAATGTTTTCATGGTGGTAATATTCGCGGTGCTCCCGTTGTCCACGAGGACTCGTTTGACTTCGCAGTTTGCCACTCTAAGGGAGACCACCAACGTATCGTGATGAGATTGTATCGGATCAGAAATGTCCGTTTCATCAAATGTGATTGACGCATTCCTCCATTCCTCTTGACGTTTTCCGATCCTGTAAACCTGCAACGACTTGTCTCGGGTGTAATCCCGGGCATGTCTTTTTGCTGCAGAATATGTTAGTCCACATAAATCAGATCCACCGTTAATAAAGTTGATTACCTTACATGGCGCAGAGGGTGAAGGCGGTCTGGACTCATTTGGTGACGCTTTATCGTTCCGTCTTAACAGTGATTTGGTGCGTTCAGACATGATCTCTGTCAGATAACCGTTTTTCAGCAAATAGGCCACCTCCTTCCTTAACGCGACGCAGTCCTCCGTGTTGTGTCCGATATCGCCGTGGAAATCACAACGTTTATTCGGGTCTCGACGGCCCGTTGGCTTGTCCGTCCTTCGAGGCCATCTGACTTTTTCTCCTAATTTTTCCAGAGAGTGAATGAGGCCCGGAGTGGCAACATTGAAACAATAGTCATTGATGACAGGTGGTAAGTCTGGATCGTCGAGCCAGTTTACTACCGACGATACCGGTCTATCCTCGGTTTTGTAATCGTGTTTTTTGGATGTGCTTGATTTACGTTGCCCTCCGTCATATGCATCCTGCCGATGTCGTGTCTGCTGATCTTCTTCCAGCCTGATGAAGGCCAAGGTTTTAGCCTGGACGTCTTCAAAGGTTCTGCACGGGTATTTCGTCAATTCCCGGTATAATTCTGAGTCGTCGGATAAGCCTCTCTGAAACGCTTCAACTGCTGTCGGGATATCGCACCGTGGAATGGAAACTTTTTCTTTGTTAAAGCGGTGTAGGTAATCCCGTAACGATTCGCCGCGTCGCTGTATGATTCTGTAAAAGTCGCTAGTCTGCTTTTCAAGTATTCGACTACTCGCGAACTGATGATTGAATGAATCGACCAGTTCTGCAAATGACCCGATACCCTCATTAGGCAGATTGACAAACCATTTGAGCGCTGGGCCAGCTAATGTTGCCCCGAAGCCGCGACACATGCATGCTTCCCTTTGATCCGGTCAGAGCGATACGGCAAGCATTCGTTGTTTGTATTGGGCGACATGTTCCACCGGGTCAGATGTGCCGTCGAACATTTTCATGGACGGAACGTTGAATTTGCGCGGCACTTCGACATCTGTGATCTGTCTGCTGAAGGGCGAGTCCGCATAACATGTCTTTGAGGCTCGATCCAACGGAAGGGGTACTCCGGGTAGTCCGTTGATCTTATCCTGCATCTGTCGGAGTTGCTCCATAATCATTGCTATCGGATTCACCTGGACTGGCTGAATGGATTCAGGCGCCGAGACTGTCAATCCTGCCATCGGGGTTGCTTCGGGACGGGTTGGTGACGGAATGATTATGACCTCAGGGTGTCGCCCTGCACAATTCTGCCCTACTGAAGCGGCTGGTCTACACTGCCGTTGTGCCTGAAACACGGGTGGCAACTCGTCGAATATACTCCGGGTCCTTTCCTGCATGAGACCAGACGGTCCGGGTTCGTCACGGGTTCTGCTTTGGTAATGAGTGACATACGGCTCCGTCGGGGCTAGCGCGCCTGACGTCATGGGTAGGTTTTGAGTGGCCGCCTGCAATCCCATCCTTCTTGATCCCGGGCGCAACGACTCCGAGAAGAAGCAGGTCGGAATGCTTGGGATAGGGGTCGTTTCAGGGATGAGAGGCGTGTACGGTATCACTTGAGAGATGACGGTGGTTTGTGACTCCCCGGCCGGTGAGAGGCCCAATGTGAGGGATATGGGCTCGGAAGCGATGGTGGGCGTGTCCGTTGCCGTCGGAATGGATTCCAAATCTAGCCTCGTGATCACGGGCATGAGATCGTTCCTTTGATTGCCCCTAGAGTTGGATGCGATTGAGACTGCTGACTGAACTTGGGATCGCAATAGATCGTTCTCTCGTTGGAGATGTGCCATCCTTTCCGCCAATTCCCGGCGAAACTCCGTTCGAACTGCCTCCATTTGAGCGTGGATTTCCTCCAACAAAGGACTGTTTCCGGTCATGGTTGATGATCTTTCCTTGCACGATGCCCCACGGTGGGCGCCAAATTGTTTAAGCAAGAATTAAACTACTCTAAATTTATATGTATGTAGGGATCGTACAAGAAACAGAATGTAAAAACTAAAAGATTAATGAATGAAATGTATTAATCTAAATGAATATCTGAAGGAATGGTGCTACAAATGCTTAGATAATCAGGCCAGGTTGATCGTGTCCCTCTACTCTATGTTTTTTTCTATTTATACAGCAATATGACTCTATTCATATAATTCAACTGTCCGCCGGAAATGTCGCCGAGTCCCTAGACCCCGTCATTCGGTTGAGTACTCCTACTAAGTCCATCCTTATCCGATTCATTGGTCATTTATTTAGTTGGACTTTGCTTCTTAGGGATGGGCCGATCTATTTGCACTTCCGTGACCCAACAAAGACGATTCTGGACATGAGAAGCGAGATAATTTATGACAATTTCTATGGTACCTTGAAGGTATGGTACCATGATGGTATGCACCAATAAAAAATTTTCAATTGAATAATTTAAATGCAAATAAAATGTAAAACTTTGAGTTGAACCAATGAAATGCATCCTAGATATGGTACCCTCCTATTTTTGTTGGGTACCATAGCAAGCACCATAATTTATAGGGTATTGGTGAAGAGTAATCTTACTCTCCCTCCGGAGTGGGAAAACCGAATGCAAAACGAATAATTGAATCACGGAAGACATGACCTCTTTATACAATTTTTGTGAAGAGCAAAGCTACCTCCCACCGGTGTGGGAATTGTGCTAATACGGAGTGGGCATTAGAATTTTGGTAAACATCTACTCGCACTATTCATATCTTATTATTAATATTAAGTATATCATATATTGTTGTCTTTATTATATTATTATTACTATTACTGTACTCCGTATTTTATTGTTATCAACTTATCATTACCAATATTCTCCCCATTCGTATTTCTATCAAAGTTTTTTTTTCTTCAAAAAATACTACTATAGTAAAATTTATAGACAAAAAAGTGACTAAAATAAATGTAAACATAATTCTATAATCATTATTATGTAAATTTGAACGTAATTATAATCACTAAGAGTTGTGAGTATCACTTTTATTTAATATCCTTACTTTGATCAAATAATGGATTAGTAGGTAATTTTTTTATTAATATTAATATTTTATCATTCAACTATTTTTTCCAGTTCTAATTTTTGTGTAATTGGTAAATTGATACGTATTATTTATTTAATTTAGGATCGGAGTTGACAAATCTTTTTTTATTTAGAAATTAGAAAAAGTAAGAGGTCTTAAATAACATTATTTAATACTCCTATCATATTTAATTTAAAAATAGCTCTAAAACAGTTAAAATAAAGGACAAAAAATCAAAACGTCTTTTCACACCCTAAGGGGCTGTTTGTTTTTCAGCGGATCCATGCCAACCCGTTGCTTTTAGCAGCGGTTTGTAGTTCAAAAAGAACAGTGGATTGTACAATCCGCCGTTATACAAACGGGACCTTAAGGCCTAGTTATGTCGCCTTGGCACGCCTTGTAGATAATCAATGGTCATTGAAATAAAACTTTGCATGTTACGATGCTAACCACGTAGTAATATGTCAATTAAACTGTTTAGAGGGACTTGACGAATATGATTAATTAAGGTTTAAAAAACGATAAATGGCACAATCAAGTGCCACGGCAATTGGGCAATCATGCACTTTGCCATTATTAAGCGCACGCACGTGTGGGGACTTCACCTCAACGTGTACTTGGAGACTTGGATTCATCAATCCTTTTTCATACACTTAATTGTTTTTGTCACTTTCCATTCCATTTTAAAATTATTTGTATATTTGTTATTCGTGTAACATTGATATAACTAAGCTTTTCTAAAAACAAAAACCAGCTCAGTATCATCCTCACCGGCTCTAAAAAAATGAAAACCACGACTCAAAATTTTATTTAGGAAAAGTTGAAAATACTAATCCCAACTATTGCCGGTCGCTGACGATAATCTCAACTATTAATTATTTTGTAAAATCTCAACTATATGGACCATGATCAGATAGTACCTGCTATAACAAGTAAATTTTAAATAGTAATTAAGCGTAAAAATTAAAAGTTAGAATTATTTATAGGGATTACTTGTTATATCTCTTCTCATCTACTTTAGAAACTATAGAAATTTATTTATAGACGGTCACGTCGGACCATTATTGGCGGAAAATCCCTAAAATTGGGATAGATTATTCTGAAACAATCGATAGTTGTGATTATTATAAGCAGAACGCCAATAGTTGAGATTATTACTATCAATTTTTCCATTTATTTATGTATGCTTTGAATAGAATCCTTTTTCCATTTAATCATGCTACGTAATTCTTTGCATTTATTTTTTGTGTATGGATAAAACACTTATTTGAATAATTGTTTTTAGTTGCTCAATAAGCACAACCACAAACAACCAACTTTTCAAATTATAAGTGTATATATACTGTGTAAGTCGCTCTCTCTAGAGTTGTGATCTTTGAAATCTTTAATATAACTAGGACTTTTTAATTAAATTGCTACAATGTGTATACCGAGTATGAATCATTTCACTATACATTTAAACAAGCAATGAAATGAAGGGATTGGACTCGGCTTTGAATAAAGCTACATTAATTAGCACGTAAATAAGACTGGAACATACTTTTCTTGGAAATGGTTGCATAAAGTAGACGCAATCCATGGATTATGAGAAGTTGAATGAGTAATATCCAATCCAAAAGGTGGAATTGACGACCCTAGGTGCCCCTACACCCCGATCCCACAGAATCATGGAGTAAGTGATCGTATGATCTCAAATAATTTGTGAGTAAGATTTTTCAGAGCCTGGTGTGCATAAGGAGCCATCACATTGGATGAAACTCCCACACCGTCGTTGTCCAAAATTAGACCTGAGACCTTGATCTAACAATCTCACTCAGCCACCGTTGAGCTATCTGTAAGGGTGAATGAGTACTATCCAAGAAGATGTTGCATTTTTACAAATGACAGAGATCGATAAAATCATAAAACTTCTCCGTTTTAAATTTTATGATGTAGATAGTAGTTAATTTTTTGATATAGATAGTAGTTAGTAACTTGTAATGCTATCCAAATATATGCAACAGTTTCTTACGCACAAGTAAAAGTACTTCTAACCGTTCCTAAGGCAGAAAATTATTTTTCAAAGTTAAAGATTCCTAAGAATTACTCCCTCCGACTCTTTTTAGTTGCAACATTCCATTTTTCACATTTGTCAACACACAACTTTGACCGTCATTATATTTAATTTCATATTAGTAAAAATAAAATAAAAATCATATTACAAAACTTAGTAATGAGATGAATTTAACAATATTTTTCAAAAAAATAATTAACATACATTAATAAATAAAATGCAGTCAAAGTAAAGTACATGAATATTGTATATATTCCAATGTTGCAACTAATACGATACGGAGGATAGTATCTGAGATCAACCAAATCTTACGAAATGTTTAATCGAGTAGCATTATTAAATATTGAGTGCATGAAATGTTAGAAAAAATTGAATTAATTTATTTGAAATTATCATTCATGATTTTACTTCACAATGTCCAGCCTAAAATGTTTTCAAAATAGTTTTATTTTTTACTTTTAATTACGGAGTAATATTTTATATATATGTGCTACATTGCAACTAATTAATGGACTCTTTCCTGTATTCAAATCCAACTATTTCAATTACTCTCCCTCACGATCAACACTCATTTTTACCTCTAACTAGATTTTCACTCGTGCGATCTCAAGATCAACACTCATTTTTACATCTAACTAGATTTTCACCCGTGCGATGCACAGAACAATATATATTCAAAATTATAAAATAGTTTTTACGACAACGATCAAGAATAACATCAAAGATTTATAAAATCATTATAATAAGAAACATATAATATAATAATGATATTAATAATGTAGTATAATGTAATAATAATAATAATAATAATAATAATAATAACAACAATAACTGCAATGATAAAGAATCATATTGGTTTGGGCAGATGTGTATTTTTTATATATTCATCTATAGACCTAAACTCCTTTTCCCACGTCAGTTAGTCGCCCCTATTCCAAGTGTATATATGTTTAAATTGTCTAAGTGAATGCTATATTAGTGTGTTCAATGTTGCCTTATTTGATGGTTTAATTTGAATCTTTACGATGACTGAGGATGATCAGAATCTCTGAGTAGTATACTTTCATCTCGTCTTTTGGGTATATATTTAATGCGTTCATTCTTCACTTTAATTCTTTTTTTGAAATGTTATGAATTACTGGAAGAAGAAAAAAAATTCTAACCATGTATCTATCACATCATTTAAATATGAGACATGTGTTGACTTCGACTTCAAAAAATAATGAGACATGTGTTAACCATGTATCTATTCCCATCCTACCCAAATAAGCCCAAATACGGATCCAACCCATCCTTTATTGGTTAAATCCCAAATTCGTGACTTATGTAATAAGTTATCTAATAAGATGTCTAACATCACTTGTATCTTGTACAATCATGACTATTTTTACTTTTATATTAATATTGACCTAATAAAGAAATATACGATTCACCAGTTTTATTATACACCATGTACCATGTTTTAAATTCCATGATTTACATAAATAATAAATTCCAAAAGATTTTTGAGCAATTCTAAGCAAATGGCGTGATAAGTTTAATATACTCTACTTGTTATTAGTGTCAAAATGTATAATTTATTCGTAAAATATATAGCTAGATTGCATGCAAAGCAAATACATTTTGAAATCATAGTTTTATGTTGTGATATAATGATGAGTATACAAAAAATGTAAAGGGTGTTTTGCTTGTGATTGGTACGGACTTTGAATTTGTTTACCTGATTTCTACATTTTAAATAGACACTATGATGTACACAATATATGTTTTTTATAAAAGTTTTTGGGAAGTTGACTTGAAAAGGCGCTTTTCACCTTTTGGATTAAAAAAATTGAAATGAGTATTTTCAAGTGATAGTCTCTATTTAAATTAAGGATTTAAAATCTAAAAGCTAAAATGGTGTTTTAAACTGCTTTTCACTTTCTCTATTACACAAAAAAAAATACTTATTTTACCAAAACATTATTACCAACTTTTAGTTTTTCAAAATCACTTTTTTTCTCATACACTAACACTTTTATTATATAACACTTTCTCCAAAATCACTTTTTAAAACAATCCCAAACACTCCTTTAACATGGTAGCGGCTAATACCTATTCCAACTTCTTACAAAAACTAAACATTATTTAGGTATAAAAATGTTTGTAATATACTAACTTTTCCTATTTTACCTATCTTGTTTTCCTTGTTCCAAAATAAGTGTTGTTACATTTCATTTTTGGAAATGAAAAATGTGATCTACAATATTTCACTTTTTTATACTCAAATCTCATTCACAACATTTACCTTTTCAACCATATTAGTAATAATTGTGTCAAACTAAAACTAAAGTACAACACATAAAATGGCACATATGTAACATGTGATACGAAACAAATATACGGAGTAATTGTTATTATATACTCCCTCCGTCCCGCTAAGATTGTCCCATTTTATCTTTTCAGGAAATCCCACTAAAATAGTCGAAGTATTACGCATAGACCTTTTTTTTAAACAAATCTTCAAAAGTACATGGTTTAATTTGCTTTTGGAACGGAGCATGTACATCTCTATCTCTATCTATCTCTATCTCTATACATACAAAAGCAAGTGGGATTGTAATTTATGTCATGTTTGTTTGTTTTCATAACCGCCGCTCGTTCCTGTTAGGAAATGAATCTTAGAAAAAAATCCTTATACTGGAATAAAACATGAAGAAAATGCACATATAGGACTATCATTGTTTTCCTTTTCAAATAAGACGTATTCAATCTTAATAGGGGAAGTTTTACACTTTTATAAGGATCAAATAAGTCTTATTTATGGATTAAAATACATGAAGTTTTATTTGTGCATTTTTGCTAAGTTTTAATCTTATTTAGAGCAATTTCTATTGAATCTTATTAATTTAGTCTTATTATTGTTACATACTCGGTACTCCACATAATTAATCATTAAGAGTACTAATTATGTCTTTAATTGGACTAATTTCAGTTTCCAGATCAAATGTGATAAGGCCTTGAAACTTATAAAATATACATAGACTAGACACATATCATATTATGACAGAACAGTTTTGACTAGACAAACTTAACTAATCAGACCAGATTCGGTAAATGTTCCCTGACATTTACCCCACCGATGAGTGATTTGCCTACTGGGACTAAAAAATTACAATTCAATTAAAAACATCCAATCATCTATCCATTTATCCATGAGACACTCTCAATGTCTATAAACTACTATAATATGGTTTTAGTGAAGTCGCAGCCTACTAAATCTTTATCAGTTAGCTAAAGTAGTCTTAGTGCATGTTCGATAGGCATAAATCTAGCTTATGTACTATTTATGTTTCTAAAAGCTTATGATTGTACTTTTGGCATTACAATAATTAAGAGTTTTTCAAAACGTAAAAGATGTTTTTGAGAAGCTACACTGAGTAGCTTTTATATAAATTAAAACTTGTATCTTTTAACATTAATTAGTCACAACAATTTATTATATCTAACTGAACTAAATCAAACAGATGGATTTTCATCAAACAACTATAACATTATGATTTTAAGATCTTTTCAGTCACTAAAAACAAACGGTTATTAAAAAGCTCACAATAATATATATTCAGTTATCTAGTTGTGCCAAACATACTCTTATAATACTCTTCACTACATTCTATCGATTACAAGAAACATTGTTTACTGGTCTTCCAGCATGTTGATCAGTTTTCATCTCAACTTCATCACATCCAAAAATCCTAAAATACCTACAAATGCAATGCTATATATCATCTAGTGACAATCGTAACACAAATCTACACAATTTATGTAATTCATGGTGCATGCAATGCCTAATATCCAATACGTTAATTTCAAATAGTTATAATGCATACATGTTTGGTTGGCAGAAGTCACCGCCTTCTAACTTTTGTATTGTTTAAAAAGTTTTTGAAAGTTTTTAATTACATGTTTGACATGTCAATATTTAAGAGCTTTTAAAAAAACAAAAGATCTTTTTTGAGATGCTACAGTCATGAGTCGTAACATCTGAGAAAATCATGTAGGTGTTAGTATTAATTAGTCCTATAAGCTTGTATACCAAACAGAATTAAATCAAACAGTCATTTTTTTGTCAAACAACTACTACCTTTTACTTTTAAGATTTTCTTACTCACTAAAAGCTACTTCCTCCGTCTCGCTAGAAGATTCCCGTTAACGGTTTACGATGCTTGACTGACGATAAAGCAACTTAATCCCCGTTCACACTCTAATTAGTTTTAGTAAATAAAATTAATATATTCAGAAACTACATTAAAACCACTACAAAGGCTAATAAAAAAATGTAAATTTGATAAAAATTTGATTTATAAAGTAAACGATTAAAAATGATTTAAGTTGACCATGCAAATAGTGGACGGGAACCTTCTAATGGGACGGAGGTAGTAGCAGTTACCAAAAAGCTAATAAATGTATCTTTTCGGCTAGTTATGTCAAACATACCCATAGACTCATAGTCTGATGTCTAATACATATTGAATTTTAATGTATGACTAATTCATATATATATACATGAATACACCCCCAAATATGATTGACCTAATTACGGTGCTTGCATCCTATAGAGTAAAATAAGTAAAGAATATCATAAACATTACTTCCCTTATTTGGGATTCATTCCTAATAAAATGTTATATAAAAGAGAAAATTTCCTAAGTAACTAAGTAAGAGCAAAATATAATATTGTTTCACAAATAAGGGTGTCATTATAATTTTCTTCTCTAATAAGACTATTCACTTCTATTTTAAAAATTTTTAATGTATCCATTTAATCACATATTCGACATTATTTCAAAATTATACTACGTATTTTGAATAGGATTGAAGTTAAGATAATAGGAACGGAGGACCAATAGACTCAATTAGGAAGTGAGGGGAAGAAATAAATGTACACGACTTTTGGGCTGAAATATGTTCACTCTCATTTCAGATTTGGTCCACTTTCCCACTCTTTTTGTGTGATATTGACTGGTTCAGGGTTGGGAATTTTAGAATTATGGCCCAACCGCCCAAGCAATAGTTTATGGCTTTGTCCGCACCAGTAATGCGTAGTTCTCTTTTATTGGGAATTTTGGAAATATGGCCCAAACACCGAGAGTTCTTTACCGCTACTCCCTCCATCCCATTTTACTTAAGCAAATTTGGTTTTTCAAGTCAATAACGTCTAACTTTGAGCGGTTAAATGTTTATATAGAGAAAGTATTAATAATATGAAAATGATATTAAAATGTTTTTTATTAAAAATATCATCATAAAAGTATAAAATATTAAATTTTGCATAAATACATTAGTTTAAATCACTGGTCAAAGATTACCACTTTTGACTGGAAAAGTCAAAGATGGCTAAGTAAACACCACACTATACTTTTGACCTCGCTCATTTCACACATTATGGAGTAATGCATAAAGAAAATCTTGAGTATACTACATCCGTCTCATTGAACTTTGTCAATTTTTCTTGTTTGATTATTCAAAATTCTTTGTCACTTTATCATTAAAATAACTAAATTATTGTTTTACTCATTTTTCTCATCCACACAACTTTTTCTTTTCTTATTTCTCACCCAATTCGAAGTTGGCAATGTACACGGAGACATAAATAATATATGTTACATTGATTATCTTATTCTAATTTAGCAACTTCTACAACAATAAATAATTAGTATAATTCACTCAAAATCAATATATGTAGAGAAAGAGAAAAATTCAAACAGTGACAACATTATCTCAAACAATTCATGAGCTAGTCTTTTACCGAGATGTTGCACTCAGTATCAAATTTAATAGAATTATTAGAGGCTTAGTATTGTACATTACATTAAACTCTCTTTAATATAAATATATCTGTCAGGGCTCCTTAGGGAGTAACTTTTTCCATTATTCTCACATGGTATCAAGAGCACTATAATTTTTTTCGATTCTCTCACTAAACCCTAGCGCCGCCGCCTTCTCTCCTTCGGCGTCGCCACCCTAGCGCCGCCGCCGCCTTCTCTCCTTCGGCGCCGCCAGTCAACTTCAACATGCCGACAGCCGCTTCCGCTTCCTTCAGCACGTCGACAACACCGGGCCAACCAACCGCCGCTGCGCCGATCACCTCAGTCACCACCACTGGGGCACCTCCCTCTTTTGGATCGCTGCCGGCAATATCCTCCGTCTCTTCCGGTGTGACTTTCTCCTCCAACTTTACATCACCAAGCCGGGTATCTATGTCATACTCTTTGTTTCAGCATGTACCACCGGTGTTCCCTTGGTCGGCTCCAATTCCCGTGCAGGCTGTCCCTCTAGAGCCGCCGCCCCTCTCGGCCGGTCCTTCCTTTGCTGGCCCCACCTTCGTTGGCTCACCTGGTGTATCCTTCGTTGTTCCTCCCTCTCGCACACCCGCAGGCAGCCCAGCCGGATCACTTCTCGCTGATTTGGCTCAAACAATATCTCATGTGTGGCCACCAATGTCACAAATATTGTGACTACTAAACTATTGGCGGTAGAAGACTACACCACTTGGAGGACACAATTCGAATCGTTTCTAGTTTCACAAGCTCTATTGGGCATGGTTGATGGCTCCATTCAGGTACCCCCTGCTTTTTCCATAGATGCTCTTAACCGTCAAACTCCCAATCCCGAACTTTCTACTTGGTTGAGAATTGATCAAACCATCCATTCATGGTTATTTGCAACCCTATCTTGGGATGTTCTTATCGATGTGCGTGATTTAAAATATTCATATGAAATTTGGGAGCGGTTAAGATCTCGGTTTATGTCTGCCAGTTTAGCCAGATCTATGGTATTAAAGCGCTTATTTGATCTAATAAAAAAGAAATTTGATCAGTCCATGGATAATTATTTGCGAGAAATTAAAACATTAGCTGATGATCTTGCCACAATCAATTTCCTTGTGCCTCCTCGTGAAATTTTAAAGACTACTATTATGGGACTGGGACCTGAGTATGAATCTTTATTCACTGTTGTGTCATTATTTGGACAAAATTTCCCGTTTGAGACTCTTCGTAATCATCTTCTTGAGTTAGAGCAGCGGGTCCTTTATCTCCGCTCCCAGGAGTCCTCGTCCTTCCATCAGGCATTTGGCACGACTGTCTCTTCTCCTGGACAGTCGTCTGCCCAACAGATGAATCAGTCACATTCGAGGTCTACGCACCCGGTCGGGCAGCAGGCATACCCGGTCGGGCAGCAACGACAGTTTGGCGCTCCATAGCGCGGACAAGGTCGCGGTCGCGGCAGAGGCCGCGGAGGCAGGGAGCGCGGTCGTGGACAGCAGCAGCAGGCATATTGATACTCCCAGGGGCAGTCGGTTTATTACCCCGGAGGGGGTGGTCAGCCGAGTACACCTGCAGGGGGTGTGACATCTACGGGTACTGTTATTTGTAATTCTGCTGTGTCACATTTAAATATTAATGCTTTACCTATCTGTGTTACTAACCGTAGTTCTGCAGGCTTGCCATCAGATGGGGGTATTCTTAGGTCTGTTCCCCATCCTGTTGTCTGTCAAATTTGCTTTTTTGCAGGTCATTCGGCCATTAATTGTCCTTCTCGTTTCACACAAGCGTCCGCCCCTGCTCTGTTGAATACTCCCAGTGACACTACTCCTGCTCTATGGTTTCCTGATTCAGGAGCCTCTGCTCATATGACTGCATCTGAAGGTATTTTAGTTAATAAATCTCCCTACATCGGCTATAATTCCGTTAGTGTTGCCATTTGTCATGTTGGTGATGTCGCATTACCTACGTCTGGTCGTCCTCTCACTTTAAAATCTGTTTATCATATGTCTCAGTTAAAATATAATTTAATTTCAATTAAAAGGCTTTGCGTTGATAATAATTGTACTGTAATTTTTGATAAAAATTCTTTTTTATTAAGGACAAAGCAACGGGGGCACTGCTTCTGTGAGCTACCAGTAGTGGACCACTTTATCCTATCAGTCTGCCGTCATCATCACCATTAGTTTTTGCTTCTATTTTAGTTTCTGATCCTATGTGGCACCGTAGATTAGGTCACTGCGGTAATAGTATTTTACAGTTTCTTAAGAGAGAACAATCCTTATGTAGTCATACTCCCTTTACCCATGAGTGTGTGGCTTGTCAATTAGGAAAATCACAACGTTTGCCTTTTATGGATGCTAGTCATAATTCTGTTTCCCCCTTAAAATTATTCATTCTGATGTGTGACAGTCACTTGTGTATTCAAATTTGGGATTCAAGTATTATGTGTGTTTCATTGATGATTTTTCTCGTTATACTTGGATATATCCCATGTGTCACAAAAGTGAGGTTTTTATGCACTTTAAAAATTTTAAAGCTTTGGTTGAAAATCTTTTTAATCAGAAAATTAAAATTTTTTAAAGTGACGGGGGAGGTGAATTTGTTAATCACAATATGCAACAATTCTTTTCTGCTAATGGCATTTATTTTCAAAAATCTTGCTCTGACACACCTCAACAAAATGGGGTTGGTGAGCGTAAGCATCGTCATTTACTTGAGTTAACTCGGACCATGCTTCTTGAGGCTTCGGTTCCGAGTCACTATTGAGTCGATGCCATCTTCACCGCTGCATATATTATTAATAGATTACCCTCTCCTACCTTAAATGGCTTTTCTCCATACCAAAAACTTTTTAACTGTGTTCCAGATTACTCCTTTATGCGAGTATTTGGTTCTGCCTGCTATCCAAATTTTTCGGCCACCTCAGCTAATAAATTATCACCTCGTTCAGTTCAGTGTTTTTTCTTGGCTATGCATCTAGTTATAAGGGCTATCGTTGTTTGGATCCTATCACAGGTCGAGTCTAGCCCAGTGGGGAGCATGCCTTCCAGCCTAGTGGGGAGCTTGCCTACCGGCCCAACCAGAAGCCTGCCTTCCAGCCCAGCGGGGAGCCTACCTACCGGCCCAACCGGAAGTCTGCCTTTCGGCCTAGCGAGGAGTCTGTCCTCCAGTCCAGCGGGGAGCCTGTCCTCCGGCCCAGCAGGGAGCCTGCCTTCCATCCAGCAGAAGCCTGCCGCCCGAGGAGCTCAAGCGTTCTGCCTGCTAGCCAGGCCGACCTGCTAGCCAGCCAGGAAGAGTAACGACCAACAATCAATGCGCTATTAATTATCTATTTAATTTCGTATTAATGTTGTAATTAATTTAGTCATTATTATGTTCAGCAGTTACCATTTGTAATCGCCTATAAAAGGCAATTCAAATTTCAAATACAGATATGCTATTTATGGCAACTTAACACTTTTAGCTTCTTTCCTTATTCGCATTATTTTCCTGATTTCCTGCTTGAGTGTCGTACGTAGCTTTCCTAAAAGCCTACGAGCGTCCTATTTTGGACCAACAATAACTCTTCTTGACTATAAAATTGAGATAATTGATAATTTAATGAATCTTTTTAACCCTCTCCTTACACATAATTCCTTGAGAGATTCATCAAAATATTTCCTGAGTTAACTTTCATCTGACATGCTCTGGTGTATTTAAGTGTAGTCTAATATGGTCTGATAAATGTTAGTTCAATGCATATTTTACATCTATTGATCAAAGTGTGATCTGATCTGTCTAGTCTAATCTTTTAAAGTTTGTCCTGTTCTAATGTGCTTTGGTTTGATTAGGAAGTGAAATAGTGTTCTAATTAAAAACACCAACAACAACAACATCCAAGCCTTAGTCCCAAAAGATATTGGGGTCGACTAACATGAATCGATACATGATATCACCACTTAAAGGAAAAGAAAGAAAATAAAGATAAAAAAGATAAGCTATTATAAGAAGCTAATATAAAAACAGATGAATATACATAAAAATGATAAAATAAAAAGATACAAATAATGCTTATATATAAAGATAAAAAAAAAGGAAAAAAGATGAGGGAAAAAGATGATACGAGATCACTCCTCCACACGAATACCCGTCCTCCACTTAGCTCTCTCCAAAGTCATGCCCTCATCCAACCCTAGAAGAAGCATATCACTTCGAACTCCCCAAACCCACGTCTGTTTGGGTCTTCCTCTCCCTCTCTTCCCTGCCTCTTCTCCACACATCTCAACTCGTCTGACAGGTGCATCACTCGGTCTTCTACGCACATGACCAAACCACCGTAGGCGCGACTCCCGCATCTTGTCTTCAATAGGTGCTACTCTCACTCTTTGTCTGATTGTCTCATTCCTCATGCGGTCCTTCCAAGTATGCCCACACATCCAACGCAGCATACACATCTCTGCCACACTCATCTTTTGAATGTGACATTGTTTCACCGCCCAACACTCTACGCCATACAGTAATGCAGGCCTAATTGTTGTCCTATAAAATTTACCCTTCAGTCTAGTCAGCATAAAAATCCTGACGCACTCTTCCACTTCATCCACCCTGTTGTGATTCTATGGGATACATCTCCATCTAACTCACCGTCCTTCTGAATTATGGTGCCCAAGTAACCGAACATAGCGTTGACTGGTATCTCCTTACCATCCAGAGTAATTACCACTGCTTCTACCTCCACCAAACTTGCACTTCATGTACTTTGTCTTGCTCCGACTTAGTTTGAAACACTTATTCTCCAATGTTTGTCGCCATACTTCCAACTTTGCTTTAAGACCTAATTGCGTCTCATCAATCAATACAATATCGTCGTCAAACATCATGCACCACGGTATATCGTCTTGAATTGACTTGGTAAGTTCATCCATGACTATTGCAAATAAGAAAGGGCTCAGATCCAATCCGTGGTGCACTCCGATAGTAATAGGGAACTCTTCAGTCCTCCCTACACTAGTACGAACACTTGTAGTACAATCCTCATACATATCCATGATGATGCTGATATACTTACGTGATATTCCTTTTCTAGTTAAGGCCCACCAAAGAACTTCTCGAGGTACCCTATCATATGCCTTTTCTAAGTCAATGAACACCAAATGCAGATCCTTATGAGCGTCTCTATACTTCTCCATTAGTTGCCGAAGAAGGTGAATATCCTCAGTTGTTGAGCGACCAGACATAAAACCGAATTGATTCTCTGAAATCTTCACAGTTCTTCGAAGTATTTGCTCAATCACTCGCTCCGAATTCTTGGTGTGACTCATAAGCTTAATCCCTCGATAGTTGGCACATTCTTGTGCATCACCTTTATTCTTAAATAAGGGGATAAGAGTACTCTTCCTCCAACTCGTTGGCATCTTGTTGTTTCTCCAAATCATGTTGAAGAAACTTGTTAATCACTCGACGCCTCTCTCTCCCAAACTTTTCCAAGCCTCGATCGGTTTGCCATCTGAACCCACTGCTTTCTTCCGTCCCATCTTCCTCAGAACTTCTTTAACTTCCGTTGTTTGGATCCTTCTCACAAAATCACGATTTACCATACAAGCTGGTATGGACAAATCACCGATATCTTGCGTTTTGTTCCCGTTGAATAGTGTATCAAAGTATGACCTCCACCTCTCTTTTATCCCTCTGTCGTTCATTAATATCCTCTGATCGACATCCTTCACACATTTAAAAACACCGTAAGTCTTAAAAGACGAATCAACGAAGCAAGATCATCGCAAAATATATCAAGCCACGCGCTCATTTGGGATTCCCGTCGTGAAAGTTATTTCACCGATTCAAAGACTTTACGTTGAGCGGATTAAGCATTTTGTATATTTGCTTGATTATACTTTGGTATTCTTATTAAATATTCTACACGAGTAGATATATGGCTAAGACATGCATGCCTTCAAATTTGTGGCATGCATTTCCAACATACAACTAAATTAGCACATTAGAAAAGGGAGGCATATATGCACTATATTCATGATATATATACTTAATTTTATGTGTTAGCGTCCAGATACATCACAAAATAAGGGACAACAAAACATAAAAATGTAGAAAATAATGTGTAATATAGCCACACAATCCTTTGTTGGTCCTATGTGTGTGGAATTGAATTTATCAAATGTACATTATTATTACTTGGCTGATAACATACGTATATAATTCGGTTAACAAATCAGGCAGATTCGATATGTTCGTTATTGTTTTAGTTTGTGCAGTACGTACAAATACATAGTCTTTCTTGTTGGTTTTTACGACTTTAATTTATTCAATCATGAATACATATGCATGTATTTCAGGACAAGTTAATAACAATATCATGTGGCCTGAGCAATTGCCATGCACATGCATGCTCCTACATTTAAGATTTAACAGTACCTCAAACGTACTAGTGTACTACATTTGATTTTTTTTTTTTTGCGACAATTTAATTTAGATTTTGGTTACATTCACCTAAAAAAACTAATTAATGGTCTTCCTAAGAACACTAAAAATAAATCTACTGCACTATATATAATCGAGGATTGAGGTATAATCGGTATATCATAGCTCCAACTCTGACCTCTAAAAGCTCGTTTGGTTACCCATTTTTCAGTTTATCAATCTTATCAGTTAATTCTATCAATATATTAATTTTACTTTTGATCGTACAAGTTTAAATTGTGTCAATTCCACATTTAGTCCACATCTTTCATTTTGTCCACTTTTGGTGCTTGACTAATGTTTATTGACCATTTTTGCTCCTTTTTGGCGATTTTAATTATAAGAAATATTGACAGAAGGACATAATATGGGTGAAAATATAATAGTCAAGTATAAAAAATGATCAAAGTTAAAGACGCTGAGCACTTTTGGAATTGGTGCGATACTCATGGGACCAAAAGTTAAATTAATTCCAATTCTTTTGCCAAACATTTATATTTTCATTCTGCGTGCTGAATTATGTAATAATTGAAATAAGGAAGGATGCAGTTCCTTTTCTGGATGTTATTACTTAGAGAGCAATTTTACATTTTTTTCATATAATTTATTCATAATTTTATTAATAAATTAATTGTATTTAAAGAAAATAATGTTTACTATTCAACTGTTTCAGTCAATTCAGCCACCTCAGGTAGAACTTTATCAATTTTAACTGATTCAATCAATTTGAGTGTTGACATACAGGTTCCAAATATGTCAACATGAAATTAATTGGACAAACATGCGGTGACAATTGAATAAATAAATTAGAGTCTTACATGCAGGGTCAGAGCTAGATATTAACATCGGGTGTCGAATAACATCGCTAAATATGTGCTAAATATGCACACCATTATAAAATGTGTAAAAAAACAAGTCATGTATATGAAACGTAAAGCGAAGTGCACAAATTAGCTACACTCCTCTATTGTCATTAACCAAGGTTTGATATTGAAAAAGGTGTGAATTCAAGTCATTTTAATTCATTCAATCATATTCCATCAAATATTGTATTTTTATTTAGTATGTAAAGTAATACTCCGTATATGCAATTATTCGGCGTGTAAATTTTGATAATGCCAAACTAGCAAATGTGTCATAAAAATCAAATATAATGGCTGGTCTAACAGAAACGTGTTAGTTTGGAATTTGAACCAAAAACAAATAACCAGTTCTTCGAATTTCTGCTGATACGAAAAAATGGATTCCGTTGCCGGGACTTGAACCCGGGTCTCTCGGGTGAGAGCCGAGTATCCTAACCAACTAGACTACAACGGAGATGTGATACTAAGTGCGGTTAGTTACAAAGACCTACGTTTTGTGTTAGAACTTCCATAGAAGTGTTGCGAGGATGTCAATTGTCAAAATTATCAAACCCAGTCTCTATGCATACACGGTTGATGAGGTGATCGCATTAGGGGAATGTTTGACACAACTGGCTGAAAAGATACTTTTATGAGTTTTTTAGTAACTGTTAGCTTTTAGTGATTGAAAAGATCTTAAAAAGAAAAGGCAGTATCTGTTTGGTAAAAAGCTGACTGTTTGATTTAGCACCGTTTGGTATACAAGTTGTTAAGACTAATTAATACTAGAAGCTACTGACTTATCTAAGATGCTACTCACTGTAGCATCTCAAAAAAGATCTTTTATTTTTATAAAATCTCTTAAAAAATGGCATGTCAAACATACAACCAGAAGCTTTTAAAGGCTTTTTAAACAGTACAAAAGTTAGAAGGCATGAACTTATGCTTGCCAAACATAGCCTATATGTTCCATCAAACATGGAGATTCAAACTGCTATATTAAGTTTAAATATTATGTCCTTAAATAAAAGTCTGTGTTTGATTTTTTGAATTAAACTTGTTAAACTTTGAATGCTAATTACTCAAAATTAATAACATTTTATTCCAAAAATATTATTTAGTGTTGTTCATTGTAATATGTATTATTCAAATGTCAATTTATTATAGATTTTATAGGTATATATTTATAGATAATTACGGCCAAACGTCCGCATAGAAAACCGCAAAAGTCAAACATGGACTTTAATTTGTCCATTTAGGGAGGGAGGTAGTAGGAATTAAGCTTACTCGTCCTATATGGGACAATTACTATTGAAATAAGTAAGGATGTTTTTATTTGGACTGCAATTTGCTGATCTGATCTGGTCTAATCTGTTTAAGTCTGGTCTGGTATGATCTGATCTATTTAAGTCTGGTCTGGTATGATCTGATCTATTTAAGTCTGGTCTAGTCTGGTCCGTTTAAATCTAGTCTAGTCTGGAACTGAAAACAGTTCAAGTAAAAACATCCTAAGTTCCGGTTCAAGTTCTCAATCCTTTTAATAAAAAAATATCGATGTACTTATAAAGTTAAGATCTTATAGCATTCTTAAACTAAATAAAAATCAACATTACAATAATATAATAAAAATATAATAAAAGTCCAAAGCGGAATGTAGAAATATAGTAAATACAATTTCCTACAAAAACCAATAAATTAGTCAGCATACAATCCATAAATTAAAAAACACAAAAATATCAAATTAGAAAATTAAACACTGTTTATGAACTAAAGATAGAAATATAAGGACATCAAAATTTAAAGCTTCCTCTGCACTAATCTAAGAGAGGACATTAACGCTTTATAATTTTTTTGTGTAATTAAATTAAGGAAATTTAAATGAATTATGTCACTCTTTTTTGAGTATGAGTCTTTTTTTTATGAACAATGAGTCATTGTTCATAAAGTTTTATGAAATTATAAGGACTTTTGAACTCTTGCTAATAGACTCAGAACTTTGCATTCTAATCACATTTTTTTGGTTTCATGGTTATCAAGTCTTGAGTTTTGAATCCAAAAATATATTTACGCTAAATATGTTGAAAGCACTATATTACAGAAAAAGGCTAAGTATTTGACTTGATCATATTTTTCTGTATGTTATTCCGTTTCAAGCGTTTTATATCTCGTTAAAAAGAACATGTTGAGTTCTAATACTAGTGGTGGAGCTGGGTTGGGCCTTGAGTGAAGTTCTCGGCTTATATGTTGGAGATAATCTCATCATGAGATTCTCATGGACCTTTAACCCAATAAAAAGAAGAAGAAGAAGAAGAAGAGTTGAGTTTAAGTCCCGAATGACCCGAAGGCCCAACACCAACCTTTGATCTAGGGTATAATTGCCACAGTAAAGTGCATAAAAGAAATATAAAAATTGATTGTTTCACTCAAATAGCTTCGCTTGTATTAACGCCGTAATTATGATTACAAAGAAATGGGTGAGCGGTAATTACGGTCCAAAAGCTTATACGAGAGCTAGAATGCAATATAAGCTAGTGAGTAAACAAATGCTAACTCTTTCCAATGAAATAAATGCGGCTATTTATACTTGAGAAGGGTAGGTGACGGGTATGGGGTGCTCCAATATGATTGGTTGCTTTCCATGATATTTGTGTGCCCATCCTCCCACTTGGGATCCCATACTCCAGCATTAAATGCAGTCTGCCACTTGTGCGACCCGTTGATCGGCATTAGGACTCGCCAAGTCATAAGCCTGGGATGATCCTGTAACCCGCCGTTCGGGAGTAGGGATGGACCAAACCGGGTCAGGCCAGTCCGGAACCAACCCGGCCCGCTACTGTGCGGGCCCGGCCCGGCCCGGGTAAGTTATGGGCGGTTCGGGCTTTGAACCGGCCCGGGTGGGTAGGGCATTTCGGGCACGGTTCAGGAAAATAGGGCCCCGACTCGGCCGGTTCGGGCCCGGGCCTAACGGCTAACTTTAAAAAAAAAAACTTTGGCAGCCAAATAGGCCTTATAGCCATTGTATTTCAACCCAAACGGCTCTATAGCCGTTGGGAGCCTGCCAGGGGGTCCTGAGGTGGGTTGGGGGGAGTGGGGGGTGGGGTGGGGGTGAGGTACAAAAAATCTATAAAGTCTCCATTTTTTATATACAATTTACTACACATCTTCTCGAAATATTCATACTCTCTAATCTCTATTCTCTACTAATCTTCTCCATCTTCATCTTCTCAAATTTATAACTACATATATTATATTTATAAAATTTATTATCTACCTATTATCTAATATTAATATCTAATTATTATATTATTGTTACTTATATTCATTTACTTATATTTACATATTACATATTACATATATAATTATCTCTAATTTATTTACTTATATTTACATATTACATATACTTTTTTTGGAAGAATTTGGCTTAAATTGAAATCTCAACATCAAGATGATGGGTAATCCGACAAGTAGATCCTGACAACCGTCGTCCCGCGAACCAGACTCAGAGTTAATCACCTTATCAGAAGCAATATAACCCGCTGATCCATTAATGGGCACAATTGAGCCAAAACGGTCACCATATTCCTCTCATCCCCCATATCCAAAATCAACGTCTTACAAACTAGAATAATAAAGAAAAAGCAAATAACAAAGCAGACATAAAAACCGCTGGAAAAATAAACAAAACAAATAAGACAAGTCTTCTTCCAAACCCTAGATTTACTTGCATTCCATGGCGGCGGTCCAGGAGGGGGGGGGGGGGGGGGGGGGGGGCGCTTATCCGCCACAATCTCAACATCAGCCTCATCTGGATCCAGATCTTCTTCCTCTGCCTCACTCGCCATCTTCTTGTATTTGTCCACGAAGCTATCCATGCAAAATTGTTGCTCTGACCCTCTGCCAGAACCTTCGAACCTGCTCATTGTCGAGACCCAGCACCTCGGGCACAATTAAAGCCACCAACGAATGCTTTGCTCGAATCAACCAAGACAGATCCCAAAACGATTAGGTCGATGACCCCAATCCCAAAAAAGAAAACACAAAAACGATCTGCAATGCCTATATCAGCAACTAACAGACGCAAAATCCAAACTCGCACCACGACCGAACAAATCGTAGCCGAACAAACGCCCCTAGGAAAACCCTAGGAGGCGGCGCTGCTCCAGAGTTTATGAAACTCGCAGGACTCCTTCATAAGTTACATATTACATATACTTTATATATACTTATATATATATTAAAGTATTATATATAAGTGTATTACTCATCTTATAGTAATATACTTATATTATATATACTATAAACATAATATTATATATTACTAGTTAATCTAGTTATTATCTACTTATAAATATATATATTAAGTATATCTACTTATACACTTATTATCTATTTATCCAATTGCTTATACACTCTCACACTCCCATTAATTTAGTTTACACACTCATACATTCTTTATTAATATAAAACTAGTTAATTGTTTCATTTATCATTTTAGTATTAGTTCATTGCTATAAAAGTAGTTAATTGTTAGTTGTTAGTTTATCGGAAATAGTTACATTAAAAAATGTTAGACAATAATTGTTTATTTAATTGTTAAACTAGTTAATTCGAAATTAATTGTTTAATTGTTAAACTAGTTAATTGTTACATTTATTAATCTCCTATCATAGTAGTTAATTGTTACATTTATTATTCTCCTATAAAACTAGTTAATTGTTACATTTCATATTCTCCTATAAAACTAGTTATTTGTTACATTTATTATTCTCCTATAAAACTAGTTAATTGTTACATTTATTAATCTTCTATCATAGTAGTTAACTGTTACATTTATTATTCTCCTATAAAACTAGTTAATTGTTACATATCTTATTCTCCTATAAAACTAGTTAATTGTTACATTTCTTATTCTCCTATAAAACTAGTTAATTGTTACATTTATTATTCTCCTATAAAACTAGTTAATTGTTAAACTTGTTAAATAAAGTTGTTACATTTTAAAACAAATAGTTCAAATTTTTACATTGCATTATTATTTAATTGTAGTCAATTTTATTACATTGTAGTTGCATAGTTCGAATTTAATTGTATTTCGAATTGGTAGATCTGTATTTCAAATTCACTAGTTTAATTGTACTTCGAATTTAATATTTGTTATATTTTTAAGATGGAACGTGCTAGAGCTTCTGTAGATATGGGTAACCTCCGCCGCAACCGAACAAAGGAGATTGCGAGGAATCATCCAAGGTCAAGCAAAGGTAAGGGAGGGGCCAGGTCTTCATCTCAAACCCGAGATGATTTTGATGCGGATTACAACCCAAGATATGGGGATGCGATGTCCGATAAGCAACTAGAACAACTATTGCAACAAAATCAAGGAGGTTTTTTTGATCAACAAGACATCCCACAAACCATTGACGAAGAAGAGCTCGAGGATGATGATGCGGAGGAGAGGGATCCGCAAACGTTCGAGGACGAGGTTCATGGCACACCGGACGATGAGGAAGAGCAAGCGGAAGTGGCTACTTCTTCCCAAGGCAGTGAGAAATCTGAATCTGTCTTTAAGGCCAATTTTACAAAAGTTAAAGACCTCGAAACCGAGATATGGTACGCCACTTGCAAGCATTGCAACAAAAAGTATAACTTGGGAATTTCTGGAGGGTACGGGAGCGCCACAAGGCATCTTAAGGCCAAGCACCCGGCGGAATATGCGAAATTAGACAAAGGCAAGGGAAAGCAAACACAAATTTCAAGGTTTGCAACTGGCCAACCCTTTAGTAATTTCTCCTATGATGATCAAAGACATTTGACTGGTATGTCTCATTTAATTGTTGAAGAAAATTTGCCTTTTATTTTTTCTGAAAGTCTTGCTTCAAAAGAATATGCTCAAGGTACTTTAAATCCTCAATTTCAAAACTGTAGTCGCAAAACAATTAAAAAAGAAGTTATAAGGTAATATGTTTTTGAAAAGCAAAAATTACAAATGTTTTTCGCAAACTTTGATGGACGTGTTAGTATATGTAGTGATATATGGGAGGATACTTATCATCATTTATATTATTTGGGTTTGACTGCACATTATATTGATGATGATTGGTGCATGCATAAACGTGTTCTTGCTTTTCGTGAATTTAATGATCGACACACCGGTGATAATATTTATATTCTCATTGAGCGTATTTTAATTGAGTATAATTTGATTAATAAGGTGTTTGCTATTGTTTTGATAATGCTACTAATAATACTGCTGCTATTCCTAGATTGCGTGAATTGTGTGGTTCTTCTTTGATGGGTAGGTTTTTTCATCAGCGTTGTGCATGTCATATTTTAAATTTATGTGTAAAGGACGGGCTAGCGGCGTTGGGAGATGCTATGGAGGTGGTGAAGGGGGGATTAAACTTATTTGGGCTATTAATCAACTTAAGATGCAATGAAAAAATTATTTGAAAGAAAGACATGTCAAATATTGTGTTTTTCCTAAAGATTTGTCTATTCGTTGGAGTAGTACTTATAACTTAATTAAGGTGCTTATTAGATTTAAAAACCATTTTCCTGCTTTTTTTAAAAGAATATGATAACTATATTATAAACCCGACCGACATCGACACATGTGAAAAAGTTGTGAATGTTTTGGTGTATTTTAATAATGCAACTCAAACTTTTAGTCATGTTTATAAACCTACCGCAAACCAATTTTTTGTTGAAGCTGTTAATCTCGCTGGCACTTTTTATGAATTTGCTGATGCTGCTTACGTTAGTTATTTTTGTGACTTCATGAAACAAAAGTTTTTAAAACATAATTCCTATATTCCGCATATATATAGTATTGCATTTATTCTTGATTCTCGTTTTAGACTTGCTTCTTTGGAGCAATGTTTAGATTACTATTATGCTTGTTTTTTTGGTCCATTGCCTATGTACGACAACAAGGCCATAGACCCTAAACAACAGTTCCAAGAGCTGAGTAATTTATTATATCAATTATTTAATGAGTTTCATGCACAATATGGTAATGCACCTCCTCCTCCGCCACGAACATCTTCTTCATTTAAAGGAAAATCAATTTTGAAATCTGCATTTGGCAATCTTATGAAAAAAGTAAATCAACTCCGGTTAATGAACAAAATTCGATCAACGAGCTTTCTTTGTATCTAACATTTCCTGTTGAGTATGAAGAAGGGGATGACTTTGACGTTCTTCAGTGGTGGAAGGAAAAAGAGAGAACGTTCCCGATCTTATCAAAGATGGTTAAGCAATGATAGCAATGCCGGTATCAATAGTTGTGGAACAAGAGTTTAGTGCGGCCGGCAACGTCCTAACTAGGCTTGGACTCGGGTCGGGCCACCCGGCCCATGGACCGGCCCGGCCCGCTACTGTGCGGGACCGGGACCGGCCCGGTTCTCGGGTCCGGGTCGGGCCTAGGCCCGGGGGGTAGGGCGGGCCCGGGCTCGGGTCTCAATTTTGGTGAACCGGCCCGGCCGGGTCGGGCCCGGGCCCGGGCCAAATTGAATTTTTTTTATTTTTTTTTCATTTTTGGGGTTCCACCCGGGTTGGGCTTGATGGGTAGGATGGGTTTGGGGGGGTTTGGGAGGGTGGGGGGTGAGGGGGGGGGGGGTTAGGAAAGCAAAAAAAAAAAAAAATCAAACCGGAGGCCCGGCCCGGACCCGGACCGGACCGGACCCGGTGGCTACCCGGGCCGGTCCCGGGTCCACCATTCTTGAACCGCCGGCCCGGCCGGGCCTAGGCCCGACCCGGACCCGAGTCCACCCCTAGTCCTAACGGATTATAGAACGAGATTGAGCGCAAACTCTCTTGAAACGCTTGTTTGCTTCCACGATTGGTTGAATGTCAAATGTAGAACTCAAGAAATTAGCATTGAACCCACCCGCCACTTTATGGAAGAAACAACCGAAGATGGCGAAAATTCCGATTGATTCTTACTCCCTCCGTTTCTGAAACAAATTCCACCTTTCCTTTTCGGGCAGATTCAAAATTAAGTTCCACTTTCAAACATTTCTTTATTATCTACATCAAAACAGTGTCAAACAGTGTTCAAACAGTGCCAAACAATGCACTCCACAGTAAAGTCAAATTTATTTTCTTAATATGTGTGAAGTCAAATGTGTAACTTGTTTAGGAATCGGAGGGAGTATTTATTAAAAAGTGTATTTCATGTTTTAATTTTTGCTCAATTTTCAATTGTACTACATATTTCAAATAAATATATTTTAACCTTTTTATGTCCAAGTAATCTTAATTTAATATTTAAACAAAAAAAATTAAATAGCCCAGGCCCGGCCCGAACCGGCCCACTACCCGGCTGGGTAGGCCTGACCCGGATCGAACCGGTATCACCCTAGGCCGGTTCCGGGCCCATGTTTCTAAAAAAGCCCGCCCAAGCCCGGGCCGGAACCGGACCGGCCCAGGTCAATCCCTATTCAAGGGGTGCCGACCGGGTGTCTCCTTGTTTGCCTGGATCACGTTTGGGATCCTACTGATTCCCCTAGGGCTTCCCTAGCTCTTGGGGCTTAGGGATACTTTGGACCGGTATATTGGGCGGGACCCTAATATCCCATCAAATGAGAAGGGAGTGAAGTAAAAAATGAGGGGTTATATGGGATGTAATCAAGATGTACATTTAGCAAAAGTGATTTTAGTAATCACAGCATCTCTTCGTAAAACTGAAAGAACAGATAAAGTAGTCAAACTAGTCATGAATATTTTCACAGGAAAATGGCTCGAGTGAAAGTAAAACGCAGGTTCTCTACTGGACAGGTTCTTGCAACACAGATTTTTTTTGGAATACCCAGTCTAGAAGTCGGGTTTAGATTTTTTTGAAAGTAAAAATCTATTAAGCAGATTTTAAAATTCAGCGTAGGATACAAGAATACCAAAGTAACAGACTAAAAAATGGACAGAATGAAAGGACATAACAACTTGTATAGAATATTTATTATATTAAGAAATAATTATGATGAAATGCAATACTGAGAACAAAATACCATAAGTATTGTCATAAAACTTATCTCTTTGTAATGGTCTTTATTCTAGTGCAGTCTATAGTAACAGTGTGATACTATGAACTCAAAAATCTACAAGCAATATGTTTTTAGAACTTGGAAGTATAAACAAACAAACTCAACAAGGCACATTTTAGACGTGCACGCAAAGATGACACTATTATACAGAGAATTTCAAAATGATATCAATAAAACGCGCATTTTAGATGCACACAAAGAAGAATGCCATGGATGATATGAATGTCACAAGTAGAGAAAGTAGAGTGGCCGTATGTCTAGAAGCAGCATTTGGAAAATATGGATATGCATCAGGTGGTGGCATGACACAGTTGTCCCCGTTGAAATAGATTCTGTGTGGAAATGCCCATCCCTTCTCAAAAGTGAAACTTGATGAATCCTTTTTGAAGAGAAGCTCTGACTGGACATTTCCTAAAGGACCGGCTTGAGAAAGAAAATCATTGTAGAATTTCACTCCCCATAGCATCGCAGTGTCATCTGTTCGAAGGAAAATATTATATCAAGTTAGTCATGACTTGTATTACTCCAATCAACTCCTGAGATAACATTTAGCAATAACTAGAAAGGTATTCATGCATTTGACATTTTAAATGATAATATATCTAATGCATTTATACCTAACGGCTGAGTTATAAGATAGAACTTAGTGAATGCAGAAGTGCAACTTACTCAATGTTCCATACGGAGTTAAAGCCTTGTAATTAAAGCTGAAGATCTGAGTCAAATTATCAAAGTTGGGGTGTTGGACAACCATGTTCCATTGTGAATAATTCATCCTATAGTTGAAGTTGGTTATGGTTATCTTCACCCGCCAATACTCCTTGTAGTTAAGCTTTACATGCCAGTGAATTCTAATCGGGCACATGTGGTTTGTACACTGTACCAAAGGAGCCAAGTTTCCGTTCCCATTCCCGTGATCTGATACAACCGAGGCTAGGTGGGGAGTTTTTGGACTGTAAGAAACAATTATAAAACAGCATAAATAAGGCCCTTGAGAGGTTAAGAGAAAAAACAATGCTAGGAAGCCCAGATGAGTGGAACATACTCTACACAGTTTGCACGTTGAGTGCCATTGTTTTGACAGCCGCAGGTGCATGTTGGGCAGGGTACAATTGTACTATTGTAGAAGGACGATAGTGAGACACAACAAGTTGGAGTTTTTTGGGCTAGAAACTGTGAATACATGCATGTCACGTTCCATGTCACTGAAAAATGTAGAAAATCCAAAGTCAAAATCCAATAGAGTCAAAATGCATGTGTTTCAATTTCGAAGAAGAGTTTTTCCCACTTTTATTCATCTGATAACTACTACGGCAATGATACTTTTGGTAGATGGCCTTTGAGTTTTTCCACTTTTTGTTATCCTACTATTGTCACAACACAGACATTTTTAGTACTTAATTCTGTGACTATTAAGTGAATCGCAATTTTAATACTCGTCTTTGATTTTTTTCACTTTTAGTCCTCTTAGGCTCTTACTGGACACTTTTGATACTCATCATTGATTTTTTAACTTTAGCCCTATCACTGTTGTGATGGTGACACCTGTCATTCAACTATTTTGACATTGACATTTTTTGTCTTCTCTACCTTTTTGCCAAAATTCAAAGACGGGTATCAAAAGTGCCGCTACCACAATAGTTAGTGGGGCAAAAGTAAAACAAATCAAAGTCTACCAAACATATTTCTATCACAATTTACAACAATTAACTAAAGGACTAGAAGTAAAAAAATCGAAGATGGTAATGGAAGTCTTATTGACACAATAGTCGGGGAATCAAAGTCTTAAAATTTGATAGGTTGAGTTTCTCAATGCCATATATGTTTGTAACTGTTGCAATAATTATTACTAATAATGTAATGCGGTAATGCCAATTACTTACTCATAGCTTGAGTTACTCTTCTCCCATCTGAAGTAATGAACTTGGTGGGTTTTCCAATCTTTGCGGGTCCACAAGTATAACCTGGACCAGGTGCCTTCAACGTAAAATTCTTAGGCACTTTAACAGTTTTATTGGTGGTCCCTGATTGACCAACGCTGACTTGGAAAGAGCTTACAGCGGTTGAGGAATCCTGACCCCAGGAATTGATAACTCCTCCCTTGCAACAATTTGCAATTTGTTGATTGTAAGGAGTTCCAGGTAGCAAGTCAACAACGGTTGGAGTTTTTTTACAGCAATGTGGAATGTTTGCTTTGAACTTTGAACAATCTCCTTGTTCGGTGGTTTGAGCTCCAACCATGCTCCAAATAACTTCCTTTTTAGCCCATGTCCATCCCAAGGTCCACCCTGGGGCTTGAATATGCCTATATTGCTGGAAGTTGTACATCGTCACAACAGCCTGTCCCGAAATCCCATTACAAAGATTATTAGCATTGGATCATTCTTCTATTAGAATTGTATACTTCAAAAGATTGGAATGGAAAAGTGCTACACAATAAGGTTCTTCTTCGTAGCCAATTATGGTTTATTCAGAAGAACAACAAGTAGCTGAAATGGATGTTACCAAACATTTCTACTTTTAGAAAATGCCATTTCAGTCACATAATAAACGAGCCCCAAAACAGCATGAGTTTCACATTAGCTGGGAAAGTGAGTTAAGTGTCCAAGGCAAATCATGTGTCAATATGTGTACCATATATGCTCAACAGAAAATAGAGAGTAGTATTTACCACATAGCCATCAGCTGTCCAGCCGATAACATCCCATTTTATAGTGATGTTTCCATTTGGATCAAGTGGATCAAAGGCATCTGCATTAAATTTGGCAAAAGAAAAAATCCATTCAATGAATATAGAGATAGAATCCATATTAACAAAGATTTAATTAAAATACTCGTAACTTTGAAGGTCTAGATTAGATTGCAGAAGGAAATTCTAAACATGTTTACAGCACCCATCAAACTCACAAATTAAAGATCTAATCTTTGACTGGTTTTAGCGGGTAACAAAACCTTATTGTTGTTTGAAACTTCATAAACTCCATAAAGCTTATTAATAATATAATTTCATTGGAGTGTGATTTGTGCATTAAGTGTCGGTTCAGTGACCAAATAGAATTATTCAATATATCATTGTCCCCCACAAGTCAAGAGCTAAGAAGCTTCACACAGTGAAAACAAAAAAGCAATCTTGAAATCGAAGTCAAGAATGTGGACAGCACAAATATACCTGTAGAAGTGAAGCAGAAGCAGGAAAACAAGAAGACTGTAAGTATGGTGGAGGCAGTGGATTTAGCGAGAGATCTTGATATCCCCATTTCCAGTAGCATAAACTCTTTCTGCGGCTTTTCTGGGTTGATACTGGCCACCGCCAAGTGCTACAGATCTAAAAATCAGAAAGAGAGAGACTGGGAGCTAGGAGGGGTAATTCTTTCTTTGGCTCAAGGCAAAGTCTCTCCCAAAGCTAAAGTCGACCTTAAAAAGTCTCTAAGCAGTAAGTATGTGCTTGCTGGCTGGCGGCTGCTGTAAATCTGGAATTAAATGAAAACTATATTTATATTCTGAAAATAAAATGTCTACGACATAAAATATCTTGTTTTTTAGTTTCGAAATAGTAGTAATAATATGCCTTTCATTATTGGAAAATTGTTATAAAATGGAAGCAAATAAGCAGAAATCAGGGAGAGAAAATATAGTATAAACACTTAGTGATAGAGGTGTATTAGAGATGTTCTAATGGTGTCTTTACAATGAAGGAGAATACTCCTATTTATAGGGGAAAATATAATCTTGTCTAGATTAGGGGCTAATTGTGAGTCATACAATTATCATCTAGAAATCATAATTATGATGTCTTATTTATATTAACAATGATGATAATGTGTTCCTAATCATGAATAGTTAGAAGATGACTAATTCAACTTTATTTCAACACCCCCCTTGAATGGTCATCTTCTAATTATTCTGGGGTATTAGTATCATAGTATTATAATGTAACGTCTCGTTAAAACCCTTTGTCAGGAAAACCCCAGTGGGATAAAAACCCGACGAAGGGAAAAAGAGTGCAGTGCATTATATTACTCCCCTCAATTTAACATATATCACGAAGATGACACATTCCAATTTTGTGGACCAGTTCTTCAAATTTCTTCAGTGTCAATGACTTTGTGAATAAATCAGCAGGGTTGTCGCAGGACTTGATTTGTTTGACATCAACTGTTCCTTCTTTCTCAAGATCATGTGTGGAGAAAAGTTTTGGTGCTATATGCTTTGTTCTATCCCCTTTGATGTAACCTCCTTTGATCTGAGCTATACATGCTGTGTTATCTTCATAAATCACAGTAGGATTACAAGTAAAAGATTTTATACCGCATTCATTTTGTATGTGCTGGATCATTGATCTCAACCAGACACATTCTCGACATGCTTCATAAAGAGCAATTAATTCTGCATGATTTGATGATATGGCGGTTAATGTTTGCTTCATCGATCTCCATGAGATAGCGGTATCACCATAGGTGAATACATATCCTGTTTGTGATTTTGCCTTTTGTGGATCAGATAAGTATCCTGCATCGGCATTGCCAATTAAAGTGGCATTTGCACCATTCTTGAAATACAATCCAAGATCGATTGTACCATTGAGATAGCGGAATATATGTTTGACGTTATTCCAATGTCTTCTTGTCGGAGAAGAACTATACCTGGCTAATATAATAAATTTACAGAAAAAGCAATATCTGGTCGTGTATTATTAGCCAAATACATTAACGCTCCAATAGCACTCAAATATGGTATTTCAGGACCAATGATTTCTTCATCATCTTCAAAAGGTCGAAAAAGATCATCATGCACATTGAGAGATCGAACCACCATCGGGGAATTGAGTGGGTGAGCTTTTTCCATGTAAAACCGCTTCAAAAGTTTCTCGGTAAAATTTGATTGGTGGATAAAAATACCATTTCTCAAATGTTCAATTTGAATGCTGAGACAAAATTTTGTTCTCCCAAGGTCTTTCATTTCAAATTCTTTCATGAGATATTTAGCAGTATTTTCAATTTCATTGGGAGTTCCGATTATATTCAAATCATCAACATATACTGCAATTATGGCGAATCCCGATTCAGATCGCTGAATGAAAACACTAATAGAGAGAAGAGAACAAATGTTTTGAATATATTTCTGTGTATTAAAACTGGTTTACAAGGCTGCTATTTATACATCTCCTAATCATGTATATAAGGTAAATAATAATACTATAGTAAATGCCAAAGATATGTAACGGCTAACTACAATATTGTGTTCTAAATACAAATTATTTCTTTCCTTCAATACGCCCCCGCAAGTCAGGTATTCTGTCACTGCCAAGAATCCTGAGCTTGTCTCTAAGAAGAATGAAGCGTTGCTGGGGGAGCGGTTTGGTGAGGGCATCAGCTATCTGATCAGAGGATGAAATGTGATGAACTTGAAGAAGTCCACGTTGAACCCGCTGCCGAACAAAATGAAAGTCAATTACCACATGTTTCATGCGAGTGTGGAAGACAGGATTTGCTGAAGACGTAGTGGCACCTTTGTTATCACAAAGGAGGAGTGGAGGAGAAGGGAGCGGGTGCCGCAACTCACGCAACAGAGATTCAATCCAAATAGTTTCAGAGGCAGCGGTGGAAAGAGCTCGATATTCAGCTTCCGTGGAAGACTTAGCAATGGTACGTTGCTTAACTGATTTCCAAGATATAAGAGATTCCCCGAGAAAAATGGCATATGCGCTAGTAGAAGAACGGTCATCAGGGTTCCCTGCCCAGTCAGCATCAGCAAAGGCACGGAGAGAGGGGGATGTGCGAGGACAGAGAAACAGGCCATGAGAAGTAGTTCCCTGTAGATAGCGCAAAAGACGTTTGAGAAGTTGCCAATGATTGACCGTAGGTTTATGCATGAATTGAGCAAGTTTGTTAAAAGCAAAGGCAACATCTGGACGAGTAAGATTCAAATATTGAAGTGACCCGAGGACCTGGCGATAGAGAGTGGCATCACATGAACCTGAACTGTCAAACAGGGTTAATGAAGCAGAGGGAGCTAACGGCGTAGCTACCAGATTGGCCTCATCCATTTTAACATTTTTAATAAGTCCATAATGTATTTATGTTGATCAAGGAAGAGTCCATCCTGTGTAGGAGTAACCTGCATGCCCAAGAAATAGTGTAAGGAGCCAAGATCCTTGATAGAGAATCGGTGGGCCAATGAGTCAATAGTCTAATGTATCAAGTCGGGTGTAGAGCCAGTAACAATAATATCATCCACATAGACCAAAACATAGATGTAAGATGGATGGGAGGAAAAAATGAACAGACTGACATCAGCAACCGATTGATAAAACCCAAGTGACAGAAGAAAGCCACTAAGAGATTGACTCCACACACGAGGTGCCTGTTTAAGGCCATAAATAGATTTCCGAAGACGACAAACAAACCCAGAAGCATCATTAAAGCCCGGAGGTTGCTTCATGTAAACTTCCTCCTGAAGAGTCCCATGTAGGAATGCATTATTGACATCTAACTGATGTACTGGCCAACCATGAGAAAGAGAAATAGTCAGAACAATACGAATGGTAACCGGTTTGATGACCGGACTAAAGGTGTCGGAATAATCAATCCCAGTGCGCTGATGGAAGCCCTTAGCCACTAGCCGAGCCTTATAGCGATCCAAGGAGCCATCCGGGTTATACTTCACTGTATATACCCATTTACAACCCACAATATTCTGACCAGGCTGAGTCGGAACAAGATCCCAAGTGCCCTGTCGAACCAAGGCATCAAATTCTACTGTCATAACACTCCGCCATTTTGGTACCTGCATAGCTTGAGAAGCACAAGTGGGAATTATATGGTGAGGTAAAGGATCAACAGTGGCAACATTGGCTTGTTTACGGGGTCGAAGGGTCATCGGATGGGTACGTTTGGGCGGTGGAGTATCGAGGGGTGGATTTGAGGTAGTGAGATCAGTGGCGGGTAAACGAGGGGGGAATAGGAGGATTGAGTTTGGGTCGGCATTGGTAAGTAATAATTTGCGGTGGTGTGGGTTTAGGGAGGGGAGAAAGCGGGATATCAGTTTGAGTAGAGGTAGTGGGTGATGTGTCAAGAGTCAATTGTTGAGCCGAGGTATGAGTAGGAGGAAACGCCCCCGCAGCCAGAGTACCTGAAATGGGAAAATAAGACATAGAAGGCTGAAGCCAGTGATCAACTTCAGAAGTGATATTTGAGACGGGTGGTGAGGATGTAGAAAAAGGGAAGGCTGACTCATCAAACACAACATGTCTGCTGACAAAGATACGGTTGGTGGTAAGATCAAGACAACGATAGGCACTTTGTTGGTCACAATATCTCAGGAAGACACGTGGTTTGGAGCGTGGTTCTAATTTATGAGTGGTATAGGGACGTAACCACGGAAAACATTGGCACCAAAAACAGCAAGTTTAGTGTAATTAGGAGGTTGTTGGAAGAGTTTTTCATATGGAGTGCAGAAGTTAAGAGAGAGAGCAGGTTGTCTATTAATGAGATAAACTGCGGTAAGAAAAGCATAAGACCAATATTTAAGAGGCATAGATGCATGGTGAAGTAGGGTGATACCAATTTCCACAATGTGATGATGTCGGCGTTCAGCAAAGCCATTGTGCTCTGGAGTGTAGGGAGGTGTAAATAAATGAGAAATCCTACAAGTGCTTAAGAATTTCCCTAAGGTTATGTATTCGCCTCCCCCATCAGAATAAACTGTTTTAATTGTGCGTTGAAAAAAGTTTTCAACAATCTTTTTAAACTTTTGAAAGAGTGGAGTGACCTCACTTTTATGAGTTATAGGATAAAACCAAATATATTTGGTATAATGATCAACAAAGATAACATAGTAACGAAAGCCATCAATAGAATTAACACGAGCGGGACCCCACACATCTGTATAGATTAAATCTAGAGGTCCAAAGCTCGAAATAGATGATTTTGCAAATGGCAGCTTATGGCTTTTATTACTAGCACACGAGACACACAAAGAGTTATTCGAAGTAACATCGGAAAAGGAAATACCTAAGGACGACAAAAAATTTTTAGTAATAGGGAGGGTTGGATGTCCTAAGCGACAGTGCCAATTATTAAGGGAATATTTTTGTGTGATGTGAGCAGACGGAGATGGTGGAGGGGGTACATCTGGCAAGTTGTAGACGTCTCCTTTATTCATACCCCGTAACAAAATTGCTCCCGTCCGCCGGTCCTTAACAAGACAAAAGGAAGAATGAAATTCAATTAGTACATCATTATCGCGACATAATTTGGCGACAGAAATTAAATTGGTATGAATAGAAGGGACAAAAAGGGTATTAGGTAGAGAAAGAGAGTGAAGGGTCATATGGCCAACTTGTGCTATCGCAAGACCTTTACCATTACCAATAACGAGAGAGTCTGTGCCAGTATAATCGGATGCCAAGGTAAGATTATTCAGGTTGTTGGTGACATGATTGGTTGCTCCAGAATCAAGTAACCATCCATTATGATTAGTGACAGTCGTGTTGACCTGAGGAGGATAAGCCTGTTGTTCAAACCGATGCCAACAATTGAGAGCGGAGTGGTTTGGTTTCCCACAAATTTGGCACATAATATTTGCTTCGAAATTGGGATTACTATTCCCGGAGATGTTGCGGGTTGTCATATTTTTGATGGTACCCCGAAAAGTATTCTGGCCACGTCGGTTAGAATTTTGAGAAAAATTGGGCCGCTGGTTTCTGAGCAACTGGGCTGACTCCCAGTAGAACCTCGGGCTGAGTTGTTTGTGCGGCTGGGCTGATAACTAGACGGGCTAGGGCCCAATAAGGAAGGTGTATTATTATTAGCCTGCCCTGGAGTTCTGCGGGTAGTAAATGCGACAGAGCTCCCATCGCAACATTGTTCGTCGTCACCACGCCAACCGACGTATCCAGAGCCTCCTTCCGCCGTAGAGTAGCTTCAAACCCGGTGAGCAAGGCGTAGATGTTGCCGAAACTGTTATCTCCACATGTGCGAATAGAGTTTGTGAAGGATTCAAACTCAGGTCGGAGGCCCTCCATGGCTTGAAGGACGAAGTCGTCGTCATCAACAGGGTGACCAGCCTTAGCTAATTCATCGGCGAGGGTACGGAGATGATGGAGATACTCACCCACTACCTTAGATCCCTGTCGAGTGTGGCAGAAAACATCTTTCATATTCCGGATTTGAGCTGCTGAACGGGTGCCGTAAAGCTGCTCTAGGGTCTTCTACACCGCAGCAGAGGTACGTGCGGATCCAACCAATGGTTTGCACGCCGAGCTCAGGGATGAGACAAGGGCATGTCGGAGGAGACGGTCTTGACGATTCCACCGGAGATGGCCTGCAGCGTCACTGACAGGTGGCGGAACAGCACCATCACTGATGTATTGGTCGAGATGAGAGCCAACCAAGAGGTCAAGCACTTGGTCACGCCATATGAGGTAATTCGTTCCTGCAAGTTTTTCTGGGAAGTGGCTGGGGTTGAGGATGATTAATCCATCTGGAGTGAGGGGGTTGATGACTGCAGTAGAGGAAATTGTAGAAGAAACGGTAGGCTGCCCGTTTGGGGAATTTCTGAGATCCCCTTGCTGAGGGGGGTCGTTTGCCTCCATAGGAAGAGGGAGATGGCTGGTTAGAGCTCATGTGGCTCTGATACCATAATAGAGAGAAGAGAACAAATGTTTTGAATATATTTTTGTGTATTAAAACTGGTTTACAAGGCTGCTATTTATACATCTCCTAATCATGTATATAAGGTAAATAATAATACTATAGTAAATGCCAAAGATATGTAACGGCTAACTACAATATTGGGTTCTAAATACAAATTATTTCTTTCCTTCAATAAACACATGGACTAATAGGATCATTTTTGTATCCTTCTTTGATCAAATATTCACTTAGACGGTTATACCACATGCGTCCAGATTGTTTTAATCCATATAATGACTTTTGCAATTTTATGGAAACTAAATCTCGAGATTTCGAGCTATAAGCATCAGGTATTTTAAAGCCTCCAGGAATTCTCATATATATGTCTGTATCGAGTAAACCATATAAATATGCGGTCACTACATCCATTAGCCGCATTTGCAGCCTTTCAAAAATAGACATGCCAATTAAAAATCGTAAAGTAGTAGCATCAACTACTGGAGAATACGTCTCATCATAATCGATTCCTAGCATTTGAGAAAAACCTTGGGCAACAAGTCAGACTTTATATCTAACGATTTCATTTTTCTCATTGCGTTTACGCACAAACAGCCATTTAAAACCTACAGGTTTTACGCCTTTTGGCGTGTGGACAATTGGTCCAAAAACATTACGCTTTTCTAGCGATTTTAGTTCTACCTGAATCGCTTCATTCCATTTTGGCCAATCGTTTCTACGATGACATTCGTCAATAGATTTAGGCTCATTGTCATCGTGTTCATTCAATATATTTTGGCCAATCTTTTCTATTCCATTGTATTCCATTAGAAATGTAATTGATTGAAATTTGGAAATTATCGACGTTTCTATCTTTATCTGGAATATTTACCTCTTCAAAGATGATTGGATCCTCTTTTGATGTATCATTATTATTGATGTTATCTTCAAAGCCGATATTTTCAAAATGTTCATTTTCTTCTTGAGAAGTTTGAACTTCTTTGGCATCACAAACTACGTCTTGCTTTTTAAATTTTCTCGGTTTCAAATCTTTTGAACCAAGTGGTCTACCACGTTTTTTACGTATCATAGATTCATTAGCAAGAGTTCTTTCGCTAATCTCCGCAAGAATTTCTATTCGAGAAGGAGTATTCAAAGCTGGAATATGTGACTTTGTCACTTTCTTTGAGTCTGTGAAAGCATCAGGCAATTGGTTTGCAACACTTTGTAAATGAATGATCTTTTGAATTTCTTGTTCACAAGCATTTGTGCGAGAATCAAGAAAAGATAAATCTGTTGCATTCCAAGTAATATCTTTGGTACGTGGGTCCATTTCTTTATTATCTCTCCCTAAGGCTGGGAATACTGTTTCATCAAAATGACAGTCATCGAACCGTGCGGTGAATAAGTCACCAATCATAGGTTCTAGATAATTAATAATTGAGGGAGATTTAAAACCAACATAAATTCTCATCCTTCTTTGAGGACCCATTTTAGTACGATAAGGTGGAGCAATTGGTACATACACAGAACAACCAAATATTTTTATGTGTGATATATTTGATTCTTTACCAGATATTAATTGCAATGGGGAAAATTTATGATATGCAGTTGGCCTGAGTCGAATTAAATTTGCAGCATGCATTATAGCATATCCCCATGTAGATGATGGTAATCTGGATTTCATCAATAATGGTCTAGTAATTAATTGTAATCGCTTAATTAAGGATTCAGCAAGACGATTTTGTGTATGCACATGTGGAACTGGATGTTTCACTTCAATTCCAATTGACATGCAATAGTCATTAAAAGATTGTGATGTAAATTCCCCTGCATTATCAAGTTGGATTTTCTTTTTTGAATAATCCGGAAATTGTGATCTCAAACGAATAATTTGAGCAAGGAGATTTGTAAATGCAAAATTTCTAGTCGATAAAAGACTGACGTGTGACCAACGTGTTGATGCATCAATGAGCACCATAAAGTATTGAAAGGGTCCACACGGAGGGGCAATTGGCCCACAAATATCTCCTTGAATTCTTTCTAAAAATGCAGGAGATTCAACTCCAATTTTGTATAAAGATGGTCTGATAATTAATTTGCCAAGAGAACAGGCAATGCATGAGAAATCACTTGATTGTGGAATTTTGACATTATTTAATGAATGTCCAAGTGAATTTTGAATAATTTTGTGTATCATAGTGCTGCCTGGATGACCTAAACGGTCATGCCACAAGATAAAGGAATTGTGGTCATTAATTTTAGATACCACATTTATTTCAATTGGACTGATATATGTATAATATAGTCCCCGGAGGAATATGCTGGCATTTTTTCTGAAATATATTTATTGCCAGATCTATTTGTCGTTAGACATAAATATTCCTTTTGATTTTCAGACATGATTTCAATGTGAAAACCATTTAGACGCATATCTTTGAAACTCAAAAGATTTCTCCGTGATTTACTGGAGTATAAAGCGTCTTTAATTATTAATTTTATCCCTTTTGGAAGAATTACATAGGCTATTCCAGAACCTTCAATGAGTTTAGCAACACCTGAGGTTGTATTGACATTAGCATCAACTAATGTCATATGAGAAAAATAATCTATATGTCTCAAAATGGTGTGCGTTGTGGCACTGTCTATTAAACATTGTTCAAAGCCATTTGGAGAAATTTCAGTTAACTCAATATCTTTAAAAAGATAAAAATGAACAAAGTTTAGTTCAATATTGCAATATAAACAAAAATTTATTCATTAAAATGTACATAACTTTTACAACCGAAACAAGCACACCAAATAAAAATTACAATACAACAAACTTTTATTGTAGAATATATTACATAACAGAATAATTTCATTTTTATTATTATTATTTTTCACCCATGACGATGTCAGTGTTCATCTCATTATTATCCATATAGAAATCAGACATATTAAATGTGGGCATTGGTGGAACGTTTTCGTTGACGTAATTAGTTTCCACATTCTTTCCTTTTAGAGATGATTTATATAAGTCAACCTAATGTGTAGGTGTGCGACACTTATTTGCCCAATGTCCCGACGTGCCACATTTAAAACAAGTGACTTTAGCCTTTTCTGAAGATTTCGTCGAGCCTCTTGTTTGATGGGGTTTTGCTTTCCCTTGCCTTTGTAAGAGCTACTACTCTGTTTGTTTCCCCGGCTAGGTCCATTATAATGACCAATACCACGACCACGTTTGAAATGTCCACGAGCACCACTATGGGTTGCATTTGATTCATGTTTTGAACCATGATTTTGTGGACCAAAACTAAAAGGCTACAACCCGTGGGTCTCATATTGTGGTTTCTCATCAAAATGTCATTATTCATCTCAGCAAGTAGTAATACTGATATTAAATCAGAATACTTTTGAAAGTGCTTTTGTCTATATTGCTCTTGTAAACGCATATTTGAAAGATGCATAGTGGATAGAGTTTTTTCCAACATTTCAGCATCAGTGACTTTTTGTCCGCATAACTTCAGTTTTGATGTTATTCGGAACAAGGCAGAATTGTAGTCACTTATAGATTTGTAATCCTGGAATCGTAAATTGATCCAGTCATATTGAGCTTTTGGTAAAAGGACCTTTTGTTGATGGCCATACCTTTCTTGGAGATTATCCCATAATTCTTTAGGGTCATCTACCAATAAATACTCAGACTTCAAACTTTCGTGAAGATGGTGACGAAGAAAGATAATGACTTTTGCCTTATTTTGGGAAGTGGCTGAATTATTTTCAGCAATTGTATTTTCAAGGGCATTTGCTTTTAAATGTGCCAAAGCGTCGACTTTCCATTCCAAATACTTTTGGCCAGATAAATCAAGGACGTCGAACTCTCTTTTGCTAATGTGTGCCATAATCTACTACACAAATTATAAATTCAAGTTTAATTAGTAGGAGTAAATATAAATATTATGTATTCATTCTATAAAATGAATTTTATTAAATATCACATCAATTAAGTTGCTCCAAGTAGTTGTTGGATAATTGATACCCATATCCTATAACTAGTGAGAGTTTGAACAGGAAAGAAGGAGAAGAAGTAGTATTGTGTATCAATATGAGTTTGTGTGTAGCCTCCTAAAGGAGTATATATAGGGAAAATCCGGGTCTGGGCCTCTAATATGGGCCTGACAGACCCGGTTACATAAATGGATTGATAGTATAAAAAGCTAATCTAGAACATCTGAATAACAATAATAATGTACAATAATATGAATGATATCTGCTAAACGTGAGTGGGCCGCTGTCCAGGCCCAGTAGTCGGCAGACCGGGGGGTCAGAGTCCATATATTCCATCAGGAGTCCCCCACTCCCTGAGTCGAGAGTACTCGAGGCGAAAGGGAGTAGTCCAAACTGTATCTGCAATGTTCTTCTGTCTTTGATTCCTTCCCCTCCGGCCGGGGACCACCACCCTTGTCCATGATGGGGAGGTGCCTCGTTAAAAACCTTTACTAGGAAAAAACCCAGTGGGAAAAAATCCTAATAAAGGGAAAAGGAGTACACCTAACGCCCCCAACATGAAACAAGGAAGGTAGGCCCCCTCCAGCATAATCACTTGTGTAGCTCAACCTGTCTTCATCTGACTTAGCTCTCGTTCTTGCTCATACGTGATATCTGCTGCTCATCCAGAAAATCTGACCTCTCAATCCCCCAGTCCCCCACTCCTTGAGGCGAGTGGAGACGAGGTTAAAAATGAGTAAAGTCATTTTTCGTACCTACACATTTAAAATGCATATAAAATTTTTCCTTGGGGTTTATGTTTCCGATCGGGAGTTCGTCACTTGAAAAAAGTGGAAATGTGAATTGTCGATGTAATGATAAAATACTTAGTAGAGTGGATGCGTGAGCCATTCGTACGCAACGGTCGCCATTCTTGGAATGACTAAGACCGGTCTTCATGCCCGACTTGGTCGGGGCTTTGTGCCTGACTTGGTCAGGACTTTGTGCCTGAGAGTCAGGGCTTTAAATCCTAGTGATGGGTCTCAAGCCACAGTCTACTAGGCATTTGATCATAAGTGCGTGATAGTGTGACATTCGCTCGAAAAAGAAATGATTTAAATAAATATAAATAACATGAAAATTAAAAGAGCACTTATCTTTTGATGGGCTGAAATATTTTGGTGGGCTTCACAAAAATGGATAGCATCCAGCAATCCCCTTGGGCTCATTCTAATTTGTGAAAAACCATGTTATTGATTAGTGCTGCCTGACCCATATTAATTTGTAATAGTTGACTTCCCAAATAATGCGAGGTTCTCCATTAATTTGGATCCTTCGTATGTGGTTGGCTCTCAACCAAACAAAGAGCATCTTTTGAAGAGGCAGATGAAACAAACCCTCCCCAAAGCAAGCAGTACGTTTGAGAGTGGGGTCTGACCCAATATCCTATTGATTCTGCCATTAACAATTGACGGCCTTGGCCTTCCTTCTTGTGTTGCCTTTGAAAAAATTTAACCAAAGTGCCGCGTACGGAGATAGCCAGATCTGCCGGTCGCGGGATAACTCGCCGGGAACCACCGTCTGAGAGTGGGGGCTTTTGGATCTGGGCTGCATCGACAAGGACCTGACTATAGTATGTCGTCTCTGCCGCTGAAAATTCAAACTCGTTCGTGGCTCCCTCCCGCTTCTCCATGGCCATTGTTGCCGCTGAAGAATAGGCAGGGTCGCTTCGATCATGGCCATCTCCGGTGGGGCCCTCTCGTTTGTTGCAGCTTGAGCTATATTCGGCCGGACCATGGAGGGAGGCGAGTAGCGTGAAAGTGGCACTAGTTTCCATTTGACCACTGCCGACGAACAACAACCGGTCGCGCTGCGCCTCAGGCCGGCTGCTTTCGGGACTGATTCGAAGGAAAGGCAGCACCGCTGTTCTCAGCTCAACACCTTCTGCGTGGGGCCTGTGCGGCCAGGGACTTCAGCCAGGGATTGGCGGCGGTGCTGCGACGGAGGTGAAGCTGCGACCAGCGACGGCAAAGCACGTTGTAGGCCCGGACGGAGAAGATAGTTCAGGCAGAAAAAAGTCCAGATCTAGAAGTTGCAGATCCTATCTGAAACTACAGCAGGTGGCTCGTGGTGGCTGGACGGTGGCGGCTGGCCGGTGGCGGCGGCGCTAGCCCAGAAGCGGGGCGACCCACCCTGAGACAGAGGCGCGGTGAGGCTTGGTGGAGGTTGCTTCCGCCAGTTCTGGGAAATCCCAGAACACCTAATTTTTTTTTTGGATTTTCAGATTGTTTTTCTTGATTTTGGATGGATCTTTTGGTTGTTTTTGGGAGGTTTTCTCACTTGATTGTGTTCAAACCTCTCAACGAGAGCACCATTGTTGGATAATTGATACCCATATCCTATAACTAGTGAGAGTTTGAACAGGAAAGAAGGAGAAGAAGTAGTATTGTGTATGAATATGAGTTTGTGTGTAGCTTCCTAAAGGAGTATATATAGGGAAAATCCGGGTCTGGGCCTCTAATATGGGCCTGACAGACCCGATTACATAAATGGACTGATAGTATAAAAAACTAATCTAGAACATCTGAATAACAATAATAATGTACAATAATATGAATGATATCTGCTAAACGTGAGTGAGCCGCTGTCCAGGCCCAGTAGTCGGCAGACCGGGGGGTCGGAGTCCATAGATTCCATCAGTAGTTATCTGTTTTTAGCTAGAGAGATTAAATTTATTACTTTTGTTGTTGTTGTTATTATTATTATTATTATTATTATTATTATTATTATTATTGTTATTATTTTTATTAGGTGAAATTGTTTTAGCAGTCCGGCCATAATTAACTGTCATATAGAAACAAAATCATGTTGGTCCGACTAATATGGAGTATGTATTTATTATACTCCGTATCAATTATGTGAGTTTCCTCACAAAGGAAGGAGACAAGTAAAATAAATGCTCTTATCTATTTGTATGGCCCGTGACCGACAACTTTCATTATGTATGTATATTACGGAGTACATGTAAATATCAACGTACATATGATATTATAATTATTAATTAAAATGCCTTGCAATTATTTTTGTAGGGTTGGTAAGAAACAATAAGACATGCACCTTGATATCTCATTAATGCAAAACATACAATCGAGCTTCTTATTAATATGTATTGTTAAAGAGCTAGCTCATATAAAGTATTTTAGTTTATATAGAGAGCTGGGCTATCTCTTCTACAACAAATTTTCTCTTACTCCATCTTTCATTTTAGTTTGTTCCAGAAATCTTCACAAAGATTTTTATTATTTACTAAGCATCTATTTCTTAGTTCGAGCATGTAGATAATTACGAGCCTTAATTAGTTCCATCATTCATTAGTTGATGTTTTTATCACTTCACATTCAAGAAAAACAGATTTTACATATTATTAGGAGTTCTTCGATCAAAGAAGCTTAAATATATATTCAACAAAGGTATGTCTATTACTTTTAATATACGTACGTAGTTTATAATTATATATTTATATATATTAGGATTTTGAAGAACATATTGATGCAAAGTAGATTTATCTTTTGCCTTCTTCAATTTATTTTACAAAAAATATAACTATAATTTTCTGATATGGAGGATCCCAATTGTTGGCATGGGCAACCATAGAGCATACTTCTTATAGTTTTGAATATATATATACATGTGTTGGGATATTGACCTAGAGGCCCAATACCCAGATCGGGAAGGCACAAGATATCCGGCCCAAGTAACAGACCCATCACTCTATGATGAATAGATCCAGTAAGAAGACATACCGAACGGAGTTCGGCCCTGTAATACCCGAGATTAATATAAGAGGATTAATAGTACTACTCATACCAACAGAGGTGCATCTCCTTTTAAGGGAGCTCATCACCCAAGAACTCCAAAGTTAAGCGTGCTTGCACGGGAGTAGTCTTGGGATGGGTGACCCCCTGGGAAGTTTCTCAGGGCGCGCATGAGTGAGGACAAAGTGCGCGGTAAAGGCTCGTGGTGGTTTGTGGGGACAGTACTAGAGGTCTGGAGTAACTACCTCGGGGCCTGCAAGACCGGGGTGTTACAGGTGGTATCAGAGCAACCCTGCGACAGTGTACTGACCCGTTAGATATCGGGCGGGCATTTAGCGGGGCAAGATTCTGGGGTTTGATTGAGATTGTTAAGGGCGCAACGAGGACGTTGCGATCCTAAGTGGGGGTGATTGTAATACCCGAGATTAATATAAGAGGATTAATAGTACTACTCATACCAACAGAGGTGCATCTCCTTTTAAGGGAGCTCATCACCCAAGAACTCCAAAGTTAAGCGTGCTTGCACGGGAGTAGTCTTGGGATGGGTGACCCCCTGGGAAGTTTCTCAGGGCGCGCATGAGTGAGGACAAAGTGCGCGGTAAAGGCTCGTGGTGGTTTGTGGGGACAGTACTAGAGGTCTGGAGTAACTACCTCGGGGCCTGCAAGACCGGGGTGTTAGAGGCCCAAATAAAGGTTGGCCCAGTAAGAAGACATACCGAACGAGGTTCGGGCTATATATCATACTTGGGCCAATTTGACAGCATCTTCAGTACAGCCCAACATCCCGTTCGAGCAACGGCCAACCAGCAAGTGGCCAGGTGCAGTTAATGCCAGACTATGACATCAGCAAGTGGAAGCATGGATGACCAAGTCGGTGGAACAACAGCCAATCAACAAGAGGCAGCACATGCTCTCCATTAGTATAAATAGAAGGTTTCAAGTCATTGGTAAGGGTTAGCATTTCAATACTCAACATTGGCGCCATTCCTGAGATATCCAAAGTTCGTGTTGGGCTTTCGGATCTGCGGGACTTACCCTCAACATTGGCGCCGTCTATGGGAAACTTGCAAAAAGTTTCACTTTCTAAACATCCAAAAAACCTCTATTTTTCAAAAATGGTCAGAATCAATTCCTATCATACAAACGACGGTTCACACCGTCACGGGAGGAGTCACACCCCGGGGAGTCAAAACCCCCAGGGACAATCCAGCCGAGGATCGTATCCTCGTTTTAATGGGGATTTTGTGATTCCCGAATCTCAGAGAAGAAATCCCCAGGCCATGCGTGACATGGCCCAATTCATGCAGCACATGGCGAACGAAGAGGAAGGAGGTTCCAGCTTTACAGGAGAAACTCCATGCGCGGAAACGACCACAGCGTCATCCCGTTCGCATACCCACCGGGATAATCGACGTAGCGCCCCACCAGCAGCGCATCCCAGTCCCAGTGACCGAACCCCAGTCGGGTCGCAAGCTAGAGGACCAACTCCCGTCGGTCATCACTTCCAGTATGCCGAGCGGGAAAATACTAGGGCCCCTCAGCGGCATTGGGACCGGGACTGTACGGATATGAGGGTTCCACCACCGCCCCCTTTGACGGCCCAGGAGGAAGAGATGGCCGAGATGAGGAGGCAAATGAATGTAATGCGGGACCAGATGAACAGGGTACCTGTACAACCTGCGCCAGTTCAGCTGGGAATTACTTCCCCGTTTACTAGGGAGCTCATGTACGCGGATATCCAAGGGGGTGCCAAGCCCCCGACCGGCCAAATTTACGATGGGGTGGGAGATCCCCACGTACATCTGAGGAGTTACCAAGGGGGACTTATGCTGCTAGGAGCACCCGAGGCCGCCATTTGCCGTTTGTTTTTCAGCACGCTCAGGGGGCCTGCCCAGGAATGGTTCGGGACACTACAGCCCGGGTCAATCAATAACTTTGCCGAGTTATCAGCGTTATTCTTGGCTCAATTTGCTTCCAGTGCCAATCCCAAATGGCATTTCAGCTATTTGACCAGCGTGAAGCAAAGCGTCAAGGAGACCCTCAACCAATTCCTGAAAAGGTGGAGGGATGAAACTTTAACAGTGGGAAGCATGACGGATGATACCGCCATTACCCTGTTCACGAATGCTCTCCGAACAGGGGAGTTGTACAAAGAATTGAAGAAGAATCCGGGTACGGCGTACGCCGAGGTGTTAGATAGGGTTCGCAAGCATGCCGCCCTAGAAGAGGAGATAATGATCAGGGATAAGGTCATTACGCATGCTGCCCCGATCAGACTGGCCGATCGGCTGGGTCCTAGCCCAGCGGCCACTTTACCTCCCAAACAAGGGAGATTTACACCCCTGGTCTTATCAATAGCGACCATCTATCAGCACGAGAGGGACAATATTCCCATCCCGACTGATTTTGGACAGTTCATGTGAACGGATGACAATGATTTCTGTAAGTATCACAACAGAAAGGGTCATGCCACCAATGCCTGCAGGGCCCTGCAAACAGCAATTGAGGATCTGATCCGAAGGGGCCATCTGGGCAAATATGTGAACAAAGATCCGAATGCAATGGGCACGTTAAAACCGGCCAGGAAACCTAATAGCTGGCGCCGGGATGCTCAACGTGACGCCCAGCCTCAAAATGATGTGTATGTTCCTCCCAGGGATGAGCCAGAGGGCTCGGGAGGCCCCGGAAAGAAGCCTCGAATGGAGGTCAAGGTCATATTTGGGGGTGGGGAGACCGGAGATTCGAACGCCGAACGGAAAAGGTTCGAGCGAAGTCTTTATGTGGGATCCGTCTCCGCTCCCCCCCAGAAAAAGGAAGGACAGACCCGATCACGTTCGGGCCAGCTGATTTACCCAATTCGCCAAGCCCCCACAGGGATGAACTAGTGGTAAGCATGTGTATTGACAATGCTTTGATCCGCCGAGTACTGGTTGATACTGGGAGCAGTGTGAATGTATTGTATCTACAATCATTCGAGAAAATGGGTCTACAAAGGAGCCAACTGACCCACCTGCGGACTCCACTGGTGAGTTTTACCGGTAACTGCATCGAGGCGGAAGGGACCATCCAATTAATGGTTGAAATTGGGGATGAAACCCACAGAGCGTCACTCCGAATGACGTTCGTGGTGGTAGATATAAAGTGCGCCCACAATGCCATATTGGGCCGACCGGGATTGGAAGATCTGGAGGCAATAGCCTCTGTTCGCCACTCATGCATCAAATTCCCTACAGACACTGGGGTAGGGGTGGCCAGAACTGACCCAACAACAGCCCGGACATGTTATCGGGAGGCCCTGAAACAGATGAACACTCGTGGGATGCGGGTGAATACAATTGAGGTGGAAACCCACCGAACGGAGTTCGAGGCACACCCGGAGCCCGCCACCCTTCTTGAACAAATCGACCTCGACTTCCCCCCGAACCGTAAGGTTGCTATCGGGGTAGATCTGGAGGCTGATATCCGGGATGACGTGATTGCCGTCCTCAAAAAGTTTCAGGTGCTATTTGCCCGGAGGCCAGAAGATATGCCCGACATTGATCCAGAAATAATATGTCACAAACTTGCCGTTCGGTCTGATGCAAAACCGGTCCAACAGAAGAAACGGTATCAAGCAACCGAACGGCGGGAATTCACAAAGAAGGAAGTGGCCACTTTGCTAAGGATAAAGCACATCCGTCCGGTAATCCACGTAGAATGGCTATCCAATGTGGTTCTAGCCCCAAAACAATCTACCTGGAGAATGTGCGTGGATTACTCTGATCTGAATAAAGCGTGCCCCATGGATCCCTACCCAGTGCCGAGGATCGATCTGCTAGTGGATGAGACTGCCGGGTGTGAGTTACTGAGCTTCATGGATGCTTTCCGGGGTTATCATCAGATATTCATGCACCCAGCCGATGCAGAGAAAACGGCGTTCGTTACTTCGGATGGCGTGTTTTGCTACATCGTCATGCCATTCGGATGGCAACCTTCCAGAGGATGATCGGGATGCTGTTCAAAGATGTGCTGGGTGTCACAATGGAAGCCTACGTTGATGACATCCTGATCAAAAGCAAAAAGAAGGAAAACCATGTCCTGGACATAGAAAAAGTGTTCGGGATAATGCAAAAGGCGAATATGAGGCTGAATCCCAAGAAATGTGTGTTTGCTGTAAGAGGAGGCAAATTTCTGGGGTACATGATGAGCGAGAAGGGGATTGAGCCCAATCCAGAAAAAGTAAAGGCAATTGTGGACATGGAGGCTCCGAGAAATCTCAAGGAAGTGCAGAGATTAACCGGTCGGCTAGCAGCCCTGAGCAGATTCCTATCCAAACTGGCCGATCGAGCTATCCCGTTCTTCCAGATCATGAAGAAAGCCAACCCTTTCGAGTGGACGGCCGAATGCCAAACGGCCTTTGAGGATTTCAAGACATATCTGTCTTCCCCCCTGGTCTTGACAAAACCCGAACCAGGGGAACATCTGTATATGTACCTTGCTGTAGCTGACTTGGCCGTAAGCACAGTACTGTTGAAAGAAGAAGATGGCGTTCAACGGCCAATCTATTTTGTGAGCAAGGCATTGAACGGCCCGGAAACCAGGTACACCTTGCTAGAGAAGAATGTACTGGCCCTGATAGCTGCCATTAAACGTCTGGCCCCGTATTTCCAGACCCACCCGGTAACTGTATATACTACCCAGCCATTAGCCACCATCTTGAGAAATCCTATGGCAAGTGGGCGCATTACCAAGTGGAGTCTCCTGATCGGGCAATACGAGGTAGATTTCAAACCCTGGCCTACTATCAAGGGGCAGGCCCTGGCAGATTTCATTGCAGAATGTACCGCCCGGCCCTCAGAAAAGATTCAGAGAACAACGGGCTGGATAACTTGTGGGAAATGTATGTGGATGGAGCATCTAGTGCCAAAGGTTGTGGAGCTGGAGCTGTGATCACATCGCTCGAGGGGTTCAAAGCATATTATTCCATTCATTTTGATTTCAAGGTGACCAACAATGAGGCTGAATATGAGGCTCTCATTGCTGGTTTAAAGTATGCAATGGCCCTGGGCGCCGATCGGTTAAAAGTCCGATCGGACAGTCAATTGGTGGTACATCAAGTGAACGGCACGGCTGAGGCCAAAGAAGAAAGGATGAAGGCCTACAAGGAAATGGTCGAGGAGCAGATACGTAAATTTGAACAGGTGGTGCTCGACCAGATATCCAGAATCGAAAATACTGAAGCAGATATCCTGTCCAAATTAGAGCATGCAGCGTTCGACGATCGGGCACAGGAGATCCCGGCTCATATCCAACGTTTTGCCCATCGGGAAACATTGGCAACCCCAACAATCATGGTGCTCCAGATCGAGGCCATATCTTATGCCATCCCGAGCTGGGTCGTGGATATGACCAACTACCTAAAAGACGGAACCCTCCCACAAGATAAAAATCCTGCTTATCAAATAAAATGCATCCAGAGGAGGGCTTCCATGTTCGAATTGGTGGACGGGCAGCTGTACAAAAAGACATTTGGGGGGCCGTATCTGAAATGCCTCCCACCCGATCTAGCGACAGCTGTAATGGAAGAGATTCATGAAGGTATCTGTTCCAGCCACCAAGGGCCCAAGACACTAGCCAGAAAAATCATCTTGCAAGGGTATTATTGGCCAACTATCCAACAGGACTGCTTCGCGCATACTAGGAAATGTAAGGTATGCCAATTATACGCACCGGTTCCCGGACGGCCTGCCACTTTCTACAATCCAATGACGGTGGCCCTTCCATTTGCAAGATGGGGAATAGACCTGTTAGGTCCTCTACCTACTGCACCCGGAAACAACAAGTACATCATTGTGGGGATAGATTACTTCACCAAATGGGTAGAGGCCGAGCCACTGGCCAGCATCACCAAATGGGTAGAGGCCGAGCCGGAATTTTGAGAACTACCTGGTCAAATGGGGGATCAAGCATTCCAGAGCGTCCGTCGCATACCCTCAGGCAAATAGCCAGGTAGAAAATATGAACCGAACCATCATGGATGGCGTGAAGAAGAAGTTGGAAGAATACTCCTCATCGTGGCCTGATCAGTTGAATTACATTCTGTGGACTTACAGGACCACACCCCGAACGGCCACGGGAGAGACTCCATTTGCCATTGCCTATGGTTTTCAAGCCAAAGTACCAACGGAGATCCTAGTTCCCACACACCGAATGGTGCATTACAGCCCAGAACAGAATGAAGATAACTTACGGGCCGAGTTGCATTTCATAGAAGAAAGAAGGGATCTGGCAGCGGCACGAATGGAAGAGTATCACAGAGCCACAAGAAGATACTTTGATAAGCAGGTTAAAGTTCGTTCAATCGAGGTAGGGGACCTGGTGCTAAGAAAGAGAGAGAAAAGCAAACCGCTCGAAGGGGGCAAAATGGCACAAAATTGGGAAGGCCCCTACCAAGTATGTAAGAAGTATGCTTCAGGAACGTTTGGCCTACAAAATACCGAAGGCCGACCAACAGGAACTTGGAATGTGGAGCATCTGAGGAGATTTTATCAGTAAAAACGGTTGTTGCCACCTCTAAATATATATATATATATATATATATATATATATATATATATATATATATAGAGGGAGACATAACTTCCACACAAACTCGGCCCATGGTTAACTCGATCATTCCGGATAACCGAATGACGAACGGGTTAACAACATGGAAGGAAAATCAATTCTCAGTTTAGAGAGTTTTTGACCCTAGAATTATGAAAGAATAAAGGGATCAAAAACGGCTTGAAGAATTGAGGCTCAGAAAATCGGTGCCCGTGGTTAACTCAATCATTCCGGATGACCGAATGACGAACGGGTTAATTCCATGGAAGGAAAATCAATTCTCAGTTTAGAGAGTTTTTGACCCTAGAATTATGAAAGAATAAAGGGATCAAAAACGGCTTGAAGAATTGAGGCTCAGAAAATCGGTGCCCGTGGTTAACTCAATCATTCCGGATGACCGAATGACGAACGGGTTAATTCCATTGAAGGAAAATCAATTCTCAGTTTAGAGAGTTTTTGACCCTAGATTTATGTAAGAATAAAGGGATCAAAAACGACTTGAAGAATTGAGGCTCAGAAAATCGATGCCCGTGGTTAACTCAATCATTCCGGATGACTGAATGACGAACGAGTTAACAGCATGGAAGGAAAGTCATTCTCAGCCAACGGCTGGGAGTTTGATGCTCAGATAGTCTCACCTCAGCGGTTAATATGAGAATCGATTCTGGAAAACCGAATGACGAACATATTAGCAGTTTGGAGGGAGCCATTATTTCAGCAAAAGTTTTGACCTTGTAATTACGCATTGATGAAGGGATCAAAATGGCCTTGAGTTCGAAGGACAGTGATTCTCACCTCAGCTTGTTAACACGTAGAATCATTCTGGATGACCGAATGATGAACGGGTTAACAGCTTGGAGGGACCTGAGTCGTCAACTTAGCCAAAGTCGACCCTGTAATTACGTACGGGCAAAGGGATCAAAACGGCTTGGAGATGGTGTCAAGACTGTAAGATATGGATTAACCGAGCGACGTTCGGATAAGGTACGGATTGTCGCCCGGGGAATCGGAACTATGGTTTTGAAAAATCTCGCCTCAGTCATAAAACTTGACTTGGAAGCTAGTCGCCCTTTTAGCTATAAGTAAGAAATGACCCAACTTCAGTGATCTTGCTTACAGTTCGAAAAGGGTTACCTCAGACCCCTAATATGGATGATACGAGCCAGAGAAAACAGTTCGGAATGCATCGGAATTATGGGTTTGGAAGGGAGAGAGCCTCACCTCAGCTTGTTAACGCATGAAATCATTCTGGATGACCGAATGACGAACGGGTAAGCAGTTTGGAGGGAGCCCCTATCCCAGCCGAGAGTTTGACCCTGTGGTCACGATCACAACGGCTTGGAGGAATTCACCTCAGCTAAGAGTTTTGAACCCGTGCGTCACGAACAGGAAAAGGGATCAAAACGGGTTCGGGAAAGGTGTCAGAACAATTGTGAAGAGAGTCTCACCTCAGCTTGTTAACACGTGAAATCATTCCGGATGACCGAATGTCGAACGTGTTAACAGTTTGGAGGGAGCCCCTATCCCAGCTGAGAGTTTGACCCTGTGGTCACGATCAAAACAGCTTGGAGGAATTCACCTCAGCTAAGAGTTTTGAACCCGTGCGTCACGAACAGGAAAAGGGATCAAAACGGGTTCGGGAAAGGTGTCAGATATAAAGATACATGAGCCGAGAAAGGTTCGGCCACATAGAAAAGATTATCAACAAAAAATCAAAGGAAGAATAGAAAAAAGACAACAGATAAAGGAAGGAAGTCCAGTTTATTCTTCGACGTTACTAGCCGGAATGTACAAAAAAAAATGAGTAAGCAAAAAATTACAGCAAGCTACACTACTGGAGGATTGCCGTTCGGGGAGGATGTAGGCTGAGAGCTCCCTGCCTGCACTGCATCGTCAGGCGCTGCTTTGGATCTTTTCTCCATGACGCGATCGTACGTATTCCCGAACAAATCATCGAAGCCTAATTCATCAGGATCGAACGGCTTGGGGAAACGCTCTAAGATCAGTTCAAGATTCCTATCCAGAAGCAGGTCCTGACTTTGCTTTACGGTTTTCTCGGTCAGGACATCCAAGAAAGATTTCCCTTCCGGCGTGCTGTCCAGGAGGTCGATCCCAGCCTTGATAGGATCTGAGCTCTCACGCAAAAATTGGCCAAGGTGAGGACCTAGGAATTGCCGGGCCGTGTTCTCCAGAGCGACGTTCAGCGCCTTGCCCCGTTGAAAATCCACTACCGATTGCTGAGCAATCTGAGAAGTATTGACCATGTAGGGTTCGGGCAGATGATCTCCAACAGCCTTATCAAATTTAATGCCAGCAGATTCAGCAGCCCGCACCTTGGCCCGGAGTTCTTTGAGCTCCCGGTCGCGACGACGGGACATCTCCTGCATCTCGGCCAGAGCAGCTTTTGCCTTCTCACCCTCTTTGGCCTGCTCTTGAAGGTCGGCCGCTAACTTCCGAGCCGCAGAAAGGAGGACCTGGCCGTCATCCCGATCGCTGGCCAGGGCTTTCATCTCCTTCTCAGCAGCAAGAAAGGCCTTGTGATAATACACGCCAGCCTGAAAACAGGATTACAACGAAAGTTATATAAGGTAAAACATGAATAGTAGAAAGGCATGGGTCGGGATGAAACGTACCTTGAGTGCTTCCTGGTGACCTGCTTCGAAAAGGTCTGACCAGTGAGTCAAGTTGGTGAAGCTAGGGGGAACCTTGATCGCAGTATGACACCACATAGAAGATGGCATCAGCCCGAACAGATACCTCCCCTATGATCTAGGCCCCATATTTGAAAATTCAACAAACATCCGATCATCGATCGGTGTGGCAGTAAGAACCGGAGTTGGTTTGTTGGCAGGCACCGATCTTTTGGGCTCGACCTCCGGCCCGGTCAAGTCAACCACATGGTCGATCGGGATCAGGTGATCGCCATCATTTCCTTTGCGCTTTTTGCGGATTTGCTCCGCCGAATCACGATCGGCTATCATCTTCTCCTTCCCTTTAGCAGAAGAGATAGAACGTCGGACGGGTATGGGAGATATCACACCTACAAGAAAGAGAAATAAAAAATAAGAAAGTTGAATTGTGAGAGCGAAGGATGATCGGGTTAAAACCCTACTATGCTTACCAATTCCAGCAGATAACATGCTCGAGGCAGTGACAAAGCTGCGAAGACTTCTGGTCCCTCCCATTCGCAAAGACTCAGCCTGGGAGCGTAGAACGACATCCACCCTGGGCAGGGAATCCCGAACGGGGTATGCGTTCCACCTGTCCAGGATTGGCAAAGAATCACCTACCCGAACGAACAAAAACCGCTCTTCCCAGTCAGCCTGCGGGGTAACGTTCTCTGTGAACAGCTGACGGTCAGAACGAGCTACCAGTTTCAGGTACCCGGTCGTCCAGTAGGGCTGATAGCAGTAATGATAAAGGAACAGATCGACGCTCGGGGTGATCCTCAATTCGTGGCACCGGATAATGAAGCCTGTCAGAATACAGTAGGTGCTGGGCACGAACTGAGCGGGCAGTACAGCAACCCGGCGTAAGAACTCCACTATGAATGAATGGAGAGGGAACCGAAGTCCAGCAGTCAGAGCATCGAGGTGCACTAGCACGTGCCCCGGTCTGTGCCTCATAGGGTGCCGAATGAATCCGGCATAGTATTCTCTTGGTGGGGGCAACAACTGGCTAAGTTGCCGTTCAACATCTTCTGGGAGACGTTGTTTGTGTTTGCGTATGCGATTGAAGTGTAGGGCAATGCGGGGTGGCCGCTCGGGCATCCCCTTGTTGTAAACCTGGAGGTCATCTCCGGACAGACATCCATCCTCCTGTGGCTGTTCGATATGTTTGCTGGCCTGAGGATTGGCGGGTTTAGGTGTTTGGGACGAAGAGCCTTCGGCCTGGTTACCAGCGGATGTTTTGCTTTTGCGGATCAAAGGCATCTCTTCAGATTCTGAGCTAGAGGAGTAGTACATAAAAACGCTGGAGGAACTCTGGGAATTCTAGAGAGAGAAGGCTTGAGAGTATGCAAGGGAATTTGTAGAGAGAGAAAGCTCGAAAGAAAAATGAGAAAACAGCAGGAGAAATTAGGGGAAGCACCTATCTATAAATAGGGAAAGTGCCGCACAAATCCCTAATCCATGAGCAACACGTGGCATTGGGTGGTTACGATTAATCCGGGGCATTTATGATTCATTTTTGTGCACGTACCCCGAACGGGCTTACAGAGAATTAGCAAAACGGCTTACTGTTTAGAGAAATGCTAAGTCCTAAATGTCAACCTGAAGCCCGAACGGCCAACTTATGGAGAGGCCCAGGTGTAAAGAATACCAAGAAAACGGCTAAGTCCTAAATATTGGTTTGAAGCCCGAACGGCTATCAATGTTATGGAGAAGCCCAGGTGCAAAGAAAACCAAGAAAACTACCAAGTCCTAAAAGTTGACCTGAAGCCCGACCGGTTATCAACATCATAAAAACTATCCTAAGGATTGGTCTGAAGCCCGACCGGCTATTAACGTTATAAGAGATTATCTGAAGCAAGAATGTGCTAAGTCCTAGAATTTGGTATGAAGCCCGAACGGCTGAGTATCAGAGAGAGGGTTTTTCCTTAGATAAATCATACAAGCCCGAACGGCGATGAACAGCGTTAAGAGTGTTTGAGCAAGAAATAAGTTAGGAAATTGGTCAGGTCCTACAGAACAGGCCGAATCCCGAATGACGAGTAAATCATGCATTAAAGACAGAAAAGACAGTACGCAAAGTTTCAGGCAAAAAGGGGATATATATTCATCGGTGCTACTGACCGGGAAATACAAGCTACTTGGAAAAAAGAAAATTACAACAAGAATTACAAAAGTACATATGAATTATTGATCGGGGGCCATGTCATCTCCCTCTTCGTCCTCATCCTCATCATCATCAGACAGGGGTTCAGGCTCTTTACCCCGCAGCCCGATCGGCTTCCCTCGGCTGAGCTCGCAGGAATTTCTCAAATTAAGTCTGGATAATGTCATCTGCGGGGAGATCAGAAGCCTGAATCGGCCTCCCCAGATGATTTTGAAGCTGATTGACGAAGGGACGCAGCAAGACCTGGCAAGAGTATTGTGAAGGCCGGCTTGCAAACGGAAATCCACCGGGTCAAGGATAAGGGCCGGAATTTCGGCCCTATTGTGAGAGGTCAATTTTTGCCTCCTCTCCCTGATCAATTTTAGGTCAAGAGTATGGCGAGGAACATCGTTGGGACGCCCGGCCGCCATGGAGGCTATTTCGTCCTCGGATTTGGTGTCATCGGAATCCTCACTGGAGGAAGAAGAAGTGCTAGGGAGGTCCTCCGCCTCAGCCCTGGTATTCGTCGCCGTCTCAGTAGAAACACCGGCAAACGGAACTGGGATGGCATCTACAATGGCGGTGTCACGGTCATCTCCATGAGAGGCCATCTCCGAATCAAAGGAATGCTCTTTGGGACTCATCTCGATCGAAGACAGAAATGAAGATAGGGAATCCAAAGTTGGGAAATTACCTGAGCAAAGGAAGCAGGGGGAAATTTGCAGAGGAAACAACGAAGGCCAAGGAATCGCAGAGTCGAAACCCGGAATTGAGAAGTTAAGGGCTAATTTATAGCCTTGAAACCGTCGTATCGAGAACCAATCAGAGAGCGACACATCACTAGGAGCATTTAAGCTAAACACGCGTCTAATGAAAAGACTAAACGACGGTTATCATGATGAATATGGGGAAATGAAGCGGCAGCCGTCAAATCGCAGCATGGGGAACTGATTACTTCTGTACCCCGATCGCCATTCGGGGTATTATAACATTGATATACTTCCTAATGCACTCACTTCGTTCGAGACATCGGAAGTGGGGGACTTGTGTTGGGATATTGACCTAGAGGCCCAATACCCAGATCGGGAAGGCCCAATATATCCGGCCCAAGTAACAGGCCCATCACTCTATGATGAATAGATCCAGTAAGAAGACATACCGAACGGAGTTCGGCCCAAATAAAGGTTGGCCCAGTAAGAAGACATACCGAACGAGGTTCGGGCTATATATCATACTTGGGCCAATTTGACAGCATCTTCAGTACAGCCCAACATCCCGTTCGAGCAACGGCCAACCAGCAAGTGGCCAGGTGCAGTTAATGCCAGACTATGACATCAGCAAGTGGAAGCATGGATGACCAAGTCGGTGGAACAACGGCCAATCAACAAGAGGCAGCCCATGCTCTCCATTAGTATAAATAGAAGGTTTCAAGTCATTGTAAGGGTTAGCATTTCAATACTCAAGCTCTAGAATAGCATCATTTGCTCTTATTTCTTGTATTAAAGCATAGTTTCCGACTTACCGATCGGGAAATCCCTTGTAATCAGATTGGTTAATTAATACAAGTGGGCTTTCGAGTTTTAGTTAGTTCAGATCTTATATTTTCTTATACACTTTGATTCTGGGCCATTCCTGAGATATCCAAAGTTCGTGTTGGGCTTTCGGATCTGCGGGACTTACCCTCAACAACATGTTTATACTTCTCAACCTCTGATTTTTTTTTCAGATAAGTTGATAAATTCGTGAAAATATATACCTGCTGGGAAGATGATGATTTCAGAGATTTGGAGCAAATTCGTGCTGATAACGTGTTATAAAATGGAAGCAAATAAGCAGAAGATCAGGGAGAGAAAATATAGTATGAACACTTAGTGATAGAGGTGTATTAGAGATGTTCTAATGGTGTCTTTACAATGAAGGAGAATACTCTTATTTATAGGGGGAAATATAATCTTGTCTAGATTAGGGGCTAATTGTGAGCCATACAATTATCATCTACAAATCATAATTATGATTTCTTATTTGTATTAACAATGATGATAATGTGTTCCTAATCATGAATAGTTAGAAGATGACTAATTCAACTTTATTTCAACAAAAATGACATTTTACACAATCTCATCATTTTCCTCTCTTCTCTTCTCTGCTTCTTCAAATCTATTTTTTTTTCCCGTAAAATAATTAAAATACCTCAAACTTTGATGGAATGTGAGATAAGCACTCCAAACTTGCATATGTAATTTAAATACCCCAAACTTTATATAAAAAGTTATTTTAGCATCATGGTCATGTATTATTTCTTTTAAAAATATTAATTTTTGGTGTTTATCCCATAATTTGATAATTTTTAGCATTCATAAAGATACAATTAACATTATAAGCTTCCATTGTAAAATAAATAGTATTACCCACCACTACATATAATCCTAATGTTTTCAATTTTCTATTTTTAATTATCCATTTAACACCATAAATTTACAATTTTGAAAGAATTATACATACCATGGTGTTAAAATAACTTTTTATATAAAGTTTGGGGTATTTAAATTGCATATGAAAGTTCGGGTGTTTATCTCACACCCCTTCAAACTTTGGGGTATTTTAATTATTTTCCCCTTTTTTCATTACTTACGCATGCAAAATTAGTCTATTTTTCTCTGTCTGCCTTATTTTATTATTTTTTCAATTTTTTCAAATTACATTTTAATTAATCACACATACAATTATACTCCCTCCGTTCTTTTTTAGTTGCAACGGTCAACATTTCACATTTGTCAACACATGTCTTTGACCGTAATTGTATCTTAATTCTATTGGTAAAAAAAATATTAAAAACCAGATTTTGAAAATTTGGAATGAGATGAATTGAACAATATTTTTTTTAAAAAATAATTTTCATAAAATAATAGCGTAAAATATAGTCAAAGTAGAGCATGTGAATAGTGTAAAATTCAACATATTACGATTAAAACGGAACGGAAGATAGTATTATTTATGCGAGCGCATATAGACAATTACATATTTTGTTAACTCAAACACTTAAAATTGATCGCACAGACAACTAAAATATATCACAGAGACAAATATTATCTATGAACAACACAACTATTGTGTTGTCACAAAGATAAATATTGTCTATGAACAACACAACTATTGTTAGTGAGCTGCACAATTATTGTATGTGAGCAACATAGCTATTGTTTGTGAGTTGCACAAAAATTGCCTATATTGTAAAATCTATCTAACAAATTAACATTTTGGTCACATAAAACCATTCTATGTACACATACAATCATTATCTATGCACACATGCAGTGCACTCACAGAGATTGGTTTGCACTCTAGTGTCAGTGTGAGACGGCTAACAATGTACTTTTTGACACGAGAATTAATGTATGTGGACACAGACAAGAGTGATTTGTGCATAGACAACTCGTGCCTATGATCAAGGCAGCTCTGTGCAGGGGCATAGCTAGGGGCCAACCTAAGACCCAACCCACCTCAAATTAAAAAAGTATCTATATTTTTAGTGTAAAAAATTATGTGTAAATTTTTCCAAAAATGTTTTTTGTACCAGCCCAGACTGGCCTAGTGCTCTAACTCCGTGTGCTAGTGCACCAATTATTTGTGACTAATTGTTCACAAAAGGTGTTTATTTATGTACAAGAAGCATTTATGTTCTTTCTTATGGAAACACCGGTATAGGGGTTTAATGCACCAAACGCACATGTGATATAGAAATTCGCCGCATTTGCCTCTTGTGGATTAAAAAATGCATCAAATCCCCTTGTGTTATTATAAATCATGACCATAATCCCTTTTATGAATAAATTTAGTTATCAAATAGATGAAAAATGATCTTTACATAATTTATAGTTTTTGACAATGAACGGCCTCATGGACTTTGCCTAAATTGGAATCCACATCAAGGATGACGGGACGTGCGGCTATAAGACCTTGCGCACGGGATAACCTGGCCTCGTTGGCAAACCAGACATCAAGACGTACATATCGCCCTAGTGGGAGACACACGGCCTACATGGGATGTTTCCCTAATTCACACCGACCATAAAAGACGAGTAACGATGAACATCTTGAGTGGACGAACGGCCATAAATACTTAGCGAAATGAGAGTTGATGAAAGCAAAAAACACACTTAGGGGGGGAGGTGTCTGCTCCGTAGCGCCCTGCTCAGCCTCCTCAACGAAATCTGCCACTCGGGTGGCGGGCTCGGGCTCTTCCCCCCGTTCTACCGCCCGAGCCCGAGCTTGGTTGAGGGCCAGCTTGGCGGCGGTCTCTATCAGCTCCTCATCCTCAGTATGATCCGCCATGCGGGATTGGTCCCCAAAACCTTTGAGGAGAATCAGCATCACAGACTCCACCACAGCGTAATAGCCTTTGGCAGAGCTGTCCCCGGCCAAGTCGAGCAGGAACTGGTTGCCGAGTGGCGTGCGCTTTAGGAGTTGCGTCCCATGACCCAACCGCTCTTTCTTCTCCTGCCGTTGCAGCTCCTCCTCAAACATGTCACCGATAGCCCCCGGCAGTAGCGCTGAGTGGCCATCTCGAACTTAGTTGTCTTCTCGTAGCCAGTGGTGTCCAAGTACCAGACAGGGGGACAACATCCACCTGGACAGGAGGGACAATGACAGTGCCAGCATCGGCCTCGGGCGTTAGGGGAGGGACAGGTAGGGAACCAACTCCACGCCAGAGTGGTCGACAAATACCCGCCATGCCTCGATGGCCGAGCGGCAAGGGGGTGGCCGATCTGCCCCTGGGCCTACACGGTAGCCGCATCGATACATGACCGTTTTAGAGATTTCCCCTTAGCATGGGCAGCTTGATGAACCACGACTACCTTAATGGGTGAGATCTCAAGGGCAGAAGCCTCCGAGCTGAGGACACCCCCTTGAGCATTGGGAGTAGCAGAGGAAGCCGAGACTGCACCGGCGTCAGTCTGCCGTGCGACATGGGAGGCTTCGGAAGTGGCCTCAAAGGACTGGGCCGATTGCCCAGCAGCTTGTTTCTCCCTCGCGGCTCATGCCTTGGCATTCTTTGTCGCCCTCTCTAGCTTCAAGGCATCGAAATCCATTTGCTTCTGAGTCGGGGGAGGTCCTGAAATAAGAAAAAATAAAAGTTTTATAACCGGGCAGTGGGGATCCAGAAGGACACTCACCTTGCAGAATAGGACCGCCCGGGATCTCGATACGACTCGGAGGGGAGCGTTATCCAATCCAGAGGAACGAGCAATAGCTATTCTTGCATTGACAAGCGCCCCAAAGGTAAGGTAAGGCTCCAGGTGCTCGGGGCCTCCTTCCTTCACTTTATTGATGGCCTCCTCCAACTCATCAGTAAGATCAGGCGGCCCTATCTTGGGCGGATATCCATTCCACCGGTTGGGCAGTTGACCCTCGGGAACCGGATGAAGAAGAAACGGATCTTCCAGTCATGGATGGACAAGGGGGCTCATGGAAGAACTTACAGCCCGGTCGGGCGCTGATACTCAAAAATCTGTCGGAGTTCTGGGGGGAGAGTTTGAAGAAATAGTGGAATAGATCCAGGATCGGCTTGACATTCTTATCAACACACGGAACAATGAAGGCTGAGGTAAACTGGAATGAGTTCAGCATAAAATTGAGCAGGGACGACCTCGTAAAAGTGGAAGAGATCGAGATAAAAGGGATGGAGGGTAAATCGCAACCCTACATGCTCCTTAGAGGATGCTCCGCCTCTCCAGACTCTAGACGACCGGCAGAGGCAGATATAACCGCAATTCTCGCAGAGCCTTGTCAAAAAAGGATTGCTCGCACCCATAGGCATTCTGCAGCAGCACCACATGGCATGGAACGTCTTGAGGGATGCCGAGTTCGAAGACGGTCAGATCGTGCCCATCATAGGCTTTGTCACCCGAATCAACATCTTCGAGTTGGGGTTCAGTGGCGTTGTCATAGGGGGCCTCTTCCTAGACGACGATTTCTCAGACAATGTTGTCTCCGGCTTGGTCATGGGAACAACATCCCCATTCGCGATATGAACGATGATTACTTCGGTCGTGGTCGAGGACCCAAAGCTACCAGACGAACTCATCTCTCTGGACGACCGGGATTCCGAACCAGATTCAGAGGATGAACGAGAGTCCGTGGTTATCTCCATAGGATCCGCCATTGGAAAACCAAAGAAAGAGTAAAGAAGAGAACGACGAAGGGAATTACCTTTACAAACTTGATAAGGAGAGAGCTGATAGTTAGGGGATCTGAATGGAAGAACTGCGAGTACTTGAGAGCGGATGCACAAAATTTGGAAATCCTAAACCAACCAAGGGATGTGGTATTTATAGGGGACTACACCACCCAACAAACCAATAAGGGCGCGACACGTGATGAGGAGCGTACACCAAGCCACGTGTCGTGTGGAGCCCAATAGACGTGATGATTACGCTTACTTTGGAAGTTGAACCAGCCGCCGTAACTTTCACCTAGGGTTTCGGGAGGCCGCCTAATAACCGTCACATCGGAGCGTCGGGAAGGCTCGGCTCAGAGAAAGCACTCATACTTCTTTATGCTCTGCGCACGCTCGAAACATCAGAAGGGGGGGGCTTCTATTGGGTTAATGGGCCCGATAGCGGAATGGACCATCACCCCTTGGCGCGCAAAGGAACCATTAAGGCCCAATTCGGGCATGATCCAGCAAGGGATCCAGTGAGACGTTCGTCTTCACAGAGCGGACAAGCAACTTCAACACCCTTGGCCAGTGAACCATGTGATGATCCAAGGGCCAAGGGGAGGACGATGAGCATGGGCCGAGCGGAGTCAACATCCTTATGCTCATATGCACCCAGAACTGATTAACGACAGGGGGACGCCCGTCTGGATCTCTTGGCAGGAAACCAAGATATTGGCGGGAAGCGCATTTAATGCAGTAGATTTGGTGGTTGAGAAGCTAGTCATTCACAATTATCCACGTCAACGATATCACCTACCTCTTTGTAGTATAAATAGTGGCATTTATATCATTGTAAGGGATTGACAACTTATTCCCTTTAGCAAATAGCAATTATCTCTAGCTCTTCCTATTGAGATGAACGAAAGGCCTCAGGGCTTGTAGTTGAAGTGAGTTGTATACGAACCCTTATTAACACTTAATAAGATATGACCCACTTACTACTCTTGTCATTTACCCATCTTTACTTGCTTGCAACATACAATTCACTAAACACTTCATTCAAAATCCATAGAAAGGCGTTGGGCCTTTGGATTGAAGGAATAAACCTCAACACAATTGATGACTCATCTCGACATTTTTGGATATCAAATATTGACCAATCAAATGTTCCTTTAAATTTTCTTCCTTAAAAATTGATTGCTTACAAACACCTTGTCCAATGTTTCATTGTACATTTTTACATTTTTCATTCACTAAATTTAGTGCCGACAAAGTATATATCAAATATGTGATGTATTTTGGGGATTTTGAACTTTTATGAAATCATTTGCCATACAAAAATTATGTCAAGCACATTTATATATGATCTTTTTAATTTGGTGGTTGACATTTCAATTGGATGTTCCGTCCACCAAATAAAAATAATCCAAAATTATGTCAAATACATTTAAGCGTGTTGTTGTTTTAATTACAATTTGTTAAATAAAAATGCTGTTACACATTCCAAAAAATTCCAACATCCATTTTACTATTCAATATGTTAAATAAAAATGGTGTGACATTTTGATAAATACAAAAACCGTTTCACGTCAATAAAAGAGAGTATTGTACATCAGTTAGTAGTAATAATAGAGAATTGAAAGTAAAATCATTAACACTTCAAATATCACATTTTTCAGTTGAATTAAAAGTAACGTGCATAATTTTGTTTGCCCTATTTTTAATGAACTATATATGAGTCCTTTTGTGTATTATTTGAGAATATTAACTAGATTAATAGTAGTACTTATCAGCTCATCACCTAAGAATTGCAAGTTAACTATGCTTACACGAGAGTAGTCTTGTGATAAATAATTTCGGGGACGCGCACGAGTGAGGACAACGTGCGCGATAAGGACTTGTGTTAATCTCCGAGGACAAATGGAGTGTTACAGTTTGACAGAATTGAAATTGGCCCAATCGACTAAATTTATTCAAATTAATAAAAGTATAGCTGAAACGAATAAATTGGCTTGATAAACATAATTGTGTAAAATTTATATCTTAAATATACGATTAATAGAAGAGTCTCGTTCTTGTCCAGCGGCGTTACAAGAACTGCCGTCCGGCCGAGGGCATTTCGGGACCTTCCCAGTGAAATGTTTTGATATATTTTTTTGAACATGTTCTCCATCAAGCCTAGTTTACTCATACCAAATTTCAGCTAAAAATTAAATCGGAAATGAAGTTAAATAATTGTTTGAAGATAACTACGCTTTATATATATATATATATATATATATATATATATATATATATATATATATATATGTTTGAAGATAACTGCGCTAATAATTGTTTGAAGATAACTGCGCTATATATATATATATATATATATATATATATATATATATATATATATATATATATATATATATAACAGCGTGGTCTTTTTCAAATATATGTTTGACTTACTTCTCGATTGAATTTTAACTGAACTTTGACATTGATAAACTAGACTTGATGAATAAAATATTTAAACAAATCATGAAAAATTATACCGAGAAGGTCTCGAAATTCCCTCTACGATCCCACCCGTTGAACTTAAGGCTCGTTTCGAAGATGATTCAATTAAAAAAAATGATTCAAACCCTAATTCAGATCCCAGAGCCCCAGTCCCAGCACATTCAGATGAGAAGTTTTATTTAATTTTTAGATCATCCGGTTATGCTTATTTTTAATTTTAATAATTATTGTTTACTAAACACATAATTTTGATTTCCCTCATTACTTATGTAATAACTAAACCCTTTTTTCATATATATTGTACTCGGCAAATTATACGGTGAAACCGGTGCACCATGAGATGGTGCGCCCGGTTGCAAAACGACGCAGCATGACTGTTTTTTTTTTTGCTTTTGTTGTTAAAAAATGATAATAACTTTTTTATTTTTGATCTGATTTTTATAAAATTTATATCAACATTTTTTATTTTTCATGATCTTTCAAATGAGACCAATATTGTTTATGTAATTTTAACATATTAACATTTGCGTGTAAAATATGTAACTTTACATGTTAAAATATGTAACTCACGTTCAGTCAGGCCAAATGTAACTCGTGTGTATAAATATGTATCTCTACGTGAAACAATACGTAACTTTACGTAAAAAAATATGTAACTCGCGTTCAGACAGGTCAAATGCAACTCGTGTGTATAAATATGTAACTCATGTGTATAAATATGTAACTTTACGTGTAAAAATATGTAACTTTACGTGTAAATATATGTAACTCGCGTTCAGACATGTCAAATGCAACTCTTGTGTATATATATGTAACTCGCTTATAAAAAAGATGTAACTTGCTTATAAAAAATGTAACTCGCTCATAAAAAGATGTAACTCAATGTATTATCAAATGTAACTGAGGCCACTGATCCACTCCTAAGCAGATTCGATCTTCTATTTCACAAAGCTATCATCTCCCAAACAGATTTGATTTTCCTTATAATCCAATACTCATTAATATAATAATTCGATAATTTCTTAAAATTACATAAGCAATATTGGTCTCATTTGAAAAATCATGAAAAATAAAAAATGTTGATATAAATTTTATAAAAATCGGATCAAAAATAAAAAAAGTTATTATAATTTATAACAACAAAAGTAAAAAAAAAAACCATGCTGCTTCGTTTTGCAACCGGGCGCACCATCTCATGGTGCGCCGGTTTCACCGTATAATTTGCCGAGTACAATATATATGAAAAAAGGGTTTAGTTATTACATAAGTAATGAGGGAAATCAAAATTATGTGTTTAGTAAAAAATAATTATTAAAATTAAAAATAAGCATAACCGGATGATCTAAAAATTAAATAAAACTTCTCATCTGAATGTGCTGGGACTGGGGCTCTGGGATCTGATTTAGGGTTTGAATCATTTTTTTTAATTGAATCATCTTCGAAACGAGCCTTAAGTTCAACGATGGATGCTGCTCGATCTCAACAACGGTATCAAAACGAGATTAACTGGGACAAGTAAGCTTATCCATGATCGCTTCTAAATTTACATAACTCTTTATTTTAATTTTCTTTTTCATTCTTTTGTGCAACAAGAAATTATTATGCCGGTTCGTTTTACTGATCCGAGTGATGAATGGCTAATCATGGAAGGTATTGTGGTGTTAATATGTGAATGCTCCCTGCGCTAATGATGTTTCTTCTCCAATACTTTTTTTTTTATTTCTGATTTGCAGTGAATTTTCAAAATTGTGATTATGATCCACTCTTCTTGCAGGCTTGATAAAAAGAAATTCTATATCATAGGCGCTGGAATTTTTACTGGGATTACAGTTGCACTTTATCCCATTTCAGTTGTCAAGACAAGATTGCAGGTTGCTGACCGTTATGCTGCAGAAAAAAATGCTTTTTCTGTGTTGAGGGGGGTTATTAAAACAGACGGGATTCCCGGTTTGTATAGAGGTTTTGGAACAGTCATAACTGGTGCAATTCCTGCCAGAATTATATTTCTCACGGCATTGGAGACAATAAAAGTAGCCGCTTTTCGGATGGTTGAGCCACTCCAATTATCAGAACCTACACAGGCGGCCATAGCAAATGGTATTGGTGGCATGTTGGCATCTCTTTGTTCACAGTCTGTATTTGTTCCAATTGATGTGGTATGCAAAAGGATAACCAGTGTCAATATCATGTTCTTGAGTGATTGTTCACACTTCCTAGCATTTGTCTCAGATTTCACCTTAAAATTTATTGACTATTTAAAGAGGTAAGATGGCACTTGTAGAATCGCAGTCTCCAGAAGTATAGATTTTTCTCAATTATTTGTGTCACCTCTTTTAGTCCATATTGTCATTGTATTTTTTGTTCTTATAACATTAAAACTTGTCTAAAATATACATTTGTAAACCTCTCAACATTAAAACTACATCATTACACACGGTTGTAATTGAACATTATAAGATCTGCATTTGAAAATCAATTGTTTTGTCTTTATCATATCTAACCCACAAATAATTGAAAGAGTATATTTGAAAAAAATTCAGATCACTTGATTTTTAACTTCATTACTCCCTCAGCCCCATTTTAATGTGCATTTTCCTTTTTGGGCTGTCCAAAAAATGAGCAATTTTCTTAATTAAACTCCACTAAGTTTTTACTTTCCCACTTTATCTTGTTATCTATCATTTCACCCTTTTTGCTTTTTGTACCCATGCTACTTTTTCTTATTTTTTGGAGGTTAAAATTGTAAAACAGTGAGTTTATCCTTTATTTTCTTAAAACCTGGGCGAAACACAAATGGAGGGAGTACTTTTAATAATGAAAGAAAGTACGTAGTATTATTTTTTACGAATTTAGTGTGATATTTCTTTCTGTCTTTCCCTCTATACCTTCTAAATTTCATGAGAACTTATCATGTCAATTGAATTTGGATGAATGAGGGTCTAACTTTATATGTGACATATAGAGTAATGATGGGGTGAATGTGCCTCTTTTAAGTCTACCTTAGGAACTGATAGATTTGATATGAAGAATTGAGGCACTCAATTTACTTTTTCTGGGGACTGAAAGTGCACATTTTCCCTTATCAAACATAAAACTCTATTTACAGAAATAGTTATTTTAGCATTGCTATCCAATAAAAGAAAGTATTTTCTAACGTTTACTTTATTGCTTCCATTTTCATTTAACTAAATATGCTTATGTTTGCGTGAAATTGAATTGTAAAGGTTAGCCAACGGTTGATGGTGCAAGGATATTCAGGGCATGCCAACTACACCGGGGGCTTAGATGTTGTTAGGAAAGTCTTGAAATCTGAAGGCGTTCGTGGATTGTACAGAGGATTTGGTCTCTCTGTTTTAACATATTCCCCATCAAGTGCAGTTTGGTGGGCGAGCTATGGTTCTAGCCAGCGCTTCATATGGAGGTAAGCCATTTGAGAAATTCGTTTCCCTTTCTTATGAGGTCTCAGAAAACTCTGTAAAGCATTTCATTACATGTGTTTGACAGCCTCTTGGGATATGGGACTGAGAAGGGTCTAACTGATCCTAGCCAGGGAAGGATAGTATCAGTTCAAGCTGCTGGTGGAATTTTTGCAGGAGTTACTGCATCTTGTATTACTACTCCATTAGATACCATTAAAACGCGTTTACAGGTACCAATTAACTGATAATATTTGTTAAATGCAGCTTATAGCACCTCAGTGCTGGCAGAAAACTGAATGGACATATTATGTTTCCTGAGCCATAATCTTCCTTTTTTTTGTGCTAAGGATATGTTTGGAATCCGAATAATACTTTGGAATGAGAATAGGAAGGCCAACATAGAAGAAAAGAAAAGATGCAGGAATGCAAAAGATAGACTAGCACTCAAAAATATTAATTTAAATATTAGTTGATATTCATTTTTAACAATTTGTTTATGTCGACGACATACAGACTAAGAAATCTAGACATATGGAAGTATTTTAAAACTAATTGTATTTAATTTTTGTTGCATCTTCCAAGGTAAATGGTAGCATAAGAAAATTGCTTTTTTTAACGTTCTTATCCTTTCCCTGGCATTTTCTAAGATCCAAATATACCCTAGAAGGCTAGATGAAATCGTACAAGCTTAGCCTTAAATGCTGACATTTATATATTCCACCCTAATTTTGACCTTTGATTGGAAACCAATTATTTTGTTCTGCCCTCTGGATTGTGAGGAAGAAAGGGAGTATTAGTTTTAGGCCTAGCAGGTGATACCAGATTTAAACCTTTTCTCCATTTAATTGTGTAGCTTTTGGTGAATTGCAGGTGATGGGTCATGGAAATAACAGACCTAATGCAAGACAAGTAGTGAAACAGTTGATTGCAGAAGATGGTTGGACAGGACTATATAGAGGACTGGGTCCAAGATTTGTCAGCATGTCTGCTTGGGGCACCTCAATGATACTTGCCTATGAATATCTCAGTAAGCCATCTTTCCCCCGATACCAAACGTAGCCTCTTGCTGGGTTTCATTATTATCTTATTTCCTTCCTTATCTGTAATTTTCAACTTTCTTGCATAAAATGGGAGCTATTGGTGAAAAATGGGATTAACTGATGAGTGATTGGTTTGTTTTTTTAATGTAGAACGCTTATGTTCAAAGGAGTAAATAGGTTCATGAATGCCACAGCGCCTTTTCATGCTTGTGGTCTCAACTTCGGAGTCAAAACACGTGCACATTCAGAGAGGTATGTGCAAAATGCTCATTTTGGAGTATATATTATAGTGTCATCTGATGTTTGTTTTGAAATCCATAACAGGACAATGAAGTCTGATGCTTGTAATACTTTTGAGTGTGGAAAACAAACATTCCTTTTCAGGATTCTTTTGTATATGAAGGCATGCAAAATAATACCAGTGAAACATTCTTTCCTTTTGTTTTTCATGATTTCTCAAATGTAAAACTACACAAACTCAGCTGTTTCTACTTTTCTGTGCATCTGTATAAGTGAGGTTTACATAGGTACCGTAATGGGTACTCAGCACAAGGAATAGATTTCACCATGAGATAAAGATCAAATCAGTTATAGTCATTCTAGGGTTCATCAATTGTGTGCACTGTAAGCGTTTTTATTTGTTGCTTCTACACACACTGTATTTATCCATACATAATCATTTTGAAAGTTCAAACCATTTCGATATAGTTCTTCACAATTGACATAATGAGTGCAGATGTTACTGGGGGTGGACCGTGGACCTGATTGCGTTTTTAAACCAAAAAGGGACCAGTGCTTAGCCAGTTTTGCGGTACAAAGTCAGGATTGTTTGTACGATATTTAACCAGGAAACAGGTCTAAATTTTATTTGGGTTTGCTCCAAAATAAGACAGTACTAGCCAGTTTTGGTATCGCTTTTATTAAAATAAATAAGCTTAAAACCTGGGTAGGTGCCTAACAAGATTCGGAGCCAAAATGTTCAGATTTGGACCAGACCGTTGTAACTTGGCCTGGTTTCGATTCTTGCCTTGATAGAACTGGAACTGGTTGGTCTGGAGTCTGAACTGGTAGGTGCTTTCTACTTTATTAACAGCTTCACCAAGAGGAAACATGCTTAATAACCCATAGTTTATTCATTTCCATATATCAATATATGGATCTCTAACAAAACTAAATAACAAAATGTCTACAACAATTATGAAATCCCATCGAAATGTGTCTAAAATAACATCCTCCATGTGGAGCACCAGCCTCTCCAAACACAATAATCAGATCGTAACATGAACATACTTTTCACTTAAAAGTTTATTTGTAAGGCCAAGACTCTGACCCCTGCACGTAAATAAGATAATTGTAATTTTTTTCCTATGGTGCATGAAATGTCTAATCACTAGTCACAAAGTCACACTCGTATTATCGTATAGGAAATGGAAATATGGAATAAGGCACGTCAACACAATTCAGAGGCTTTACTACAAGCAGATTTGCAAGGTTACCAGGATAAACTTCCGGCCTTCAAGAATGAAGTTGGGTTTCACTCGATCAAGGAGCGGGGTGTCAAGCTCTATCAAACTCAAGTTGTTTTAGGTTCAGAATCTTCGGGAGATTATTTAGATTTTGATGCGGTTTCAGATGAAGGGTCTTCGGGTGATCAAGAGAGGCTTGCTCGACTAAGTGATCCTAATTATAAAATGGCTACTCAACTTAAGTTTAGACGAAGTGCTCAACTTCAGGCTAAAAACGGGATTAAGAGTGTGGATCATTAGCGTGTTATTTCAATAACCGGAAGCCGATTATACTTCCCCACTAAATCTTGTGCGTGGTTATTTTAAATACACATGCATCGCTAATATAAAACAAAGTTCTAGAATATTTAAAACACAATGGATTAAAGAATTGATTTAAAAAAGTCTACCTGTTAATCAACTTTGGTCAAATTTTATGCGACTGATGGAGTGGTATGTGTGTGGGAGACTCAACTTAATAAACTTCATATCAATTGAGATAGTTTGAGGAATGAGGATTGAATTGAAATGAGTTATCTTTTTTATTTAAATACGTAGTATGATTTTAGTCGATTGCAATATGACTAATTAAATTTAGTGATCCAAATCATTTCGGAATTCTCACTATAATCAAGTTTTGTGGTGAGGGGCTTTATTTAGTTTTTGTATAAAGAAACTAAACAAGGGCGTTGTTGACCCTTCATTATCATTAAAGAAAGGGATTTAATACACAATTGACAATAGACACATCCCATGTGGGATGCCCAGTGAAGCATCGCAGCTAGATCAATTGGATTTGTAGACTAAAGGGAGAATTAATGATCGCGTGTAATTAAGTTGATTGCAAAATTTAGAGATCACCGCCATAATTGCAATTTTGACCACCACAATTGGGGGCTATCTCTATTCCTACCCATGACCACATAATTATTAAGGTAGATTCTATGGTACCCATAAGGTACCGTACCTTTGTTCACATGGACCAATGAGAATGTAGCAGTTTAATTATTTAAATCTAAATTAAAAATGATAAAGTGGTGTGGTCCAATCAAATGAATGGTAGGTACGGTACCCCATTTTTTAGAAAGGTACCGGAGTTGTCACCAATTATTAATCTTATACCATCACGTATTCACGTATGGTTTCTACCATTTCTATAAAACGCATAGCTTCAAAATAATATTTTAATCTTGATATAATTAGGGACATCAAGTAAGGAAAGAAAAGTTTATTTAGGAACATATCGAAGTATGAGAAGTTAACAATGAGTCCTAATTTAAGGTCTAAGCAAAACAAGTTGAATGGAGAGAAGTGAAATGGGTTGCGCACTGACAGAGCCAGAAATCGTAGGTTAGGAGTACCGGAATTAAAGAATTTATATCAAGTCAAAGCTTTTAATCAATCAATTTGTGTTGTTTACGGAATATATCTTAGGAAAGTATATTTCATAATTAAGAATAGAAATACAGACGTTTTTACTTGGACTGTTTTAAGTCTCAGACCAGACCCGACCAATTCAGATCAGATCATACTGATCAGATCAGACTTGGTTAGTTACAAAATACACAAAGATCAGATGTTTATCAGACTACATCAGATCAGAAAATTTCAGTCCAAGTAAAAACATGTACACTTATATACCTCGTATATACGAAGCAGGGCAGCAAGTATGGACAAGGAAACAAATTGATAACCAAGCATTCCAACTCATTGGATGTGAGGTTACCGTACCTAGTGGGAGGTCTCGTGCACAATTAGGGGAGATGGGAGATGTCTTGCTCCCAATGATTCTTCCTACCTTCACGATGTTAGAGTTTAACTGATAAAGATCATGCTGGATTCGTCTTTGAAGCCAGTATTGACGAGGTTGACTGTGATCAGATTCGAATTTAACTGTTTAGGAACTTTAAAGTGTAGTTCATAGGCTGCATGATTATTTGGTCGACCGTACAATACTTTCCCATTTACTTCTTTTACAGCCGACGCCCCTCTTCCTAGAACGTACCCTCCCAAAGATGATAAATGAACTATTCTCCTTCCATTGATTATGGATCTTATCATCCAAACACAGTCTAAGGTATGGGCAAAAGGCAGTTGGGAATTTATGATGACAGAATAATGAAGTTGGGGCTGTCAATGACCAATTATTTAAGTCCAAATTAAATGGTAATTAAAAGAAACAGGTATATATCAGTCACATAGGTAGGTGCATTGTCCTACCTAGTTTTGCACCCATTATTGCATATATATCCATACAACTGCCTGCTATATTGAAGGGAAACAAGCCCTCCAAAACAATAGTGAATATGGCACATAACATTGCCATTCTCTTCTTCCTCACTACTTACATTTTCATGATCACCACCGCAGCTAATGAGAACAAACTCCATTATTACTACGGCAATAGCAGTAGCAATAGTAACAGCGATGGAGCAGAAGAGTTCCGCCGCTTCCACAGGAGGATAAGGCACATCCATCCTGCAACCATTTCCAACTCATCATCACTGCCATTGTCATCACCACCGCCATCACCATCACCATCCCCGCCATCACAATCACCGCTACCTTCACCATCACCTTCACCGTCACCATTTCCATCGCCAACGCCACCGTCGAATGGTTTTAATATAACAGGCATCCATTTTGAGAGGATTGTGTACAGAGGCCTGCAGACCGTCCCGGCTTGCAATGCGCTGAGGTATGGCAGCTGCCTTGGCCAGGCACTCAACGTCCAGAGGAAGTGTAACTTGATGAACCGCTCATGTATTCGTTGATCCATGGATTGGTTTCAATGGAATTAATTTTTTTGTTTCTGAGGATTAATTTCACTCTTGATCTGATCCTCCCCATTCATAGTGTGTCATTTTGTTACTATCTAATTTGAAACTATATGACCTGTAATTGGTTCTTCCACTTGCTTTGATGAAATGAAATGGATGTTTCAATTTTTTATTGTCCTACATCATTTGATGTCCACCTTTTGGCCAGATTGATAATTTTGTTGAAAAACATATAAAGCCTCTTAGCCTCTGTCCCTAAAAGTGTCATTTCATAAAATTTAAACTATGATTTTGATTAGAGAGAATTCCCCAAATAGGAGCAAAACATAGGCAAAATGCAAAAATAGGAGTACCATGTTTTGAATAGGAGTAACTTTAGTGTTTGGACAAGTATACCCCTACCCAAGCCCCAACAACTTTTAATTAAATGTTTAATTCATAATAAATTTGAAAAAAAATCAAAAAATCGTAGAAAAATAATTAAAAAAATTATAAAAAAATAATAAAATAAAAAATATTTTTTTTTAATTTTTTATTTTTTTTAAAAAAAAATAATAAAAAATAGTAAAACTCCATAAAAAAATAAAAAAAATATGGATGCCTTTCCCACCGCTGTACTACCTCCCTGCACCACCACCTCCGGGCAGTGAAAAAAAATCAATTTTTCCTAAAAACTGCCTTTTTTCTGAAAATGCAAAAAAACATGGCATATTTCTCTTTGAGAATGCCAACATTTTCATTGTTTTCTGCTATAAATATGGCATTCGTAATGAACTTGGCATTTTTTCCCTTGGTGACTGGAGGTGGTGGTGCTGAGGCGGCAGAGGCGCGGTGAATTTTATTTTATTTTTTTGAGTTTTTTATTTTTTATTTTTAAAAAATTTATAGTTTTTATTTTTTGAAAAATGAATATATTAATAAATTATTATTATCGAATAAGTCATAAATTAACTAGGTTAGGATTAAATAAGTCATATTTTAGAATTAACTAGGTTAGGGATATTAAGGGTACAAAATTAATGTTTACTCCTATTGAAGGAAGTTTTAAGCTTTACTCCTATTTGTGCAATTATGTTTATATTTACTCCTATATTGGGCAATTTCTATTTTGATTAATACTATCTATAATACTATCTATAATATTGTGGAAGTTATAAATTTTATGCTTTTATAAAAGTATTTTTATACAAAGAAAATTTTTATATAATTTTTATATTATAAATAATTCCAATAGAAAATATAGTTGGTCAAATTTTGAAAATGATAAAGTTTTTTGTAATAAACACTCCCTCTTCTTTTGTTATTTTTTTGTTAATTAGTTTCATATTCTAAATTGCAAAAATTATACACCTATCTACCATCTCTATACAGCCGGCCCAAAAAATATGGATACCGAAACGGTTGGCGCATTAATGTGAATTTAAGAATGAATGCATGGGTACTTTCATGCTTCATATCAGTGGCGGAGCTAGAAAAACGGCTGAGGAGGGTCAAAACCCAACTTATATACACAATGAAAATAGTGGATCGTTTTTAAACAATGTCTGAGTTAAATATTTTATATGCTGTTTAGATAAATAGGCACTCGTAGCAATAAGATAGATTGTGTTTGCTCTATTTTTGAGTCATGTCACGTAAGTATTGAGTGACTTATATCCTATTTTTAAAAATTTGAAAAAATGATTTATAGTATGTATAAAATTTTGCCGATTTTACATTTAAATAGTGCTGATTTTTCAGAAGTCATAACTTTTTACCCGTAATGAGTTACGGGGCCCATAATATATCAAATCAAAGATATTTCAAAGCTCTATACTTTCATACTTTCAACGGGGTGAGCTGATCACCCTGACCCCCTTGACTCCGCCCCTGCTTCATACATACGTCCATTTGTACTGCACCGGATGGCATGGGATGACATTTGCGTGTTTCTCCCTGACTCCCTCCATCAGATAAATGGAGAGAGAAGTTGCCGACAGACAAGATGAACCTAGCGGAATCGAGGATCTGAGGATCTAAATTAAATAAGGGAACTTTTTCTAGCGTACTGTGGAAGATTTAAGATGTTTTCTTTTAGACAGTTTTCAATCTCAAACCAGATCAGAGTTAAACAGTACCTCAAGAATCAATATTTGAAGACATTCGCTCTATGTTAAGTGTATATTGCAGAATGATAAGAATAAAAACAAAACATGTTACAAATATGAAAACAAAAAAAGTGAAACAAAAAACAACAAATTAAAACATAATAAAGAAACAATATAAAAAGAGACAGAAACGTAACTGTTTCATGATCTGAAGCTTGCCCACTGGAGTCATTATAATTAAATGTTTGATCTAAATGAACAGAATCAAGATCAACAGTGCCAACAACATCATCATCAGAAAGCTCCTTTGTATTAGCAGCACCACAAACATCATTTGAAATCACTGGCTCATGTATAATAGGAGTGTGTTGAGAAACTGTCTCCTTGTTAGATTGGACATGATAAACTGAAGCAACACGATCAAGCTTCTGTTCTAACACATTAAACCTATCCTCAACAAACTTTTTGAAATCAATCAATTTACTCTCAAGGCGGATTTGAAAATCGACTACAACGGAGCTTGAAAACTAATCACCAAAAGAAGTACTAGGTCCGTGGCTAGAATTTAAAACAGAAGGCATAGTTTGGGGCCTTATCGGATGTGCAGCAAACAAAGAAGCTATTTCAACAGATTCCTTTTCAAGATCATTAATAACAATGTTGTGCAACTTCAAATGGCAAATAAAGAAATAACAGAAAATAAATTTAATGTAAGAAAAAGATAATAAAAACAATAAAAAGATATGGAAGAAAATTTTAAGAATACCTGAGAAGCAGATAAACAAAGAAGCTCCATATTTAACTTCTTGTAACTGAATGCAATAGAAGATTGCCAAGACAATAAACGGGGAACTAAAGAACCAGATCTAAAAGCAAACATCCATCACAATAATCACAACACTCATAAAACCACACCTGAAGAGCTAATGGAAATCCCAAAATACGGCAGAAGAAGTACTCACTTTCTGAAGTATCTGCCCTCACAAGTCTTCCTTTCAAATTTTGCAAAGGTCAATTCAAAAAGGTCCTTGCCCCAGGGATAGGAATCACATAGACCAGAATTCACAACATCCAGATAAGTGTCAGTAATATACTTTTCCTTAGACGAAGTAAAGACGAACAAACCAAGAACATAAAGAATGGCAAGTTTAACAGCATCTTCATCACAATCAGCCTTTTGACCAAGAAAAGAATTTTCAATTTCTTCACGACTTACTTTAGAAGAATTGTTGAAATATTTTTTGATAAGGTCATTACTGTCGGAATAAGTAAGAGTAGAACAATCAAACTCACCAACACATTTCAAACCAGTAACAACTGCAAACTCGACAATTGAAAATCGCAAACGATAACCAGAAACATCAAACCAGATCTCATTCGGAATATTGTGACTAATTTCTCGAAGAAGCAAACAATGCACAAGTTGAGGCTGAAATTTCATGTCTTTGAAATCAAGGAATTTACCAAAGCAGGTTTGCCTGAATAAACTCAACTGAACTTCTGACAATTTGGACTTCAGATTATCAGGAATGCAATCCTTGTTACAACTACAAACCCTACTATTAAACCATGACTGACAAGGAAAAAAAATACTCCCACTCCTGAAGTACAACAATGAAAAAACGAAATCAACAAAAAAAAATTAAAACAAATCGAAACAAATGAAACAAGAAATTTCATGTGAAAAATACAACAATAATACAAAATAAACAAAAAATGTAAATAATTACCTTAAATAAAGGAGCATTAATTTTACTTTTCGCCTGACTCATGGACATCTTCGACTTCTTACATTGCACATTTGCAGAGACTTTAGCCTTCTTCCGAGCCTTCAGAGGTTTTTTTATTTTTTCGCTTCTTACCAGTGACATTTGAACTTGAAGTATGAGACAGTGAAGCGGAATCATCCTGAGGGCCAGAAGTTGTTCCACCAATATTCATCACAGACGAAGCTCTCGTAATACGACGATGAGTATTAGAACTTGACATTGTTGAGGAAAAAGGAATAACAGAGTTCACAGACAAAGTTGAAAGAAGAAAAGCGACGGAGAAGACGAACCAAAGATGAAGATACGAAGCAGAAGAAATGTTAAGTTTGGAAGACGGGAAACAAGAGAAACGAAAATGGGAAAGAGGTTCAATATGGTGCGAATTTCATAGAACGTGGAGGGCGATTGTCAGAAATAGTCTAAAACTGAAATAAACAAATAAAATTGAAATTCTAAAAGTCTAATAATGAAAAGGCAAAAAAGTTGAGACATAAATGAAAGACGGCTGTAAAAAAGATACCAAACGAGTAATTACCACTGGTATGAAACCTATATATTGAAGGGAAATTTTCACGAACAAGCTAATAAGGAAAATAATATCATTTTTTTTTCACTTTTCAAAGTTTTTTCAAATATAGTCAAACTGAATTCTTCCTTTCACAAATGGACCATGTACGGCTATTGCTCATCTGGCACGGCTATTGTTTCTCCTGGACTAATGCATTCCGTACTTTGTACAAATCTCCTAAGAGATATACGTTCACTCTCTCTCTATACTCGTATAATCTTTGCTAAGCCATAATTGCTCAATTCTTTTTTGTAACTAGAAAAAATGTAAAATTTTATTAAATGTAAGAAGTTCAAAAACTTAGAAAAGAAATAAAAATCTAAAGAATATAAAAAAAACTCAAAGAAAGAACAAAAGCTTAACATAAATTTTGAAGTTTAAGATTCAAACCAAATTTTTAAAATAAAAAGGAATCTAAATATTAGAAATAAATAACAAAAAACAAAAAATGTAAGAAATTTTAATAAATCTATAAGTGAAATTTTAATAAATCTATAAGTGAAAATTTTAATAAATCTATAAGTAAAATCAGAAAAAATGAAAAACAAAAATAAATTCATAAAATAAAATAAAAACAGTAAATAAAAAGCGTGTAAAAATAACAATTCAGAAATAAAAAGTGTGAAAATTAAAAAAAATGTAAAAAAAGTATACCTTGATTTTTTTGAAAAATGTAAAAAGAAAATGATATTTGTAACTCAATACTTTAAAAATGGTTACAAAATCTAATAATTGTTATTACCATTTTGATGTTAGTTTTTGTCTCTTATTGTTTCTTTGTGTTTATTTTTGTTTACAACTTTGAAATTTTTTGTTTTTAATTGTTTTTTGAGGTTTCTTGTTATAGTTGGTACTTGGTATATTACTTTTCATTGCAAAGAAGCATCATAGGTGAGTAGAAATATAAATAAATAATAAATATTAAAACCATTGATAAATAACACTCAGCAACACGGTGCAACAAAAAGCAACACGGTGCAATAAAAAGCAACAAATATTATACAAAATGAAACAAAAAGCAAAACACATCATACAACAAAGTGAAACATGATACGTAGTACAACAAAAAGAAACATGATGCAACAAAATGCAACGCGCAATATACAACAAAAAGCAACAAAAGCATCATATAGACGTATCACTATAAAGTATAAATATATAACTCAATCTATTATTCAATGTATTACATTTATCTACTGCGTATTATATTATTTGACTTTGCATCTTGTCATTCATTCTTCTTTTGAGGCATCTTGGCACACAATTCTTCATACTTGACTCTTTTATCTTATTATTGACGTTGATCTTCTCAGCCATATTATAATCTTCATGAACTTCCTTTTCTTATACGTTCCTGCAATTAGATCACAATGACTATGACAAAAATGTGACAACAAAAGCAGTGCTTCAACAAAGTAGCAGGTCTCATCTTTATGTTCCCTTCAGGCACATCTACGGATCTACCACAAATAATTCAATAACAATTGTTCCAGGTCTTCCATCAGTTACCTCAGTGCAGCTAGAAAAGGAGAAATTTGAAAAGTGAGGAAGGGATAGTAAGAAAATGATGCCTTCAACCAAAGAAGATGAAGAGAGTCATAGCAGAAAACCCAAAGAAATTAGGAGACTTAATTGGCTCTTCATGAAGTTTACAATTCTCTCAGTAAAGCCTTCAACGGCCATCTGCCAGGTCATGATGGCAGGAACACACTTTTTAAGCCATACAGCAGTGGATATTTAAAGGCATAAAAAATTGTTACACTAGGAAGCTAATTCCCAGAAGAAACTGGGTATATACAGGGGCAGATCTGGCATAGGGCCAGGGAGGGCCTAGGCCCCACCTCAAAAAAAAAGAAATTACTAGTATATATATATATATATATATATATATATATATATATATATATATATATATATATATATATATATTAATATGTACTGGGAAGAAATGGTATAATTAGAACAAACATCCTATTGTAAACAAAAGTTACGTTGGTGTGATGGTAGAGGCGTGATTGGCAGTGTAGAGGTTATAGGTTTGATTCCTAGCTGGAGCAGCCTTTTTTTTTGTATTTTCCATCCAAGTCCAGGAACATGCTATCTTACACAAATCAAGTCTGAATTTTAACTTTTGAATACTAGGATGCAAAAATTAAGTAGTCCAACTAATTGGGCTTTATTAGTCTGAAAAACCAATTAGTTCAATTGATTGAGCTTTTTGAATATTGTCTTAAAAATTAATTAGTTTAATTCATTGGGCTTTTGAATATTGACCGAAAAATTAATTAGTTGAATACATTGGATTTCGTAGGTGAAAATAAGTTTTCTTTACATAGAGTATAGATTTTAGAGTAAAAAAATCGGTTTATCTTGTTTCCGAGAAACTAACCTAAAAATTGGCACTAAACATTTGGGTAACCGATAAAACTTCGGTTCGATATCTATGACTTTTAAGATAATTGTATTGTCGGTTCTGTAATATTCAATTTATTCTTTGACATTTCTATAATTTACATTTTGACTTCTAAGATATTATTATACTGTACTACATTTTGACATTTTTTTATAATATACGTTATTTAATTAAATTTTGGCCCCACCTGAACGTAAATGCTAGATTCACCCCTGGGTATATATATACATGAACCACTTTTATCATTTTCTTCTTATTATTATTCTTCACCCTTGTCCTACTTCCTTGTTGCTTCTTTCTCTACTAATGAAATATCAAGTGAACCAGAGAAATTAAAGATTAACGGTTGAGGTAGATGATCTGTAAACAAAGCATACCACATTATCACTTTCTTCTTTGTCTTCTGGTGTTACTTGTTGGGACTTGAGTATTTCATATGCGACCGAACAATTTAGACTTTTACTATTTTAAACTTGTAGTGGTTTTTAATTTATCATATGAAACACAAACAAAGGCTAAAAGAAGTCACAAGCAAGCATCACACTTAGACTCTTAGGATCTATTTTAATGGATCGGTTTGGACTTTGGAGGCTTAGACTTTATCCTGATAACCATAATGTTTTTAAAAATGAATATGAGATGACTGAAATGTTATACGATCACCTGTTATGTAAATACTTCAATTTTTGTAGAATATCAAATGTATATATGAATATTTGTGTGTGTGTGTCAATAGAAAGAGAGAGAGACAGAGGCTAAGCCCTACAAATATGCCCCCAGATGTAAATCAAAATACCATTGCATCGAATAATTACAACATACCGCCTGTGCATCACTCTTGCAGAGTGAAGACCATCCTTCTGTAGAACATAATATACAATGGCAGAAGAAACTAAAATCTCATCATCACTTCCACATTGTTCAACCAAAAAGCTAGTGCCTCTACTTAGACTTTTTAATTTTTATCTTTTGATTGTTTTCTATTTTAATACCAGATTGTGAGTTTGACAAATGTTAACTACTTAACTTAATCCGATGAAACTAAGTTTTGAATAGAAGAAAGTGATGGTTAATGCGACAAAAGTTAACACTATTTTGCATCGGAAAAGCTCTCACCTGGATGTCGGAGGAGGATCGACTCTCTAATCTTCTACGGAAACACATGGAGCGAAGACTCTTTGTTCCTAGCCTAGAGACCATCAAATCGATCGCTTGGATACCAGACGGCGTTGGGACAAGGATTCCGAACACAGTTCCATCAACGATTAGAGATGACTATGCTTTGAGGAGAAGAAATCTGCCATAGTTGACAGAAACGAAACAGAATTTAGAATAGGAAAGGAGATGGTGGGATGAGCAAAGGTTAGACGCCAGTGTCAGAAGAATATAGGGGAGATGAACTTTGCTTAGGGGAGAAGAATAGAGAGCGTTGCAGGGGTAGGTCTTGAACGGTTCACTGGTTAAGTCTTATATTGAAATTAAAAAATATTCAAAAGATCAAAACTGAAAAGGTGAATGTTCGAAGATGAAAAAATAAATGTACCGTGACATAAATGAAATACGGTCGATAAAAGGAGACCAGTCGGGTAATTTCCACTATATTGAACCCAGGGCCAGCCCTGGGCCTGTCTGCCCAGCCCAACCGCACAGGGCCCGGTATTTTGGAGGGCCCAAAAAAAATTTAGTATTACCCCCAGCCCATAAGTTTTTAGCCCAAATCAATTCCCCCAGCCTCAAATCGACAAATCCCCCCTCTCCTGCTCGGCTGCTCGCTGCTCTTCACGACAAAGCGACACCGCCTCTCCACAGGACCACAACCGACGAGGCAACGACTCCAGCCTCTAACGCACACCGCCGGCGCCTCTCCGCAACCGACGACCCCAAATCCCCTGCCGGCCCTGCGCAGTCCGACATCCCCTCGGGCCTCGGGCCTCTACTGCTCTCCACGACTCGAACGCTGAACGCACACCTCACTCCGCAGCAGCCCGCAGCCGACCGCCTCCGCCGCCCTCCGGCCTCCCTCAGATGCCCTCCTTCCAGTCAGTTGCTAATTTGCTAATTCTTTTATTCATTTAGTTGCTAATTTGCTAATTCTTGTGAACTTTCGATTTATTGAATATTTGAATTGATGAATTGTTTGTTGAAATCTTGTAATTTGTTTATTTTCAGATTTAATGTTTGTTGAATTGTTGTGTTGTTGTTATTTGTTGATTTTTTGCATTTAAAGTAAATCATTATTTGAATTGATAATAAATGTGTAATTTTGTAAATGTGTTTAGCAATTAAAATTGATAACTTCATGTTGATAAATTGGTAACTTGAGGTTGATAAATTATAATTATACACTAGTATAGTCATTCATGCTTTCACCCTAATTTTAAACTGAATATTAATTTAAAATTTATAAACATGTACAATTATTAATGACTTTTTTCATTTTAATTATTATGTTTATTAGTAACTTGTATTGTAAGACAATTTGCTTGCGTTTAAACTTGAAAAAAGGCCCAAATTTTATTGTTGCACAGGGCCTCCGTTCTCTCGGGATCGACGTTGATTGAACCTGGTTACTTTTCACTTTTTTGGGCCTAGGGCCCATCCGGGGCCGCTCTTGGACGTTGGAGACTTGGAGTCGAGTATTCAAACTTTTAGAACAAGAAAAACGGTTGACGAGATGCACTTCACTCATGCATGTGAACTGGTCAAGCCGACGAAATGGACATTGCAGTCCCAAATCCAACATTATACTTCGTAGAAGATTCATCCTCTATACTTTTTCCTTTTTCTATCCGACCAAAATCTTGGCTTTTTGCTCAACGAGACTGAAGAATCAGTTGAAACTGATACCTAAAAAGCAACAAAATGTATCAATATCATCACCCTCTGCGCATCATTCTTGCGCTGCTGAATGGCCTGACAATCATCTCTGTCGTTTCTTCTACCGCCGATTACCCAATCGAGAACACGGCCGTGTCATGCGGCTCTTCTGGAAACAAGACTGCACACGACGGGCGGCGGTGGGTTGGGGATAACACCGTCTCCTTAAAAGGGAAATCTTGGTCTTGTAGGGCCCAACACAAAGTCACCGTCTTGATTGATCCCGTCCCGTACCAGACAGCTCGGGCTTCTCACCGCCAGTTCACCTACCAGTTCTCAGTCAGGCCCGGCCCGAACTTTGTTCGTTTTCACTTCAACCCATCCCCGTACAAGGGCTACGAGAAATCCGTGGCCCTTTTTACGGTCAAAGCAGGGCTGTACACTCTCCTCAGATGTTTTAGTCCTTCCCTCGCTGCTGCTGATTCTCTGGTTGTCAGCAAGGAATTCTGTGTTAATGTTCAAGAAAGTCAACCTCTGTTGACTATAACATTCATCCCATCATCACCCATCAGCTATGCTTTCATCAACGGCATAGAGATTGTCTCAATGCAGACTGGTCTTTATTTCACCCCGGAGGGGTCCCACGTTGTCGGCCAGAAACACAGATTCTACATTGATACGACAACGGCTATGGAGATGGTGGTGAGATTAAACGTGGGAGGACATTCAGTTAAATCTGTACAGGAAAAAGATGTTACCATGTTTCAGGACTGGGAAGATGACTATGGCTACCTCCTTTCGCCGGGCCGCGGAGGAAGGGGGATTGGTGCTTCCATTGAAACCGCCATGAGAATAAAGCATTCAGAGACTCATAATGTTGTTGCTCCTCTCATGATTTACCAAACAGCTAGGAAGATGAATGTTCATAGGAATGACGATCTCACGTGGAGAATTCGAGCGGATTTGGGATTCAGGTATCTAATCAGGCTCCATTTCTGCGAAATCGACCCTGAAATATCAGCAAGAGGTGAGAGGCAGTTCAAGATACTGATAAATAATCAGGTGGCTGAGGATAACGCGGATGTGGTTAAATGGAGCGGCGGGCATGGAGTGCCGGTGTTTAAAGACTATATAGCAGTGGGGGTGGGGGTGGAAGGGAGCGGGAATCTGTTCATAAGTTTGCAGCGCAACTCGGATGAGTTGTGCTGTAAACAAAGAGAAGGAATTCTGAGCGGCTTAGAAATATTCAAGTTGAGTAACCCTGACAACTCTCTTGCTGCTGCTTTACAAAGTTCATTACTATCAAAGCAGATTCCAGGCAAGAATTATAATACTTCGTATATAGTTATGTCTAATTCTCATGCTCCCTCCCGCCATTTGGATCAAGTGTGGTAAACTTGGGAGATTATTTTATCTAATATATTTGTGCCAAAGTATAATTTTTTTACTCTTATGAAAGTATTTATCTATAATACTTACCAAGTAATCAAAACGAAATATGCGCACTGTTGTCGTGGGATGGAGTATGCCTGAGGGGTGCGTACTAATATTTTCATTCGTCATTCCAGGGCGGGATCACCAGAGGAGGCAGGCAATCTCTTATTTTGACAGAAAGAATGGGATTGCATCAGCATTCACAATAGCAATCGTTATGCTGAACATTATTGTCTATAGCCTAAGGTGTCGTCTATCAGAAGCTAACTCCGCCATGAGATGTAGAACCGCAGATGCGGATCAAACTGCTCGGCAATTCTCGCTTGAGGAGATTCAAGTAACCACAAATAGCTTTAGCCACGAGTTCCTTATTGGAGCTGGTGGATATGGTAAAGTGTACAGGGGATATATTGATGAGGGAGCGACTGTTGTGGCAATAAAGCGCTTGAAGGAAGGGTCTAGGCAGGGAGATAATGAGTTCCAGACGGAGATCAAAATGCTATCTGAGACCCAAAATGAACATTTGGTCTCCCTAATTGGCTTCTGCAATGAAGGAAATGAGAGGGTATTGATTTATGAGTACATGCCTAGAGGAACACTTGAAGATCATCTCCACCATATTTCAACCGGGAACCTGCCGCTCTCTTGGGAAATGAGACTCAAGATTTCAATAGGCGCTGCACAGGGATTGCATTACCTTCACACCTTCAACTGCCATAATGTCATCATACACCGCGATGTGAAAAGCTCAAACATTCTTCTCGACGGGGATTGGGTGGCGAAGATTTCGGACTTCGGTTTGTCCAAAATGGGGCATCGGGATGAGCCGTTCGCTCACGTTAGCACAGACGTCAAGGGAACATTTGGTTACTTCGATCCCGAATACTTCTTGACTCGAAGATTGACAACCAAGTCTGACGTTTATTCTTTCGGAGTTGTGTTGCTTGAAGTGCTGACCGGTAGAGCTGCACTGGATAAGAGGCTTGTCATGGAGCAAAAAAGTCTTGCAATGTGGGCTGCAGGCTACATGAGGAAAGGAAACGTTCATGAAATCGTAGAGACCAGTTTGGCGGGGCAAGTTTCTAGAGCTTGTTTGGAGGAGTTTGTTGATATTGTGCGAAGATGTTTGCGCAAACAGCCACATCGACGACCAGATATGGCTCATGTGGTGTCAAGGCTTGAACTAGCCCTGGCTTTGCAACAAAAGGGGGAGGCGGAGGAGGTGGTCATGAGTACTGATAGTGATCGAGCCTTTTCTTCCGACGACCTATCTGGACCCTTCTCGGAAGAATTAGTAATAGGCAAAGGCAAAGACATGATTCACATGGAGAAGAAAAGGATGAGTTCCACCAAAAGAAGTGCACCAGCTCCCTGGCGTGGTTTCTTGAAACGCTTTACAGGGGCAAAACCTTCTTCCTCAGCACAGCCATCAAAGATAAAAGTTGATCCCTCAACACAGCCATCCAAGATAGAAGCTTACCCCTCCTCAACAACACAATTTGAAGGGCTTCTCCATTTCTCTCACAAGGACATCAAACAGGCCACTGAGAATTTCAGCAAGAGTTCTGTTATCGGTTACGTGGAAACGGATAAGGTGTACATCGGATATCTGAACGGGGAATGGATAGCCATCAGAACTGCTATAACTGAACCATCATCAATTCAGATGGCTTTTGAGCTACAATTGAAACTAGACAAACTCTCACTGCCCAGTCATCCTAATGTTGTTTCTCTAATCGGATACTGCGACCCGCCTGACAAGGGTAGCTTTATGCTTGTATACAATTACGTGGAAAAGGGTAGTAGTCTGTATGATTATCTCCATGACAGCCGTAAAGATCCTCTTTCATGGAAGCAGATGCTAAAGATCTGCATTGATGCTGGACATGGTTTGAAATACCTTCAGCCTATCTTGAAACAGAGCATGCTTCATTGCGATTTCAACTCCACCAACATTCTACTGGATGAGAATTGGGCTGCTAAAGTTTCAGACATTCGTTGGTCAAGAAGGGCGGACTATATTGGCCTTTTCGAAGGAGAATATCAGGAATCCGTCTATGTGCGAGAACCAGCATCAGAAAAGTCATATGTGTTTGCATTTGGTGGGCTTCTACTCGAAATATTAAGTGCCAACTGTGAAATGATACACTGGACAAATCAGGAACGGATAAGTTTTGCCCAGTGGTTCAGGTCATACTCAAGATGCACAGACAAAAACATTTATGGGACAATATCACCAGACTGCCATAGCATGTTCATGGACATTGCAAAGAGCTGTCTACAGGAGGAAAGCCGCAAAAGACCAACGATGGGTGAGATAATTGCGGGTTTGGGGGCTGCACTTTGTTTGCAAGAAAAAATGGAGGATGAGGCTGCCATGAGTATTGATAGTGACAGAGCCATCTCTTTGGATGACCTATGTGAACCTTCTCAGGAATCTTGATGCAGCTCTGGAGTGGCTAGAGGCTTGCTATTTCCTATTGGGACTCCACAGGAGTTCGGAAATGTACTTCAGCTGGTGGGTGCTTGCAACTTTATTCACCATCAACTCAAATTTAGGAAGTGTTTGTTGTATATATGATTCACATATAGTGATTAAATATGATAGGGGTATAATTAAAGTTTGTTTGTTCTAGATATGTGTGTACTTATTAGTTACTGATTTAGTTTTAAAAGGCGTGAGGCGGCATGAGGCGATCCATCAATTTACCCGAGGCGCGAGGCGCAAGGCGATGACGTGCGCTCCTCACCGATCTAAACCACATATCTGTGGTAAAATATATTTAAACAACTTCTACATGAAGCACTCTTCTACAAAATACTTCTATTAATAGTAAATATATTTACAATAAACTGTTAATACTTAATACTAATCCTAAGCAATTAATAGTAAATTAAATAAACTTCTATATAAAGATTATTAATAACAACAAGGTCTCATATATAATCGACTAATTGTTATATAATAAACTTATAAAGTATCAACAGTATAAAGTTAAACAATCAGATTCACAGATTCGACAAACCATATTTATTACTCCGTATTTTTTAAAATTGATAAAATTCCGATTAGGATTAGTGTTTAGGGAAGATTGTTATATGGTTATATATTTACAAAATTTATATTTTTTATTTATTTAAAAAATAAATATATAAAGAATACAAAGACTAGCGGAAGAAAGACAACAAAGAGAACGGAAGAAAGAAACGTACGCAGCCGAACAAAAAAACAAAGACGGAAGAAAAAGAAACATAAACGGCAATCTGCGACAAAGAGAGCGTAAAATTTGAGACTTTGAGAGAGAGAGAGAGTCCCGTTCCTGTCCAGCCGGCTTGACGGGAAGTCCCGTCTGGCCGAGGGCATTTCAGTCACTTCTCGATGGAATTTTTTGATAAAATTTTGTGAGCATGTTCGTCATCAAGTCTAGTTTATCCATACCAAATTTTAGCTAAAAATTCAATCGGGAAGACAGACGAATAAATTGTTCAAACAAACTGCGCTGTTTATATATATAAGGAGCAGTTTTTGTAAAGAATTTATTTGATTGTCTTCCCGATGAAATTTTTATCTGAAATTTGGTATAGATAAACTAGACTTGATGAAGAAGATTTCAAAAAAATTCATCAAAAACATTCCACCAGGAAGGTCCCCAAATGCTCTCGGCAGGACGGAGCTTCTCGTCAGACCGGCCTGATATGATCCGTCATCTATATATATACACAAATGTTCAGGTCCGGAATTCCGGACCAGAACCGCCGTCCGGACGACGGCGTGTGGGGCCCTTCCCGGTGGCTTTTTTCGATGAAATTTTTATGACATGTTCTTCATCAAGTTTAGTTTATCCACAAAAAAAAAGCTAAAAACTCAATTCGGAAGGTCGTCAAATGATTTTTGGAAGTTAACTGCGTTTTATATGTATTGTTTTGCGCAGTTAACTTCAAAAAATCATTTGACAACCTTCCGGGTTGAGTTTTTAGCTGATTTTTTTTGTGGATAAACTAGACTTGATGAAGAACATGTCATAAAAATTTAATAAAAAAAATCTACAGGGAAGAGCCCTAAAAGCCGTCTGCCGGACGGCGGTTCCGGTCAGGAAGGCCTGACCGGAACACTACTCTATATATATATACACGTAGATAAAAGATCAAATAAAAACCATGCTTAAAATACTAACCTACAAACTCAATAATATGCATCACTTTAAACTTCAATATGAAGTAAAAATAATATAAATATGCAGGGGTGGGATCGCATACAAACTAATCCTCTCATTCAAATCATCTTTACATTATTTGTATTGCATATTGAAATTCAAAGAGTGCATCTTTACATTATTTGTACTGCATATTAAAGTTAAAAGTGTTGCATATTATTGAGTTTGTAGTTTAGTAAGTTAAGCATGGTTTGTATTGATCTCACCCCTATATATATATATATATATATATATATATATATATATATATATATATATATATATATATATATATATATATATATATATATATATATATATATATATATAGAGAGAGAGAGAGAGAGAGAGAGAGAGAGAGATTTTGGTTCAAATGAGAACAAGTCTTAATGGTGCGCACTTTTAGGAAGGAGAGAATAAACATTATCACATTAATTGTTTATTTTAATTCTCACGTAAGTTTACTTTTCCGTTTACTAAAACAAAATATTTTGTTTCTTTTTATAAAATTTTGCCTTTTGAATGTGTTTACTTTAATGGGTTCTTTGGTTTGTGCATCTTCTTTTCATTTTTCTAACCACTAAAACTAAATTGTTCCCACAGTGCACATCTCCATCAACTCAACCTCCACAAAATTATTATACTTAAACTTATAATTTGCGTCCAAAAAATGCATGACAAATGTATATGGACTACATACATGCATTTTTCATTAGTTAGTGTGCATCTAAGTATCTACCACCTTGAAATCATTTTTATTTTATATATAATCAGTTTTTTTTATATCTCAAACGATTCCATTCCATGCACTTGAGCATCATAGTACGTAATGCACCCAATTTGAATTACCACAAACAAGACTTATACTTCCTCCGGTCCCAAATGAAATTCACATTTCCTTTTTGGGTAGGTCCACAATAAACTTCACACTTCTTCTCTCTTCCTTATTTGGCAAATTATCTACGTCAAAACAGTGCAAAACAGTGTCAAACAGTGTCACAACAGTGTGCTCTACAGTAAAGTCAAATTTATTTCCTTAATTTGTGTGAAGTCAAAGTGTGAATTTCATTTGGGACCGGAAGGAGTAATAAGTAAAGAAAACAGAGTGATTAGTAATATCACAAAACACCTTTCTGATACACATTAACATGAATTGTAGTGCACCTTGTAATTAGTAATGGAAAAAGAGTGTTTAGTATAATCACAAAAACACGTTTCTGACATATGGATATTAAGTTTCAAGCCAGAGATGGGTTTGTGCCATGTTTCAAGGCATGGTTTGTAGTTCCAGTTGGGTATCAGATGCTCCTCATTTAGTGAGTGGCTGAATTTCCCAAATTTGGTTCCATGCAAACTAGAACACCAAAGAAACATACGCCCTCCGTTCTTTTTTAGTTGCAACGGTCAACATTTCACATTTGCCAACGCACATCTTTGACCATAATTATATCTTAATTCTATTAGTAAAAAAAATATTAAAAATCAGATTTTGAAAATTTGCAATGAGCTGAATTGAACAATATTTTTTTAAAAATAATTTTCATAAAATAATAACGTAAAATGTAGTCAAAATAGAGCATGTGAATAGTGTAAAATTCAATATGTTGCGATTAAAACGGAACGGAGGATAGTATGTTTCTGTATGATTGTAATAAGGTGGCTTACTGGCGGAATAGCTGTCACCCCAAGTGTAAACTAGAGTAAGGTTTCCTCAAAAACCAGGCTATAACACCGGGTAGAATCTTCTTAAAGAAGCATCCGATATTGCTACTGTATTTTTCAAGCCACCAAGTAATCAATAAATGCTTTAATGAGCCATGAAAGGAGGGCTTAGGAATTTGAAGTAGCCTCATGAAATAATGCCACACCTGCAATGCCAAAGGACAGGCATATAAACAATGATCCATATCTGCTGAATAGTTTTGGCAAAATGGGCAAATAGATGGTAAAAGAGTTTTAAATTTGTAAAGATTAGGAGGGAAAGGCAGTATATTATGTTTTAATTTCCATAAGAAAAGTTGAGCTGATGGCGTTTGTTTGGAATGCCAAAGCTCTTTAAAGGAGAGGGTAGATCCTTTACTTTCCTCACTTCCTCGTGGCAACTTTGAAATGAAACACCAGACAGACAAAGATCGGGAAAGTATTGCCCAATGGTTCAGGTCATAACTCATACGCAAGATGCATAGTTATAAACATGAATTTTTTCCACTTTTAGTCCTCCGACTATTATGTCATTGACACTTTTGGTACTCGACTTTGATTTTTTCCATTTTTAGTCTTTGATTATTGCGCTAGAGACACTTTTGGTACCTGTCTTTGAAAATTTCCATATTTTAGTCCTTCAACTTTCATAAAAGTGACACTTTTGATCCTTCAACTATTATAATAGTGACATTTTTAGTCATCCACTTATTGTGTCAAAATCATAATGAGAGGACTAAAAGTGTCGATTTGACAATACTTAGGGACTAAATGTGGGAAATCTTGAAGTCGGAGACTAAAAGTGTCTCTAGCATTATAGTCGAGGACTAAAAATGGAAAAATTAGAAGTGAAGTAACAAAAATGTCATTGACATAATAGTCAGGCGACCGAAAATGGAAAAAAACTCTTATAAACATTGATGGACAATATCAGCAGACTGCCTTAGGCTTAGGATATTCATCAACATTACAAAGAGCTGTCTACATGAGCAATAGGGATGGATTCGGTTCGGGCCACCCGGCCCGTGACCCGGCCCGGCCCGGTACTGTGCGGGCCCGGGACCGGCCCGGTCGGGCGGTCCGGGACCGGGTCTGGGCCCGAACCGGGGGGAACGGGCGGGGCGGGCTCGGTTCAGCATTTTTGTGACCCGGCCCGGCCGGGTCGGGCCCGGGTCCGGTTCGCTCAATTTTAAAAAAAAAAAAAATTGGGTTGGGCTCCTACTAGCCGTTGGGGGTGGGGGTGGGGACAACCCAAACGACTATATAGCCGTTGGGTGGGTTATAGGGGGGGTCCGGGGGGTTGGGTGGTGGGGGGGTAAAAAAACCTATAAATACTCCTAATCTTAAACATTTTTTCATATCTCTTCTCCAATTCTTCCTATTCTTATCTCTCTACTCTCTAATTCTCTTATTCTCCAATATATTATATATCTACTCTCATATTCTCTTCTCCAAGAAGTTAAGATGGAAAATCAAAATGTCATTATACGGTATAATTTTGATAAGCAGAAGGACCCGAAGACCGGGATGTGGTACGCAATTTGCAAATGGTGCGAAAAAAAATGTATAATGGGGGCTTCAGGCGAATTCGGGATGACAATCAAGCATATGAAGTCATGTGACAAAGCCAAAGGATCGGGAGGTGCAGGAAGTTCCGATTGATTACAATTTTCAAAATGTTTATCTCTTAAAGTTTGTTTTAATTTTCAAATGTAGTTCCTATTTCATTTCAAATAAATGCAATTGAAGTTTGTTTTTAATACTCGTATAAAACTATAAATTATAAAATATAAATTATAAAAAAAAAAAATAACCGGCCCGGCCCGAACCGGACCCGACCCGTGACCCGGGCGGGTGGCCCGGCCCGAACCGGACCCGTCCAACCCGCGGGCCGGTCCCGGGCCCACTTTTCTTGAACCGGCAGCCCGACCGGGCCCGACCCGGCCCGAATCCATCACTAATGAGCAAGGCCATAAAAGACCAATGATGGGTGAGATAATTGTGGGTTTGGAGGCTGCAGTGCTGCACTCCATTTGCAACAAAAAGTGAAGGATGAAGGCATGAGGCTGCCCTGAGTATTGATAGTAATGGAGCCATCACTTTCCATGACCTATATGAACCTTCCCCACAAACTTGATGCAGCTCTGGAATGGCCAGAGGCTTTCAGCTTTCTATTTCCTATTGGGAGTTGGGAGTTGGGACTCCACTCGAGACTCGAGTACGAAAATGTACTTCAGTTGGTGGTTGCTTGCAGCTATATTCACCCATTAACTCAGATTAAGTGAATCAAACCCAAATTGGATACGCTTCATGAAAAAAGAATAAAAATTACGAGTATGAAGTAGTGGGTAAATTTCCACACCTACAGATTGAAACATACGGTACTTTTACAGTTTACTCATGTCTCCTAACGGAACATGGAACCAGTCCCAGTTCGAGACTGGAGTCGCTGGACAAGACCGAAACAGGGGGCACATTTTTCTAGTTCCAGACCACAACCAGTTATTAAAACTTAAAACCGGTATCAGTTCCTCAAAAGTTGGACAAGTCTACAACCAGAACAAACACAAAACCCAAAACCCATGTAATGTTTAAGTTCAGTTACCTTTTTACTAACCCAGAATTAGCTCAGGTCAAATACTAATCAACTTCCTCTGTTTGCAAGCTTTCAATTGGATCATTCAACAAAATTACAAATTAATAATAAAGTAACAGCAAAACTGTACAACGATTTACCGTTGTTCATTAAAAATGTACGCAAGGTACAATTCTGTTACAAAAGTGAGAATAAATACGGGAAAATCTCTTCCAGCAGGAGAGGAGTGTTTTCACTATTCAGAAGAACCACAAAGTTTTGGCTAGAAAGAATCTTGCGGTAACTGGTACATTAGATGCCATTTTACTCTATGTCTAAATGGAAAATTGAAACACGTTAAAAACAAAACCAAAAATCTTAGCGAATCATTAGCCCTTGCATAGCTTGTGAACCATCATCGACTATCTTGTTAGCTTGAATGGTACTTATAAGATTGGCAATATTGCCCTGCAAAAGAAGTTTGATCAATAGATATAACATAACATCAAAAGTTTAAGAGAAATTACTTGAGGCTAAAAATGTTAAATAGTAACTACTAGTCCACCATTGTGCTCAAGTGAACTAGTTACCCCTTGAGTTCCCAAAGTACTCTGCTCCTCTCGGAAGATATGACTTTGAGGCAGAGTAACAACAACCAAGGCATGGCAGCATGACATGTGAAGGAAATGTGTTTTGACTTTTAAAATAGCTTAGCGTAAACAATTTCTACTAGATTATTTGAGTCAAATGAGGAACATACTGACGCACTGGGGAAGGTGTGAGGGTAATTGACACAATGGGGAAGGGTTGAGAGTAATTGACACAACGGGAAAGGTGTGAGAAAGATCAAAGCCCAGTAGCAAATTGACTTTGGAAAACACAAAGTTGGAAAAGGCAGTAAACATGACTACATGAGAGTATGGCTCTCTTTGTTCGCAATAAAATGTTTTCTCAACTTTTTGTAATATGCCTATGTTTTGCAGATAAAGTTTTACAGAAAAATGAATTCATGTGTTAGCCACCAGAAAATATTTTCATTGATTCTTTAGACTTGTGTGAATAATACATTCCCTTTTTGCAAAAACCTTTGAAATGACAGTAGTTATTTCCTAGAAACTGTATGCTTTCCCTGTGGGTCAATCATTACACGTATAACTGTATTGCACAAGTACGTAGAATGATAGAACATCTATTTGCAGAAAACAACTTCATAAAATTTTAGATAGATAACATTTTCCTTGGAAAATGCTTTAAATAGGTATTTTTGTGGAAACAGGCAGAGCTATATTCAAATAATATTATTACCTTCCACATCTCGAGCTTTGTTTGGAGGGATTTCCATTGGTTTGGGCCGAACACACGCTCAATAGCATGACTGTAAAACCAAATATAGCTAGGTATATCATTCCACAAGAGAGAGAGCTTAAATCATAAAATCAACACCCAAAATTTGCAGGTCACTGAAGCATACGTGAGGAAACTCAAATTATACCTCACAATTACTACTTGATTCATTTGATCAATTTTGCAATCGATTAACTTTGCAGTGATTGCCTTAACAATCCATGACTCAATCTCATTAACATCAATCTGAAGTCATCATATGCACCAAAGTGATCAGTAACGAATGAGAACAAACATATTAAATGCGTACCTACTACCTACAAGGCTTGAAACTCTAAAACAACCAAATTATCCAAAAATGTATTCTATGGTGCAGTTCTATTTTCCTTGTTTTTCACTTATTGTTCTAATTTTAATCAAACCAGAGTAGAAGTGACATTTCAGAGAAGAAAACTAAACATCAAGCCATCAACCATCCCCAGTCCCTACTTCCGAGTGGGACTTATTTTGACCAGATAGTTAAAGAAACAGATCAGAGCATTTCTCGGGCAAAAAGAAATGATCCTAAAGAACCTTATAATAAATTAAATGTAAAAATATCTAAAAGACAAAAGTTAAAAAATGTATTTAATTTTCCCTCAGCCAATAACATAAAGATTAAACCTGCAGAACATCCTTGATCACAGCATAAGGAATTCGGCCAGAATCATTGGAGGCCAGGTCGACCAAAGACATCAGCCTCATCTTTGTGATGCAGTCTTCATGAACTAGACCTAAATTATTATAAAAATAAAATAAACACTTCATGTGCCCAGCTCTTGAGAACTAATGCATCTTTATGCCCATAGCTCAAGTAATGGAGTATATAATTACCATGGGTTTTCATTAAAGTAGAATTTGATGCTTCGAACTCCAAGTATGCATTCAATCTCTGGGTCAGCAAGATCCTGAGAAGTTGATATACTGGTGCATATCTGGCATCTTTCTCCAGTTGTGCCACAGCAGGCATATCAAGCAAATCACACTGATAAAGGTATAAACAACCCACAATCACCCAAATAGTGCAAAGAGAATTAAGCTATGAAACGTGCACATTCATTATAAAAGAATGCCAAAACATGGACTATCATTGCTTTAATTTTTTTTAATGATTCAAGACTGTGCACAGCAGGCAGTGTCTAAAAGGGGTGCTTTTAAGCACTACATTGAGGTAGGCATCAAAACCAGTGTTGTCAGTCCCAGATAGCGAGACCCTACACCGAAAACTTTACAGCAGATACCCACTAATGACGCTATTTGGATGACTTTTATACAGAATACAAGATTATATGTACACATCTAATTACATACAATACACATCAAATGCATATTTCCATCATTTGCAATGGAGCCAAAGATTCATTATTTTTGGCTTGAGATTATGATGGAATAAAGCAAAATGGCTCACTAAACTGTCTGCGCTTCTTTGTTATGAAGCAGCAGTCAGTCCATGCAATTTTGGACGGGATTTTCACTATGGGTCATCCGGAAACAGTCTATGTGCTTTAGTACAGGGGTAAGACTGCGTACATCCGACCCCCCCTTACCCCACCGTAGGTGGGAGCCTTTGCGGCACTGGGGTAAATGAAAACGACACATCAAATGCATAAAATTGCACGTACTTCTCAAAATCTCAATCTCAATCTTAATTATAATAAAGATTATCTCATTTGGCCTTTAACAACACAGTAGGCTCAATACTAAACAAGCCTCTAAACTAGAGGTAGATGACTGAGAAGAGTTGATAGTAGAGTAAAGAAGCAAGTTCTCTGGCTGTCTTAACAGATATTTTGTTTTAGTGTAGTTCAGTGAGCCATAATGCTGGTTGTCGGAGAAGCAGAATAGGGATGACTAAGAAAGATATATTCGGATACTGGTTTTACATGCTTGAAAGGGTTTTAGTGGGGTTGCTTTTTATTCTGAAAAGCCTACTACCCCTTTAAAAAGTTCAAAAACCAAAATTTCCTTTATACTCTAATCCTAGATCAGACAACTCAGAAACTTCACTAGCTCCACTATAGCACTTGCTACTACTGCTATAGTGCCTGCATTAGCGGCTGCTACGTCTGCTACAGACAAACGCTCTGCTACATAGCCTCTAATAGCGCCCGGGTGCTGCTCAACTCTGCTACAGCGCACTATTGACTTTACTGCTCAAAACCACCTTTTATGTCCGTGAAAGAAGGTGGAGAAATGCCAAACATCACATCAACATATTACAAAATACAAATAACTTTTTGAATAAAGTAAGTACTCACTGATACCTGGTACATGTCTGGCACCTTGACAAATTCAATAATGGTCTGAACAGCAGCATCCTTAGCTTCATTCATAGTGTTTGCATCATCACCAGAGAAGGTTGACAGATACTTTGTAAGAAAAGTGAAAGACTCTTTTGCGTGTCTGGGAATTTAAATCTAAGTAAGATAACACTAAGGGGCATACTAAATTCTAGCATCAAACAGTGTAAAGAGAAAATTCATGTCACAGAAGCCCAGCCTTCTCACCCTTTGTGCTCTTTCAATATATTAGAGATTGTCAGAAAGAGCTCTCTCCTGTCCTTTACCCCAATATTCCACTCCTTCAAAAAGTTGTCCATCTTTTTAAAGGATGACAGAACATGTTCAGTGACCTTTCCACTGATTGCAAAATGAAGGGCCTTCATGTATACAATGAAGCGGCTATAAGGGTTGTCTAGAAGATTGTAGAGGTTGAACAAACTGAAAATCGGGAAACAAGAAACACAATGAGATAAAAAAAACATAACTTTTTGTTCTAACATGTAAAATAATCTGCTGCATTTAAAGGTGTCACATTTTTAAGCGCAGTGCAGGTTTCTCTGTGGGTTGCTGCATGACTTTTGATGAAATAAGCTCAGCTATCTCATGTACTTGATCCAGACTGCCGGGCTTCTTTACGAGATTTGAAATTATAGTGTAAATGCACTCAGCATCTGGAATAAACATATAGTAAATGAAAATAATGTTTTGTTAGTATAAAAGGGAATTATATGATGCAGGTTAGTGATTTAAAAATAAAACTGGTAAGCAACAAAAATTCGTCTGGATGCAATCAGTATGAATGAGTTGCTTCTAATGGATGAAGGAAAAGCGATCACTTTAAGGCCTTAGGGCTTTTACAGTTCTTTAAAAAATTAACCAACAAGTAAACCCAATAGAAGCATGACTATTCTACAAAAAAAACTTCTACTTTTCATTAGCAAAGCCTTCACGTCTAATCCACATTAGAAATAACAGTTATTATTGCAATTAGAACACCTCCAAATAGCACAGGTATAAAAACTCTTCAGAAAAGCAGTTAAGTTCATGTAATACTCCATACTAATGAATGCCTTACCTTTATCAGAAATTTTGGAAAATACCAATTCTGCAGATGTCAGCATCAGAGAAGCCAAATCCAACCACCTGCCTCCTATCATACATTCCTGTCCTTCTACGCATAGTCGACTAACTTGAGGCTCCGCTACCTACCAAAGAGTGAAGACACCGCCATATAACTCGAATCCATAGAAACTCTTCCCAAAAGCTATATAATTCTTGTAAATTATTTGATAAAACCTCTCACCCGTACAACACTTTATAGTTTAAAAATGAAATTATTAAAATTTTATGGAAATAGAACGAACACCGGTACATATATGCATCCAATACGTCGATTGAATTGGGCATAGAATCTCAAGCGGAGAAGAACTAGATGGGAGAAACAAGAGTTATTACCTCTGGTCCGGCGTCCGCCCAAGACAATTCGGCGGTAAATCGAATAACGGAAAGCGCTGGATCTTCCTCGGAGGTCTGAACGACGGTCGTCATGGATACTCCTTTAAACTCTGTCGCCTGTCTTCGTCGACAAGTTGATAGCGTTACCTGAGATGGGAAACCCAGCAGCTAATATGTGACAGATAGATGCCTGTTCCTGAGAGAAGAAGCAGCTGTCGAGTGAGGGTTTCTCCACTATTAATTGTATGGGCTGGATCTAATTGCTCCCTTTGGGCTAACTTTTAGAAATAACTTTTGTTAGTTGGTCCATCGATTGCATGACCCAATAGTCAAACAATACAAACAGAGTAGTATGTTCACCAGTCACCACTTCACAGTTCACACTTCACACTAAAGAAATTTGATCAAACAATGAATGCCTACAGAAATAAGGTTATACCAGATCCTTAATAATTTGTAATGACACAATAAAGGTTGTGGAGAATTTGTAAATGACACAATAATAATTTCAAAATTCATATCCATAAAATCAATAAAAAAATGTCGGGAAAATAGGATTAAAATAATGTAAAATTCCAACATATGATTAAATTACAACCATATTGGAATTTTATTGTCATATTTGGTATCATAGTTGACATTATTTTTCAAATAGGAAAATAATTGTAGTCCGCATTGTTTACTCCTGTTTGGGACAACTTCTTAAAAATGTATCCATAATCACCCTGAATGATTGCAAAATACAATTTATATTACAACTCATCAATAGTTCAAGTGATAGTGGTTCTAATCCATTCAAACAGGATGTGTATTGTTTTCATTATGGAGACTTTTCTAATAAAGCTAATGTGGAAGAGGTGGGAAGAAAGATTGGTTTGAGGTATTATTTGGTGGTGGATAGTGTTGGCCTTCGAGGTGAGTTAGCTCTTCTTTGGAGTGATGAAGCTCATGTTCACTTGGAGGTAGATGAATTAGCTTGCGGTTCACTACATTTTATGGTTACCCTGATCGTAGTAGATGAAGAAAGTCATGGGAATCACTTAAACCATTGGGCCTTGAGTGTCACCTTCCTTGACCGGTAATGGGGGTTCAATGATCCAATGTACTCCAGTGACAAGAAGGGGTGAGTGCCCCATCCGTCATGGTTGTTGAGTGGCGTGAGGCTGTATGGGTTGTGGGCTATCAACTTTTCCTTTTCACATGTACTATGCATCAGTTTACACGGCAACGAAGGTGAGACTCTCTGGAGTGGGTAGAGGAAAAGTTGGACTAGATTTTGGTATTCAAAGTTGGTTAGAAAAATTCGAGTAAGAGTGCAAATGAATCAAGCCGCTCGGTCAAAACTCGACTCAAGTTCTATCGGAATCGAACCAAGCTTGAGTTGGCTCGGTAAGCAAATGAGTCGAGCTTGATATCAAATCCTTTGAGCTCGTGATCACAAAGGAGTTAGTATATGGGCGAAGGTGCAGATTTGGAGATTTGGTTAAACATATTTCGTTTTGTATGGAGATGTTAGAATATCTTAGACAATGCTCTCGTGCATGGGGATGGCAAAGTTTGGGAGGGTAAGAGTATTTAAACTTTTTGTATTATTAGAACCTTTTCCAGAGACAACTGATCAAGGCATTTTGGTACCAAATGTGATCTCAATGCATTTTTTTATAAAGTTGTGAAACAAAGAAGGAGAATGAATCATGTTGAGGGTTTAAGAGTGCCAGGGGTGGGTGGGAGAAGGATAGAGGAGTCTTAGTGAGATTGATTGATGACTAATTCACTAATATTTTAACTTCAGCGCAAGAGAGTCGTGACCATTTGTTGTCCCAGATGGACATGAAGATTGGCGATCATCATAACAGGGAGCTATTGTGCCTGATTCGAGTGGGGGAGGTCAAGGAGGCAATGTCCTCTATGCATCCTTATAGGTGTTGTTGGTAGAAAATATCCTAGGTAGAGAAACTGGCAGCATTTCAGTATCGTAAAATAGCGTAGAGAATACAAGGGGGTGATGGCCTATTTATAGGCATCCAACACAAGTCCAAAGTCTAATCTACGTGGGCTTGGCCCAAATACATAATACATGTCCAAGCTAATGGGCGAACCGACCCGATAAATAAGTAAATGAGCAAGGGGTGATTCCTGCTCGTGAGACTGCGTCTTGGGCCTAGTTGGGCCAAAGCTCAGGGATAACGGGCCGATGGCACTGGGCCTGGCATATTATCCCAACACGAGTCCCCCCATCCCTTAGTCGAGTAGTAGACTCGGCTAAAAGGGAGTAGTTGAGCTGCTTTGAAATCGGCCTGGTTGCTAAGCTAGCTAGCTAGTTACACAGATGATTGTTGATGATGACGATCTACGGTGTGCCTGGAAAGGTTAGTCATGTAACCGTCTGTTGTGATCCCACAGTGTTGCGCAAGGATGAGACCCTTCTTGTCTAGGTAGCATCCTGGGGTCCTGGTTATCTGGCCAGCTGCCAGGTCTTCTTCGCTCCAACCGGGAAGACCTCTTCCTTTGTTCATGATGAGGGGATGCCTCGTTAAAACCTTACTAGGGAAAAACCGGTGGGAAAAAATCCTAGTGAAGGAAAAAGAGTACACCGGTACCTCAAAATAAAACAGAGGAAGGTCAGTCTCGTCGGTTCTTGATTGAACGTCTGCTTTACTCATAAGCCGAGATATGTTCCGGGAAGGCCAGTCGCTCGTCTGCTTTCCAGTGGTGGCGGTCGAGCCAATGCATGCTCGGGAGAGACCACCCGCATAACTGTTTGTCGATGATGCCGAGCTAAGGTATGCCCATGAGAGGCTAGTCGCAAAGCTGCCCGTTGATGATGCTGAGCCGATGTATGCTCGGGAGAGGGTAGTTTTATAACTATGCACATTGATCCCCGCTGCTTGTGAGAGGATATGGATTCCTTCGCCTAGGTAGCCGTTTTAGGTCTTGTTTATCCGATTAGCCTCCCATGGTCTCGTTCTTATGATCAGCATGTTGGGGTCTTGTTTGTCTGATTAGTTGCAGCATGGGGTCTTGCTCTGGTGGATAGATCTCTTCTTTCAATGCACCCAAAATATAGCTAAAGGGTAAGCTCTTAGGCCATTGTGTGCAGCTGCAACTGTCGCCATCCGTCGAGGGGATAGCAAAGACCGGTCTTCACTTGTGAGCAGTGCTCACCTGATGTTCTCGAGATAAATGCAGTGAATAGTCCGTCATGATAAGTAGTCCTTGTTGATTGCTATTATTACCTGTTAAAGAGATGGCAGGTAAAAGAGGTGCTAGCGCTGCTTTAGCTGCAGTGCAAGATACTAAATTTTGGCCTTCAAAGTCAGATGAAGGTCTATCTCAGGTAAGGAAGAAGCCCGGAGCTTCTCCGCCTGGTGCTGGGGAAAAGATAGAAGCTTCCCTGCTTTGTGAAGAGCGACTTTCCAAGAAGAGCAAATGTATAAACTCCTCCTTAGGCCGGGTAAGGGGAGATAACCCAACCGGCAGAATCCTCGCTTACGCTGTTTGTTTCCTCGCAGGTATGGCTGGTTGGACGGAGAAACGCATTTGCTGCCCTGCCCTGACCTTCATTTCCTCATAGGTATGGTAGGTCGAAGAAGTGCACTTGCTGCCCTTCCCTGGCCTTCGTTTCCTCGTAGGCATGGATGGTCGGAGAAGCGCATTTGCTGCCTTGGATGCGACGAAAGATGCTAAGTATTGACCTTTGACATCCGATGCAAGTCCATCTAATGTCGGAGAGAAGCACACAACTTCTCCACATGATGTCGGGGAGAAGCGTGCAGCTTCCCTACATAATGTCAGGGAGATGCTTAGAGCTTCAATGTCTGATACCGGGGAGATGGACGCTCATTCCCTGCCTGATGCTGTGGAGAGGCACGCACCTTCCCTGCCTGATGCTGGGGGATGCTAAGAGTTTCTCTGCCTGATGTCCGGAGAGATGCCCAGCTTCTCCGACTGATGCCGGGTAGAAGCATGCACCTTCCCTGCCTAATGTCGGGAAGATGTTAATAGCTTCTTCGCCTGATGCTGGGGAGAAACACTCACCTTCCCAGGCTTGCGATGAAGAAATAGTCGTCATCCCTGTGGACGGCGGGCTGGCCCGATTATAGAATCAAAATGATTACGTTTAGTCTGGTCGTGATGAATCCACAACAGCGGTCATCATCCAAGTGAAGGGGAATGCGACCGGTCTTGAAATGAGAATGGTGGCACTGAGACGATCCCGACGAGGATGGCAATTCGTAGGCCGACTGTGAAATCAAAGCAGCGGTCATCATCTAAGTGAAGGAGGATCTGACTGGTCTTGAGAAAGGAATGATGGTGTTGAGCCGGTGCTAACGTAGACAACGACTCATTGGCCAATCATGAATCTGAAGCAGTGGTCATTATCGTCATCCCGCCGAGGTCGGATCAAGAGAGCTGTGCTTGGATGGCTCCCTGATGCAGGTCAAGAAAGCGATGCAAGGTAAGAGAGTGATGTTAGATCCTTCCCGGTGATTTCAGAGTTTTGCAAGCTTTAGGCTCAAGGCCCAACCTTCGGAGCACGTTCCAACGTCGGTGATGTAGTAGATGAGGTAATTATCATGTTCAAGGCCTCCCAAAACGTTTTCAGAGCTTGTCACTTCTTAGGTCGAGGGCCGGCATCCGGAGTATGTCCACGCTTAGTTGCGCAGGATGCTAACCCCGGCCTTCAATATCAGATGCAGGCCCGGTCAATGTTAGAGAGAAACGTGGGGCTTCTCCGTCCAGTGTTGTAAGAAATGGTGCAGCTTCCCCGCCTTGTGAAGATAGACTTGGCAGGAAGAGAAAGGGTATGAACTGCTTCTCAGGTCGGTTTAGGGAAGGCAATCCTACCCGTACAGCTCCAACTTACTTCGCTTGTTTTCTTACAGGTATAGCCGGTTGGGAGAATCGTGCAGCTTCCCTTCCTGATGTCGGGGAGAAGCATGCAACTTCCCTTCTTCATAAAGTACCACCTTGTTCGTTTCTTTGCAGATGTGCCAGGTTGGAGAAGCGAATTTCTTGCCTTGGCTGCAAAGAGAGATGTTAAACCATTTTCCATGTCATCTGATCTTTTTCCCTGCAGGGACTGACGGATCCGGTCGCATTGCTCCGTACTATGAAAGATCAGCATACGGAGCTCCAGCGTCAAGCTGATTAAGCCCATCTCCAGGCTACCTAGGCTCGGCAGCATGCAGATGGAGCGGAGGCAGCCTTGAGGATACTTTTCGCATGCAATGAAGAGGATAAGAGAGCCATGATCGATCTCCAATCAAAGCGTGACCAGCTGAAGTCGAGTATAACCAAGTAGAGGCGTCGTTTGCGGATGCAGCGCAACAAGCAATTGCGGTGCTCAAAGCTTCTCAGGAATTCTCTGAGCTTCTTGCTTCCTGGACTAAGGATGTGGGGCACCAAGCATCCCGTAAATTCAAGAAGCTTGTTTCTTCCCAAACGTATGCTCTCTGTGTAGAGCAGGTTCATGATTGGCTTCAGACCAAAGAGGGTTGTAATTAGCACAAATAGTTGTCTTGTTCTCTTTTAGTGTTGGCCGACATGATACGCAGACTAGCCGTGATGGGCGGAGAAGATGGGCAATGTTGATGTCGAACTTGTTCTCCGTGATTGATTTATCACTTGAGCTTGTATGTATGCATCGTTCGTTCTTTCAATTTTCTTAGTCGTTTTTTATTCAAGAATACTTGGATAACTTATCGGGGATCTGGCTCCCCACCTAGGCCGCGAGGGGCGGAAGGTCGATAGGGTCGACCTTGACCGCGTCCTGCTGGGTAAGGCGGGGCTGACCACACACTGTCGGTCTAGGACCGACGAGTTGTGCAAGTTGTTCGACCAGCGATTAGACAACGGATGTACGAGAGGGGCTCGGGGCATGACCTCTCGCATACCTTCGACCTAGAGGTCGGTCTTAAACCACCTTGACTTGTACAACTAGTTTCATACTTAGGAAATATTTTGGTTGTTCCCTTTCTGAAAGTCGAACTGAAGTCGGCCAAACGTAAGGGCAAGGCCCTGCATGATCAGACCAGAATGGACCCGCACCGTTGATCCTATCAAGCACGTATGCGGGCTGTTAAGCCTAACAACGTCAGACAACGGATGTACGAAAGGGGCTCAGAGCACGACCTTTCGCATTCCTTTGGTCCGGAGACCAGTCATATAGTTGCCGCATCGTTGATTGGATCATACGTGCATGCGAGCTGTTTAGACAACAACGTCAGACAACAGATGTAGGAGAGGGGCTCGGGGCGCGACCTCTCGCATACCTTTTCGACCCGAAAGCCGGTCTTACAATTGCCCTGACCGAGCAGCTAAACCCCGGACGTAGAAAATAGTTTGATTATTTCTTTGCCTGAGGGCCGAGCCGTGGTCGACTAAACACCGAGAGCGGGGCGTGGTATACATATACTCTCTTTTTTTTCTCCTTTTTTTTGCTCTCCTCTCTTTTCTTTTGCTCTCTTTTTTCTCTCTCTTTTTTTATTTGCTCTTTTTTTAGCCGCTGCCCGTTTAATCCAAGTGAGGTCGGACCTCATCAAATTCAAGATTGAAAAACGAAATATATACTTTTTTTAAGTAATGAAAGAATTTGAGAACTTGAGGAGTTGCGTCAGTTATGCACTTGATCTACAATTTGTGATGATCGACTCATAGAATGTGAGAGAGCTGATCTGCAATCTACTCTTCATCAACGAGCTTGCAGTACTTCGCTCTTAGGATTAGAGAAGGTTCCCGGCGCTCCGCACTTAATCTCCAAGCTTGTATTGCTCCGCTCATAGAATCTAACAATTTGCCCTGCGGTCCGCACTTGATCTACAAGCGCGTTGTGTCCCGTTCATAGAATTTGGCAAAAGTGCCCTACACTCCGCTCGATCTACAAACTTGCAGTGCCCGCTCATAGAATTTGATAAGGTGATTTGCGCTACGCACTTGATGTACAAGCTTGTGATGTTCCGCTCAAAGGACTTGACAGGGTGTCCTACATTGATCTTGATCCTCATACTTTGTAGCTTTGTTGTTGATGGTATGGACCCTGAGGTCCACCCGCTCGAGTTGCTTCAACGCCTTCGCGTAATGGCTTCGTGTAATGGCTTTGTGTTGCAAGGTTTTATTTCAATGGTGCTTCCGGGTCTCCGAGTTACAGCTCCGTGTTGCAAGGTTTGTGCCCCTTGGCAACGGTGCTTCCTTCCTTCCCAGGACGAGTGCTGCCGGGAGGGCCTCCTTCCTGGCTCCGCCCTTGTGGAATGGCTTCACGTTGCAAGGTTTGTAACCCCTTAGCAAGAGTGCTTCCTTCCTTCCTGGGACGAGTGCTGCCGGGAGGGCCTCCTTTCTGGCTCCGCACTTGTGGAATGGCTTCGCGTTACAAGGTTTGTAACCTCATAGCAACGGTACTCCTGGACCTTCATGATCAGCTTCGCGTTGCAAGGTCTGTACCCCTTTAACAACGATGCTTCTGGGACTTCGAGTAACAGCTACGCGTTGCAATGTCTTTACCCCTTTAGCAACGATGCTTCCTTCCTTCCCGGGACGAGTGTTGCCGGGAGGGCCTCCTTCCTGGCTCCACCTTTGTGGAATGGTTTCGCGTTGCAAGGTTTGTAACCCCTTAGCAACGGTACTTCTGGACCTTCATGATCGGCCTGCAATTGCAAGGTCTGTACCCCTTTAGCAATGATGCTTCCATGACTTCGAGTAGCAGCTCCACGTTGCAAGGTCTGTACCCCTTTAGCAACGGTGCTTCATTACTTCCCGGGACGAGTGTTGCCAGGAGGGCCTCCTTCCTGGCTGCCGCTGCATTGCAAGGTTTGTACCTTTTTAGCAATGATGTTTCCATGTCTTCGAGTAACAGCTCCGTGTTGCAAGGTCTGTACCCCTTTATCAACGGTGCTTCCAGGACTTTGAGTACTAGCTCCGCGTTGCAAGGTCTGTACCCCTTTAGCAACGGTGCTTCCTTCCTTCCCAGGACGAGTGTTGCCGGGAGGGCCTCCTTCCTGGCTGCCGCTGCGTTGCAAGGTTTGTACCCCTTTAGCAACGATGCTTCCATGCCTTCGAGTAATAGCTCTACGTTGCAAAGTGTGTGCCCCTTTGTCAACAATGCTTCATCATGGTACCAGTGCATGGTTCTGGGATGTGGAGGTCGGCCACATATGGCTCTCCCCCGACGACCTTTCTCCTCAGCTCGTGTAGCCTTAGCCTCATATCTTTCCCCACATCAGGGGCCAGTTCTGCTTGTGCGCGCCCAGCGCGGAGCTGAACTTGCGCAGAACACTTCGCAACCCTCTCGCATACGTGAGGTCGAGATTTAGCATGGCATCTGTCTGAGAAGGCTGTCCGCCAGCCCGGTCAACAAAAGTGACAAGACGAGTCGTCCTTCCTTGCTACCATGGCTACCCAACTTGTCGGGACACATACTCCCTTCGAGATCCATTTGTGCTGGTACATGTTTGCTGATACGTCTCCTGGGGTGTCAGCTGTCTACGCGGTTGACGGGAGTGATGAGATGAATCGTTCCCTCCTTCCCGGAATGAGTGTTCCCGGGAAGGACTCCTTCCTGGCTGTCGTGGCTAACTTGCCGGGACACAAACTCTATTCTGGATCCGTCTGTGCCGGTACGTCTATGCTAGTCTGTGTTGGTACGTCTGTGCCGGCACGTCCCTTCAGGGCCCATCTTTGCTGGTATGTCTGTGCTGATACGTCTCCCGGGGTAGCCAACCCTCCTACCTGGTTGACAGGGGTGATGAGATGAATCGTTCCCTCCTTCCCGGAATGAGTGTTCCTGGGAAGGCCTCCTTCCTGGCTGTCGTGGCTAACTTACCTGGACACATACTCTATTCGGGATCCGTCCGTGCCGGTACATCAGTGTTGGTCCGTGCTGGTACGTCTGTGCCGGTACGTCCCTTCAGGACCCATCTTTGTTGGTATGTCTATGCTGATACGTCTCCCGGGGTAGCCAGTCCTCCTACCTGGTCGATGGGGGTAATGAGACGACTCATTCCCTCCTTCCCGGGATGAGTGTTGTCGGGAGGGCCTCCTTCTTGGCTTCTCAACTTGCCGGGAAACGTACTCCATTCGAGATCCATCATGCCCTGAGTGTACGAGCATGGTGTGATATTCATGTAATTTCCGATTGTATGTTTGTATTTTTAACTAGTTTTTATTAGTTCTAGTTGAGGAAATTACACACTTTTGGTGTAATACTTTATTTTCATATTTATTTGTAATTTGTTTAGATTAGGACTTTTTTGAGCTAAACAAGTCAAAGATCATCCAAGGGATCAAGATTGGACCTTAAAAGATCAAGGAAAGTGCAAGGAGGCAAGAAAGATTTCGATTTGGAAAAAATACCCATGTACCCGGTCGGGTATTGCCTATACCCGATCGGGTATTTGCTTGATTCGATTATCCAAATCAAATCCGGGAACAAATGATCATGGGAGCAAGATTTCGTTAAGATTTGTCACATACCCGATCGGGTATGCCGACATACCCGATCGGGTATGCCCAGAAAAGTGAATTTCTGGGAAATTTCCTAAGATACCCGGTCGGGTATCCTATATACCCGGTCGGGTATCAGACCCTGCAGCTCCCAAAAGCCTATAAATACACCCCTTTCCTTCACAATAAAGGAACGAATTAATATATACTTCTAAGCTCAGTCTGGAATAGTTCTTTCTTTATATTTTCTTCATGTTTAGTCTCCAAATGAGGAGCTAAACTCTTCCATCTTGGTTTTGCTATTTTGAAGCTTAATGAATTTGTAAGTTGTGAGTTATTCTCTTTAATTTTCTTCCTTGAATATTAATTCTTCCTTTAAATACTATTTCTATATCAATGTTGGGGAGTGTTACTAAGATGACAATTAGTTAACATCTTGACATTAGTTATAGTAATAGTTATTTCTTCCTCTATGTTAATATTGGGGAGTGTTACTAAGATGACAATTAGTTAACATCTTGATATTAACTATAGTAGGATTCATACTCTTTAATATTCTTCCTTGAGTATTAATTAATTCCTATTCATATTTCATATTAATATTTTGAACATTACTTAAAGGATCAACTAGTTTTGTTTCATATATTAATTATTACTAGAATCGATCGATTAATACGCTTGTTATTAATTCGGTTCCTTCAACGGTAGTAAACTTGGATTGTTAATGCATGCGTCTCATGATTAATAATCTAAGGGGAATTAATTATATTGATTAAACCAATAAACCGCTTGTGTTGAGGTTATCAATCTCAATCGTTTTCATCTTAAGTTTATTGCTACTATCGGGCCAATATACGACGCTTGTTCTATATTACCTCGGTAGTAAGTTTTATTAATGAACGTGTCTCGTTATTAATAACTACCCTCAATGAACTGGATATACTCCTCGATTGAGTATTCGAGAGGAAGATAGTTAAAGATATAACCGGGATCGACGAACATTTCATTAAGTGGATAAAAGCAAAACCAAGTCCTCATCTCATTAAATTAAACTCATATAAGTTGTTTATCTTAGTGTTAATTAAATTCAATCACATCAAACCTAAAACCCCCCTTGTTACTATTGATATAAGAAAAAAGTATTCCTTTCCCTGTGGATACGAACCTTACTTCACTATACTACGTATTAGTGTTGTATTGATAAATTATTTTGAGTACACCTCACAATGAACCTACAAATTCAGAAAATTTTGTAGAAATCTCAAATTTATATTTTTATTGTTCAAGGGTTGTCCTTTGTTGAGCGAGTGAGGTCCGTGCCCATCTTTGGATGAGGCTTCGAACTGAGGAGAAGTCTGCTGCTCATGAGGGAGACCCTCAACCGCCGCTGTCGCTCGAGCTGCCTCCATCCATGGCTGTCGCCGAACGGAGTTGAAGGTGAATCCCTGTCGCTGAGGTCAGCCGAAAAGAGCTTGTGCAGTCCTCGGTTCGTACGGATAGAGGAGATAGAGAGCGATGGCAAGGCTCCGTCTGCGTCACGTGTGAAACCCGTTCGTCAATCCGAGGAACCACAAGCGGCCATTAATGGCAAGGCTCCGTCTGCATCCGCCGTTGCTCAGTTCTCTCGGTCGTTCGTCGCTCGGGTTCTCCTTGGTTCAACCTTGGTGGCTGCGTATCCTTGGGACCTAATCTGGAAAATTTCATATCTGATTTTTGCTCGAATCTCTACCGGTTCCTACCAAAAAATGAGAGATGGCTCTCAATGAAAGCACCAATGTTGGTAGAAAATATCCTGGGTAGAGAAACTGGCAGCATTTCAGTATCGTAAAATAGCGTAGAGAATACAAGGGGGTGATGGCCTATTTATAGGCATTCATCACAAGTCCAAAGTCTAATCTACGTGGGCTTGGCCCAAATACATAATACATGTCCAAGTTAATGGGCGAACCGGCCCGATAAATAAGTAAATGAGCAAGGGGTGATTCCCGCTCGTGAGACTGCGTCTTGGGCCTAGTTGGGCCAAAGCTCAGGGATAACCATTTTAAAACTATATTCCTCCGGTGCATTCAACATGTACAACTTGTCACAATGTAAATATACATGATGTCATTAATATTATATTTTGTTTTTAATATATTTACAACAATAATGGAAAACTATTTTATGAAATTGTTTCATACAACTTTTTAAGTGTTTGTCGTATATATAATTGTTGGTATCCAAACCAAAACTTTTATAAATTTCAATGTAATCTATAAAGATATATATAAGAGTATATATAAGGTTTACAGTACATACATGTAGAGTTTAGAGTTCACACATTTTTATAATAAATATACAAAAGAAAATCAAAACAACAACGGCCGCCTTTTGTTCTTCAATCAAGTCAGAGCAAACAATCTGAGTGAAGAGAAAAAGAGGAACTTTACATATAAATTCAAGGGATCATTGAAATCTCCACCAAGATTTTGTGCAGTGCTTGCGGCTTTGAGAAGAACGGGGAATGATCTGAACCCTTGAGATGAAAAACTTTTTCTATACGGTTTTGATTGATCATGCTCCGCTGTAAATCGATTGGTATGGCATTGTCTTCTAGAGTTTCAACATAAAACCGTCTAACTGAGCCATACTTGAGGTCGGACAAAGAGATCTTCTCCAGAACAGGTGAGAATGGGATGGGCCTCATTAACACGGATGCTAATGCAGCATCCTAAATGATATGATGTAAGAAACATGAGGAATTAGTTACCAACATGAACGAATTGGATAAGCTTTAATTTGTTGTACTTAAATTGGTGTAACCAAATGAAAACTTCAAATTTAGAAACTATATACTAAAGTAATACTGAACTCACGAGCTCAACAAAAAATTAGCAAATTTGGCTCATATTTAGAAGAGATCGATTGACATGAATTTTTATCATAACTTTTTTTTTTTGACAAAATTGTTTCTCATATATTCGCAGACTATTACCAAATTTGTATCAAAATCTTTGAAAAAAATAATTTATCACGAACAAATTAGCACAAAGTCTTGACAAAAGTCCACGTCTATTCATAGCAAATCATGTTAAACTCCTCATCATCTTTTGTGTTTAAATATGATAACAGTTTGATATATAAAATTAGATAGTAAATAGATATAGTTTATTGAAGACAAACTATGGTAGCATTATATATCAAACTATTATTAATGTTTACACGCCGTATAGTATTCAAAGACATGTTTTTTTGTACTGATAAGAATTAACATACCTTAGCAGGGCTATGGTTAAATAGTAAGTCCCTCAAGAGCGATTTGTTGATGTCAAAGGCAGTTGGGGGATTATCTTTTCCATTAGCATATAAAAATATTTGAGCCTCTTGCATCATCAGGTCATTTGAATCTGTCTGCAATATGATATATACATAACTAAAATGAGTTAAGCACACCAGTACCAATATACACATAGTTAGAGACATTAAGTTAAAATGCATGCAAGACCTACATACCTTTTGAGAGAGCATATCAAGAGTACTTTGGCCGCTGGTCAACATAGTCGCTGCAATGAAAACAGCTTTGGAGACTTTAGTCGGGAAAAGCTCCATTGCATATGATATACAAGTACCTCCAAAATCATGTCCTACCAAAATCACCTGTTTGTTTCAAATGAGCAAGTATATAATAAAAAACAATTGATCAAAACTACTTTTATAAGTTTAAGTTTAAGTTCAATTGATATTGAAGTAACAAATTAACAGGTGTTAGAGAGAATTATCCAAATAGGACTAAAATAATGATAAATTCATAAATATGACTAATGAATTACTCCGTATTATATTCTTATTCCCAAAATTCAACACACTCATTCCTGTCTTGAAAAGTTTTAATTAGTGTATTCTATTAATAAAATTAAATAAGTCCTGTTTGAGGAATAAAATATAATTAGTCAATTTCTGAACTTTTTCTATGTTTAAGTCCAATATTGAACAGTTTGAAATCCTTAATCATTAGCTATCTAGGTACTTGCACAAATATAAAAATTGAGACTAAGAAGGCCATGCACCAAAAGGTATATTGCACATTCTTTCCCTTATAGCTTGAGGGGGCAATCGGACCCGGCCCACCCCAAATTTAAAAATCCTTTGTATTTTTAGTGTAAAAATATGTGTGTAAAAATTTATCTGAACAAATTCTTTATACTGGCCCAACCCAAGCTTCGACCCTGGTTACGCCCCTGCTTAATTAGACTGTATACTCTAAAAAGTGATAAAGTTTGAAATATAAATGCAAAGGGAGAAAGTAACGAGAATAAATACCAAATTTTATTGTATAATTATATGTACTGAGAAAAATAATATTGTAGTAACGATATCAACAACAAGAAAAAAATTGTACTACTAATGATAAATAATATAATGCACCAATTGCTTGTGACCGGCTGCCTATGCGGTCATGCCTTGATTGGGTCATAAAGGGTTTTTTCCCATATGTAATGTGTGGTAGTTTACATGGAAAATATTTGTTTGCCAAATTATAGTGTTAAAATAATGTTAATTGAGAATAAATGCAAGGGAAAAAGTGAAGTTCATTTCTAACACATATGCTAGGGTACACATAGATTTCATAAATGACTAGGGATTGACAATATAATTTGAAAGAAAATAGGATTAATGTTTTCTCATATTGTAGATATAGTTCGAGTTTTTAGTCATTTTATACGAGAAATAAATAACTAAATAAATAACAAATAATTAAGTAAATAAATAAGTAGGTACATAAGTAAACAAATAACTAAATAAGTAAGTATATAATTAAATAATAAGAAATAAGTAAATAAATAAATAAATAAATATTTAGTAAATAAACAGGTAAATAAATAAATAAATACATAAATAAATAAATAAATAAATAAATAAATAAGTAAATAAATAAATAAATAAGTAAATAAATATGTAAATAAATAAATAATACATAAATAAGTAAGTACATAAAAAATTTAAAAAATAAATAAGTAAACAAATAAATAATAAATAAATAAATAAATCATTAAATAAAAAATACATAAATAAATAAGTATACAAATAAGTAAATAAATAAATAACTTAATTAATTAACAAATAAATAAATAAATACATAAATAAATCCATAAGTAAATAAATAAGTTAAAGAATAAATAAATACATAAATAAATAAATAACTAAATAAATAAGTAAATAAATAAATAAATAAATAAATGAGTTTGAGAGGTACTTAGACTGTTTTTTTTTAGCATGTCTTTATTTTCCTCCAATTTGTTTTCCTTTATAACTTTCCACTTCATAGGTTATCATCTATTTCTTTCCCTAATGATATAGATAACTAATATGCACATAAAAGTGAGTTACGTGATTTATGTAATATGCCTTTAGCGCGTGTTAGTGACAAAAATCGCTATTAGTTATATAAGTAGTAATATAATTTCAAGCTATTGTTAGTAATACAAGTGATAATTATCTCTGATCATTACTCACAGTGACACTAGTAACACTACCGGTCACAAGACCTTGTGATGTCAAACTTATCATGCAATTTTCTAGCTCATTAATACTCTTATATACACTTCCAAAGCATCCAAATGCAAAGTCTTAATTACACCATCTCAATAAAAGAGGTTAAAGAGCATAGTATTTTCTATATCCCAAATTAAGTTTTCCATTTGCATTTTTTAAACGTTTCATGCCATGATTCTTTTCTTTACCGGGAAATAATTTTAAAAAACTTATAATCTTATCGTTACTTTTTAACAATACACGCACTCATAAATTCATAATAATACTATTACCCATCAATTGCTTCACAAAATTATTTACCCTTTTTTTCCTTCCTACCGTTTGTGGTTAAACTAGTTTATTTAATCCTTCATCTAAAACATCGCATCTTTTGCTAGCCTTGATTTTGGAATGAGGTGGAATAATTTACACAGCTAAGGCATATATATAGTTGTGATTAATCAATCATAAAAAGAACCTTTTCTCCGTCAGATAGAGCATCGAAAAAATCAGTGAGTGGTTTCACATATTGTGACAAGCTGGTTATACTGTTTGTGTCAAAAGAATTAACTCCTGAACCAGTTAAATCTATGGCAGTAACTTTGAACCCAGATCCTTCCAGAAGTGAAATCGTTTTATACCAACACCAGGCCCCAAAACCTCCACCATGAACCAGGACATAATGGTTGGTTTCTACATCATCAAGCTTCATATCCTGGAAATAAATGCAATAATTATACTGGTTAATAAAAAACGTTTTATGTGGGATGCAAATTATCATAATTAGTTTTATTTTATTATTGTTGTAATTAATTATCAACAAACAAATAATTGTTGGTTCTCTCATCATATATGATCAAACTAGACTATAAATCCGTGCGTTGCACGGGAAAAATCAACTCACATTACTCAAATAAAAAGGGATCGAATGAATATTGTATACTACCTCCGGCCCGGGTAACGGTCCCAATTGAGTTTACGATATTTGAAATGTCAAAAATTTAAGTGATCCTTGTTAATAATAGAATTATTTTAGTAAATAAAATTTACATATTCAAAAATTATATTAAAAGTCTTGTAAAGTCGCAAAAACTCAAATTTGATAAAAATTGGATATATAAAGAAAAAGGTTAAGAAAAAATTACATTAATTTTCATCTAATTTTTTATTCATTAATTAAATATATTTTAAATACGAAGTATAATTTTTCTATATTTTAGAAGAATTAGAAAATTTAATCAGTTCAATAAGAATTTCATAATTTAAGCAGTTTTAACCAATTATGTCAATTGCAATCAGTGGAGGAGCTAGGGGGGGGGGGGGCAAGGGGGGGCAAGCGCCCCCGCTCCGACTAATTTTTTTTTACTAGTATTACTTATAATATGTTTCTTGCCCCGGCTTCTTTTTTAATTTTAAAAACAATAAGTACAACTTAAGGTTATTTTAAGATGAAGTGTTAAAATAAATAAAAAAGTATTTTCAGAAAAAGTAAAAAAAATGAAATATAGAATAAAAGGGGATTAATGTATGTAATACATTTGGCATCCCAATTTGCCAATAATCTGGAGTAGCTCAGTGGAGACAGGTAACACGCTCCCTTCGTATCACCCGTGTTCAAATCCCCCCAGGACAGATTAAGTTAAACTTGTTTTGCTTTTCTTCCGCCCCAATTCTTCCAATTTTATTTTCTTCAGCCTACAACTCGTCCCACACCGGATGAAATAGAGGATTCACTCCTCATTTGAGCCTATATAATCGCTCCTTCATAGTTGATAAAGATTAAGTTGCTAGTAAAGCTTGAGTGCAAGTATTAGCTACAATATAAACAAATATTGAATACCCATTCGGTTTTTGTGAAAAAACCGAATAACCGGACCGAAAATTCGGTGTCCGAAAAATTGGGTCCCAACTTAGATCGGTTCGGTTTCGGGTTATAGAATATACGAAACCGAAAGATCGGTTCGGTTCGGATATTTCCTATTTCGGTTCGGTTCCCGAATCGAATCCAGCCCTAGTTCTCACTTCTCCCCATTTCAAAAGGATATTATTAATGCCTGCGCATCACAAACAACAAAAGCCATAATAAATGATCTTGGTGACAAGTTTTTTTCTTTATTGATTGATGAAGCTCGTGATAGTTCTGTGAAAGAACAAATGGCAGTTGTTGTGAGATATGTAAACGATCATGGAGTTGTGATTGAGCGGTTCCTTGGGGTTAAGCATGTTGTTGAGACCACATCTCTTTCTTTAAAAAGTGGCATTGATGATTTTTTTTTCAAAACATGAATTATCAATGTCTAGAGTTCGAGGACAAGGGTATGATGGAGCTTCTAATATGCGAGGTGAGTTGAATGGATTGAAGACTCTTATCTTGAATGAAAATCCACATGCGAGATATATTCATTGTTTTGCTCACCAATTGCAATTAGTTGTCGTGGCTGTTTCTCAAAAAAATAATTTTGTGAGTGATTTCTTTGAATATTTGTCCATGATTACTAACATGGTTGGATCCTCTTGTAAAAGAAAAGATGAATTTCGCCAAAAACAACATGAAAACATGGTAGCCATGTTAGAAAAAGGTGAAATTACGACTGAGAGAGGATTGAATCAAGAAAGTACTTTAGCACGACCGGGAGCTACTCGATGGGGTTCACATTTTACAACCATTATTCGTATTCTATCTTTGTGGTCTCCAACAATCCAAGTGCTTGACAATATATTTGATGATGAAATTGATTCGAAATCAAGGGGCAAAGCTAGTAGTTTGGTTGAAAAAATGGAGAGCTATCAATTTGTTTTTATAGCCCACTTGATGAAGAAGGTATTGGGATTGACGAATATGTTGTCACATTTCTTGCAACAAAAAGATCAGAACATTCTTGAGGCTGTGAGCTTGATTAAAAGCACTAAAGAGAAGTTCCAAGATTTGAGAGAAAGTGGATGGGAAGAGCTATTAGAAGATGTCAGTAAATTTTGTGTGAAGAATAAAATTGACATTCTAAACATGGAAGATACAACTCATCGTTCTAGACGCGTTCGCCATCCGGTAACGAATTATCATCACTTTCGAGCTGATATTTTTTATCAGGTATTTTTTATTAAAATTTAAATTATTTATTAGTTGTTATTATTATTATTATCATTATTATTATTACTATTACTACTACTTTTTATTATTACCTTATTGTAGGTTATAGACCAGGTCAATCTAGAAATGGAGAATCGCTTTAGTGAGTGAAATACAGATTTACTCGCTTGTTTAGCTTGCCTTGATCCTAAAGATAATTTTTCCAATTTCTGTGAGTCAAAGCTACTCAGTCTTACGGAGTTATATTCATCTGATTTTTCAGCTGTTGAGCAAATGGAGCTTAAAGAACAACTCCAAGTTTGGATATATGAGATGAGAGGAAATGAAGCATTTTCCACTTTACAAAGTATTGGTGAAGTGTCTAAGAAGATGGTTGAGCTTACAATTCACAAATCTTTTCACTTGGTCTATCATCTTATTGAGTTGGCTCTAGTGTTACCAGTTGCAACAGCCACAGTTGAAATAGCTTTCTCATCGATGAATATTATCAAGACAGATCTTCGCAATAAGATGGGAGATGACTATCTTACGGATTGCTTAGTATGCTACATCGAAAGAGACATTTTTCAAGCAATTGATAATGAAACTATTATGCAGCATTTTCAAAATATGAAAACTCGTAGGATTGATTTGCCTAGGTTGCAGAAGTATATCAAGTAGTATGTAATGAACTATAATTTTTTGTTAAATTATTACGCTATTGTTGTTCTTATTATATTTTGGACAAGAACTTTAAAATTTTTAGTCTTTGGTTTGCCCCTCCTTGGACAAACCTCTGGCTCCGCCACTGATTGCAATGTTACTTAACGGGGTCTTGTGAATAAGTTCTACTTCACTTGACTTCCATGAATGTCACTTATGAGAGAATGAGCTTTAATGTTATGACTTGAAGAATGCTTCAATGTGGGAATAGGCGGGAATAATTGGAAAATTTTAATTGTTCACTCAAATCCTTTATATTATATAAAGATATGACATGAACCATCATCAATCGCATGAAGTTCAAAACTCCCAAACATGTTTACCATATGGGCAAGTTTGAAAAATGTTAAAATGTAGGTCGTAAACATTTTTATATCTTTCCATAGGAATTGTTAACTTAACACTTTTTGTTAATTATAAATTACTACCTCCGTTCCTTTAAGATTGGGACAAGAAAATATGGTGTGTTGTAAAAAAAATGGAATTGTATAGTTGCTATTGAATTGATTAAAAATGCGAATAAAATAAGAATGAATTGCAGCCACTCAAATATTACCAAATATGAAATGAATTATAATACAATAGTAGGAGTATAGAAATTCCTTTAAATATGGGAAAGGGAAAAGTACGGAAAAGGTACTTTTGGTTGAACCCGTTTTCAGATAGCTAGGGTCATGTGTTTCATTCTTTATCAAAGTGGTTCATGTGTTTGAATTCCGTTATCATAAGAGGGTCAGACCGTTAAAAACATCTGAAAAAGACCGTTAAAAGTAACTCCGATTTTCAAAAGTGCCCGAAAAATTAAAAGAAAAATATCAGAAGGTGCGCCTCAATAAGACGACCGCTAGGCCATCTTCCTTTTTGGTTTTCAGCCACCCTTGTCACCGGAAAGTCCGTCGAAAAAGTGATATTAGCGAAATCATTTTAAAAAAAATAAATCAAACAGATCTGAAAAATCCAAAGGCGTAGGTGGTTTGGAGGTCATCTTGACGAGGAGCACCTTTCGGTATTTTTCTTTTAATTTTTCGGGCACTTTTGAAAATCGGAGTTACTTTTAATGGTCTTTTTCAGACGTTTTTAACGGCGTGACCCCTTGTGATAACGGAATTCAAACACATGAACTACTTTGATAAAGAATGAAACACATGACCCTATCTGAAAATGGGCCCAACCACAAGTACCTCTTATGTACTTTTCCCTATGGGAAAATTCTCGAAATACGAGTAAAAATGTTTGAAAATTCTAAAATAGGACTATCATATTTTTATTCTCTAAATATGAGTAATTACTATCAAACATGGAAAATACTGCAGAGTTTAATGTCTGCTACTGCCAAAACACGATATTAATTACTCCTATTTAGAGAATAAAAACGTAATAATCATATTTTGGAATAGACAAACGTTTTTATTTCTATTCAGAAAAATTTCTTTTTTTTTATATACAAATAAAAAACAAATACCGGCATATTTAGAAAATATGGATGATCTATATTTAATAATGACATTAATATTCTCATATTAGTAACTGTAATATCCAAATATGGTATTGTAGTACAATTTCAAGATTAGAAAATATGGTCAAATATGACTATAATTCCAGTATGACCGTAATACCAGCATTGTCAATTGTAAAAGTTGAAATTTTTCCCTTAACCAGGAATATAATTTCAAACTTACATACTAGTACTACCTCCGTCCCCCTATGTTTGGGACAAAGAGTTGTGGTTGGTATTAAATTGATAAAGTGTGAATAAAGTAAGAATGAATTGTAGCCACTCAAATATTACCAAATATGGTATGAGACAAACTTAATGGGACGGACGAAAAAGGCAAATGGGACAAAGTTAGGGGGACGGAGGAGTATTAGGATCAGAATTAGGCTAGGGAGGAATAACCACTTGCAAATTTGCAATCCACTCAAATACAAATTAAATTACTCTGTTCAACAAGATTGAAACTAACACACTGTTTGATCTTAATTTAAAGATAAAATGAAAATTCATATACAAATTTACAATGTAATACGGGGTAGCAAGAATCTAAGATCGGCAGGCACCTTATTAAGCAGTTGGCGAGGGTGAAGCAGAGGATCGGTGATCGAACGGTCTCTAGAGCTCGAGCTCCGAGCAGAAGTCTGATTTTTCTTCTTCGGATAACGAAGCGAGGCGGAACGATCAATCGCCGCCAAAGCTCCACTGCAGCCATTGTTCTGCATCTGTTGCCGGAACAGAATGGCAGCGGCGAGCGGCGTCGGGTCTTGAATGACCACAACCTCGTCGTTCCTCGACGACGGCCGGATCCTGCGCCACTTATTGCTCCCCACAAAGCCGCCAACAACGGCGGATCGCTTGTGAGGTTTAATCGACAGCTCATCCGTCGACGCTGCCTTCCGCGAGGACCGCGAGTGACAGAGCCCCATTTCTACAGACCAATTTCACCAGCAATTAAGCTTATACGGAGTATAAGCTAAGTGCAGCTGAGATATATAGACTATATGTGCAGAATAGATACGCGGCTATGATTAGGCATGGTGGATTAGAATAGGTTTCAGGCGAAGAAGAAGACGCAGAATTGTAGGAAGATGGTTGCATTTTAGTAGCAGCAGATCATTACCCCATTTTTCTAACGATGGTGATTTGGTGTAGTGTTTAAAGTAAACAGCTGGACCCCACCCTGGACCCCTTTAAGTAAGGGTCGCCAGAAATAACTGAATTCCGTTGAACGCTTAATTTTTTTAAAATGATTACGGGCCCATTTGGTAAGGCCCATCCAAATAAATAACACCGTATTTACTGATGTACTCCCTCCGTTCCTATTAAAACTTCCAACTTTCCTTTTTCGTCCGTTCCAATTAAAACTTCAACTTTCCCTTTTAGTAAAGAATTTGTGGTTCACAACATTTCTTACACATTTCTCTCTCCTCTGCACAACTCTCCACCACACAATACCCACTATCTTAAATTGTGTGCCAAACCAATTTGGAAGATAAAATAGGAACGTAGGGAGTAATTGAATTGGCATGATTTTGAATATACTTCTTTTATAATGTAACACGAGAGCTCGTTTGGTAATACTTAAATCGGTTGTATTGATGGAATCTGCTAAAATTTATCAAATTTTAGCTGAAGTTACTCGATTGACTGATTCTACTTCATTATGAAAAAATTATATTTAAAATATATTATATTAATTAAATAAAAAAATTATATGAAAATAGCTAAAATGATCTTTTTACTGGTTTCAGCTAATACAGCCAGAAAAATAATTTCAATCTTACATTTTCTAATTATTACACAATTCAACGCACAAAATCAAAAGTTACATATTTGGTGAAAATGTTGCTTGTAAGCCGAAAAAAGGGTTACTAAATGGCTTTGAATTAATTCAATTTGAGCAATTTGAGTTCTAAATTATTCAAAAATCATCTTTTGATAACTTTTATTATGACAAAAATCTGAAAAGAAAGTTAGAATTCTTGAGTTTTAAGATCTCTAGGAATCTGATTAGATTTCAAGTTAAAACATTAATTTTGTGACAATATACTATTAAGCTATAGTATTCATAAATTCAAATAATGCTCTTCACGTTGATCATTTTTCATCGAAAGGAGTACTACGGTGTGATTTTTTTAAAGGAATATACTACGGTATAATGGAAGGTGGCTTTATTATTAAAATATTAAATTACACTCCGTGACTTTTAAAAAGTCAAAAGTTGATAAGTGCGTATAAAAATGTCAAAAGTTCAATACTCCAAATTCCAAAAGCATTCTTAGACCAATAAAGATTTTAAAGCTTCAATCACCGTGACTTCTGTGCAATGTTTTAATGCGAACATAAATGATTAGGATATTTTTTTTCCAATTTTTAGTTCATTAATAAAATAGAGTACGTAAAATAGACTCAAATTCGATGATATGAAATGACTAGCGAATGACGTGACATAGGTGACGGGGCAGGTTGGATGACATGGAAAAAAAGTAACCTAGTTTGAAAAATAAATTTAGAAGTAATAGAATATTATTAGGCATATTTGTTTCCTAATATGTATTAAACTCCTTTACTATAAATACACAGGTCAGGACTCCTATTGGAGTACCTTTTCCCATTAATTTTCACATGGTATCAAGAGCCCAGAGAAAAACCTAAATTTTTTTTTTCGCTTTTCCCTTGGAATCATCGTCATCGCCGTTCTCTTCCCTCCCGCCATGAACACGGCCGCAGCTTCTTCTTCCCTCTCAGTGGATTCTTCCATCTCAGCGGTCTCTGGCGCTTCCATTCCAACAGATTCCAGTGGCGCACCTCTCTCCTTTGGTTCGCAGCCCAATTTGTCTGGTCAGCAGGTTTCTTCATCTCCTTCGCAGCCCCAATTTCATGGTGCGCAGGTCTCCTCTGTCTCTGCTTCGCCGACTCGCATTACTCTGCCAAATTACTCGCTCTTCCAGAAATCTGCCGCCAGTGTTTTCATGGCCTGCTCCATCTCCGGTTCAGCACCCCACTCTGGACCCACCGCCCTCTCTCTCTACACCACCGGCGCATCAATTCTCGGGACACACGGTGGTTGGTTCTCCAGGGATTTCATCTTCTGTTCCAGCACCAAGGACTGCACTGCCACCGGCTTCTCCATTATTTGGCCCCTCGTTTGCTGGCTTCCCGGGTGTCATTCGGCCACAACATGATCCTTCTCCTCTTGGTTCTCCTATGGCAACCATGGCTCAAGCTGTGTCTCATGGGATTGCTAATGTTGGCCAGATTGTCACCATCGAACTCAAAGCGGTTAAGGACTATCTTACATGGCGCACTCAATTTGAATCGTTCCTGGTGTCCCAGGGTCTTTTTGGTATTTTAGACGGCTCCATTCAGGTACCTCCCTTATACATAGTGGATTTTAATAATCATCAAATCGTTAATACTGATTATTATCATTGGTTTCGGGTAGATCAAACAATACGTTCTTGGTTGTTTGCTACTTTATCTCGTGAAGTATTAACTGATGTTCATGATATTAAACATTCACTTGGTATATGGGAGCGGTTACAATCACGATTTATGTCTACCAGTTTACCTAGAGCAATTGAACTTAAACATTTATTGTCTAATACTAAAAAGAAACCTACTCAATCCATGGAGCATTATTTACGTGAACTTAAAACTTTGGCTGATGCTTTAGTTGCCATTAATTCACCTGTGACTGATAAAGAATTACTACAAAGCACGCTCCTGAGATTAGGACCTGAATATCGGTTTGTTACGGGCACCATATCTTTGTTTCCTGAGAGCTTTCCCCCTGATATTCTCCACCCACGCCTCATGGAAGCTGAGCAGCACCTTTTGCATCAACAGCAGCACGACGATTCCCTTCCGCAACAGGCTTTTGGTGCTCAAGTGGGGACCGGTCAGCAGCAGTCGTTTTATGCGCCACCAGCTGCTCCAACACCCTTCCATCTGCCAGGGCCGAGACCTGCAGGGGGTGTGCATGCCCCGAGACCTCCTAATGATACATCAGGTAAATCGGTTTTGTCCAATTTAAATATTAATGCTCATTATACTTCTGGTACTAATTGTCATTATGCAGGTTTCCCATCCGCTGAGGGTATTCTTGGTTCTGTTCCTTCCCCAGTTGTGTGTCAAATTTGTTTTTCTGCAGGTCACTCTGTGTTGCACTGTCCATCCCGATTTTCACAACCCTCTGCGCCTGCTTTGATTACTCCAAGTGATGAATCAAACGATGTTTTGTGGTATCCCGACTCGAGAGCTTCTGCTGAGATGACATCGTCTGAAGGTATTTTGTCAAATAAATTCCCTTACTCTAGCTCCAAGACTGTTAGTGTTGCGAATGGTACTACTCTTCCCATTTTTAATATTGGAAATATTACATTAAATACTCTCAGCCGCCCGTTATCTTTGAAATCTGTTTTTCACGTGCCTCGAATTAAATTTAATTTAATTTCCATTCAAAAATTGTGTGCTGATAACAAGTGTACATGTTGCCGTTTTTTATAAAAACTATTTTTTTGTTAAGGACAAAATTTTGGGGGCAGTTCTTCTTCAGACGTGTCATAATAGACATCTTTACCCTATCAGCCTCACTTCTTCTGCACCTGTAGCTTTTTTTTTTTGAAAGAAAACAGTAGATAAGTATAACTAGCATATCAAGTCGCAACAAAACAAATTGCAAGATGCTGCAAAAAGCAAGTCTTGGAAAACTGTAGTACAAGGCTGATCAACAGTTCTTAGTACCCATTGATAACTTTCAGAAATTATCATGTCTCCTTGGAAGAACTTGACTAAAGAATACAAAGAACATAAATTAAAAGATACGAATAGGCCTTCCCATTGTGGTCTTTAGGTACATGCACCTTACATTTTGCCAGTTCTTTTTCAGCAATGATACCAAAAAATTCACACTCATTTGAACATTCTGGAAAATCTGCTTATCTTCCATTGCCACATTACCAACAGCAACACCCATACAAAGGACCTTTTTAAGCTGGAATTTCACAGTAGCCTTTGTTTCATCAACTTTGTTCTCCAATGATTCCGAATGTGTCACCAAGGTAGGAAACTTGCCTGCCTTGTTTAGACCAGGGCCCAATAGACGAGGGATTTGTTTGATAACAGCTTCGGATGCTAAAAAAGCATGGTACTTCTTAGCAAGTTTCTTCACAAGTTTATTGTTTTTGTTGAGTTTCTTTAAACTTTCCACATCCATATACTCCATGCCAATTTTCTCAGCCTCTTCCACATGCTGGGCATCTCCAAGCATGCAGACTTTCATCTTAGGGCGCGGGACGTGAGGCAAATTCACAGAACCACTGAAACGCTTGTCCTTTTGCGGGTCATAGTTCTTCAGCCCAATTTGAAGTTCAATGGTCTCAGTGAACTTCTGATTCTTCTCCTTTGAATCACCCATTAGTTGGGAGATCGCTTCTCTCACAGAATCACTTTGCAACTTACTCATGGCGAAAGAATGTTTTGCCCTTCTCAATGTAGCGTAAGACCGTCTGGCTGAGAGATGAGCGGCAGAGACCTGTAGCTTTAGCCACTATTACTTCTCCTAGCCCTGTGTGGCATCGTAGATTAGGACATTGTGGTGAAACTATTTCGTGTGTGTTGCGTCGAAGAAAACTTATTTCTAGTTCGTCTACTTTTGAACATGATTGTGTTTCTTGTCGTTTGGGTAAATCTCAACGGTTACCTTTTTCGGATACTAGTCATAACTCTTCTGCACCATTACAATTAACTAGTTTTTCACCCGTGCGTTGCACATGATGTAATTTCTTAATTTTTAATTTAATATTTATATAATTCTTCTAAATTTAATTTAGAATCATTATTTACACAAGATAATACACTTGTACGATAAGTTAGTTCGATATGAGTTTCTCCTTCCGTCTTGCTAAGATTGTTTAGTCTTTCCTTTTTATCTGTCCCACTAAAATTTTCCATTACAATTTTGGAAAAGTTTGTATGATTCTAAATCATTTTAACTTTATCAATTAAGTATCAATCACAAAAACTCTTTTTTCAATAACTGCACCACATCTTCATGTCCGAGTGTTAGTGGAACGGAGGTAGTCCATTTTTTTTACTCCAGGGGGTCTGGGGGACAGGGTCTGGGGGGGGGGGGGGCTGGAGTAATCAGGGCTGAAATTCACTCTATTGAGTTTCAAACCCTTATGTGTCTAGCGGGTTTTGAACTCGAAACCTTCCACTAGACACGATAACCTCACAACTAGCTGAGTTGGAATGCTATGTTATGAAAATTTCAATTGTTATAATAAAACATGTGTAACTCAATATTTTATTGACTATTGTGGAATTCAATGAAGTGTTAAAATTGGTTTAATGCATCAAATTCCGTGATATGTACATTCGGTACATTGGTCCACTCACTTGCATATTCAATCATCATAATATTAACATAAATGATTTCCAAATTGTTAAATTTGTTTTTGAGGGGATTTTTGCGCATGAATAGTTATAATAGTGAGAGTTTTACGCAATTTCTAAACATAGAATTGTTATCTGGGTTGATTTCACCCCTTGATACTACCACATACAAATGACTATTAGGTAAATATAGGACCGAGTAACATAATGAGGTGCATTTACATGTTCCAAGAAATTGAGATACGCTTCCCCCAATAGATTTTATAGAAATTACCCCAAATAAGAGTAAAACTATGGCAAAAATAAAAAATAGGACATCTTATATTTTTATTCCAAAATAGGACCATATTACTCCTATTTGGAAGCATGGATGTTTTTTCATTCCATTCTTACCTCTCCTTTAAATATGAGTAAAAAGTAGTCAAAAGTCATAATTAAATGTTTTACTTCATAATAAATTCGTAAAAAATAATAAAAACCATAGAAAAATAATAAAAAATTAATAAAGTATTTATAAAATAAAAACTGAAAAAAAAATTAAAAAAATTAAAACTTAATACGGAGTAATAAATAGTAAAAATCCATAAAAAAATATATAGATGCCTTTCCCACCGCTTGTACTGCCTCCCTGCACCACCACCTCCGACTGGTGTAAAAAATGTCATTTTCCCTAAAAATGTCATTTTTTCTATAAAAAATGCCACTTTTTCTAAAAATGTCATTTTTTCCTGAAAATGCCAAAAATGACATATTACTCTTTGAGAATACCAAAATTTTCATTGAATCTGCCATAAATATGGCATTCCTAATGCATGTGGCATTTTCCCCCCCGGTGATCGGAGGTGGTGGTGCTGGGGCAGCAGTGATTTTTTATTTTATTTTTTGCGTTTTTTAAATTTAAGTTTTTTTAAAATTATTATTTAAATATCTTTATTAATTTTTTTAGTATTTTTTACGAATTTTAATTATTTTTTATTATTTTATTATGAATTGAAACATTTGAATAGCTATAAGGGTATATTTGTCCAAGACACACATAATTAGTCCTATGAAACATAGTTTTTTTGTCCTGTTTGTGCAAACGGACCGACTTTTAGTCCTATATGCATAATTAACTTTAGATTCTATCGTATTAGATGTGAAAGGAGCTTGATGGACGATAATTACTATAAAAATAGGACATTAAACCTTAGACTCATACAGTATAAATTTGAGATAGTATTTACTCCTTTCACAAAACAATCGTGAAGAGTATTGATGTTTAAATGCATTTAGAGAGGCAAAAAATATTGATAGTAGAAAATATATAAATCATTCAATAAATCAAAATTATCAAAGGCATAAAATGAATATTTAAGTGTACTTGTTTGGAATAAATTCCGCGAGTTCCACATAGAAAAAATGGAAATGAATATTTCAGAAAATACTTTGCAAGACTGAATTTGTGAATACAATGTTGACCCATTTGAGCTCCGTTAATGACCCATTTTCGCTGATAAGATAGATCTAGGAAGGAAAATTATCGAGTTGGCTCCAGTAATGAACCATTTTCACAAGAGGGAAGAATAAAATGAGGGAAAGAAGAACGGTAAATTAAAAGGATTGAGAAAAAAAGAACATGAGTGGAAAACCAACTAAATGTGTATATATAATTGAATATAAGGAATACGATTAAATTGGAAGAGAAATTGAATACAGTTAAACTGAAAAGAAAATTAATATCATTAATTATTATTATTATTAGAGGCTTAATACCATTAATTATAATTATCTTAACCTAACTAATAAAGGACACATATTCTTATTAAATGCTACACCCTCTTGGGACTTTGCTTTCTCCACCTGTACATTGTGCTACTATTGTTATACCCTGATTATTAAGCAGATGAAGACGTTAACCGATCGCTTACTTGCTTCACGCCGTCTAACTCTACCTGTTCAAACCAAATGGACTCCTTCGGACTGCTTCTTTTTCCCAATTCCGTTTCTGAAGCTAAACGGCCGTACTCTTCCACCGATCGTTCCAGAAGTTGGAGCATCAATGGGGATTTCATTAAATTCCTATTCAATGATGAAATTTGATCAGTTTCAAATTTTTGCTCAATCAAATCTCCGTTTCGGAATACTTAAAACTCTTCCTCCCATCATTTGACATGCCCACCGGAAAGGGCTGCCTATGGTCAGAGCACGCCCCCCCCCCCCCCCCCCCCCCCCCGCATCGATGGGCTTTGGGCAGAGCTTTCACTTTTGGTCCCTCCTGCAGCCATTTCTACTCCTCCGGCCAAGATTCTTCCCTTCGCACACGCCGCTTCTTCTCCGGCTTCAATTAAACCTCTCCGTTCCTTCATTCAATCTTCTGTCTCAACACCCCTCTCGCTCTCCACTGCTACCGTAGCTACAAGGCCACTCTTCTCCGTCAATAGCCAGAGCACCGCCGTCCAATCTGAATCGGCATTTTCATTAACTAGAGGTCAGAGTAAATTTCTCAATTTTTTCGATTTTGTAGTGAAATTTTGGAACCCCTTTTTGAATACTTGAAATTTCTTTAAAATTTGAAACCTATTCTGAAATTTAATCCATAAGTTAAGAAAAATTAAATATGATTTGGTTTTCGTATTTCCGGCAGATCCCAAGGTTCAAGAGCTGTGTGTGTACGAGATCAACGAGCGAGATCGTCGGAGCCTGGCGTACCTCCGGCTGAGCTACAAGAAAGTGAACTCCCTCAGAGATTTGATCCATGTGTTATTTGTTCTTCTTTATAAAAAAATCTACATGACTGTATGCAACTAAACCTCGATTTTGTGGTATAGGTGCTTTTAATACTTTGCATATAATCTGTTTGATAAAATGTTTAGGTGAAGAAAACTATTAATCTGAAAACATTTTGTGTAATAATCTCTTAACTTTTGGGTTAGTTTCTTAATAGCATGCATTTGGATATGATATTCCCTGTCAACGTGGGGAAAACGAATCAAAGGAAATGTGATAGAAATGTATGGTGTGTGAAAAATATTCAAAGTTAAGAAAAATATTTTTGTTATTTTGATTGATTTCTTTGTCTTTATACATTGATTGAAAGTGTATTATTTCTTAATTTGTCGAGCCGGTAGGTATGAGGACGCTTCAACTCATTCTATGGACACTCCAATCGCGTATTCCATCATGGAGGTATATATGTTCTTCGTACATGCTTATATCGTGAATTTTAACTTTTTTGAATTTCAACTCTTAAACTTTCATTAATAATTTTCTTTTTTATCTTCTAGGGTCATGACGACAAGAAGTGAAAAAAAACTTTTTTTGTAAATCCTTTTCTTCAACTTATAAAATCATAACAAGTTCCACTTTGTTCCTATGAAAAGCATGTTATGTTACTATTTTTACCTTGATGGATAGTCTACCCGGGGGTATATATCCGAAGGTTATTGCAGAGAATAACTTAGAGAGAAGTCAGAGTACAAGTAAGTAAGAGAGAGAGTATATTCAGTCTGAATGTCGTGGTTACAAATGGGGAAAGGGGTTGCTATTTATAGTAGTAATAAATGCCGGACAGGGACACGTGTCAAGCGCCCATTGGCCGAGGGGTCACCTCAACTGGTTGGCGCTGGCAACCGCATGTGGCCGCATTTAATGTGGCTGTTGGATGAGACGTTGTACAGGGTACGGTGATCTGTACGCGCGTGAAGAGGAGATCTTGTCGAGTGAGGTGCCTTCGGCTATAGAGCAACAGCCGAAGGCTCCTCAAACCGATGGCACCCTGGTGCCGAGGGCTCCTGATGCCGAGGGCTACTGTTTTCGCCGTTTTCTCCCAGTTTCTTAGTTTGCTTGAGAAACCCATTCTGTGAGAGTCTAGAGCCTTCGGCCAGGGGGTCGAAGGCACCCCTAGTGCGCTATGGGCTGCTTGGCACTCCGGGCGCCATGTTTTGGGCCTGTTGGGCCTGTTGGGCCTTTACTGGAGTAATATGAGTCTGTGGGCCGGCGGTTCCCGGGCCATATACTCCATCATACCTAATTATTACTTCGTATTATTATTGAGGTAATTAACTGATTATTGATTTCTAACGAATTCCTTTTAAGGATGATTTCTAACTAAATAAACTGATGATGAAATTTTGGTAAAATGACACACTTCTATTTATGCTTGAAAGTGTCAAACATATAATAAGTGCTCACTCTGTTTTATTTTCCTTATCTGTAAAAAATAATCTTTTTTCAAATATAGGTTTAGTTGCAAAATGTAGGTTTGTCCCTTTAAGTAGCATACAGGTTAATGAAGATGAGTTTTTTTCTTCCTTTAAATCGGTTTTAAAGAAATTGTTAACTTTTTATTTTCATCTTATAGATGATGATGTCGATACTATCAGTACTATGTAACATGGTAATAAGTGTTCACTATGTTTAGTTGCAAAATGTAGTTTTGTCCTTTAAGGGTGGAAAAATGCAGTTTTTATCGTAATGCATACTGCACTATTTGTTTTCTTGCTTATTCCATGTATTATGGAACTCGTTTCCTTTCCTTTTACTTCTAATCGAAATTAATCATTATTCTCTTCCCTAGGTGTAGGTGCTTTTAATACTTTGCATATAACCTGTTTGATAAAATGTTTAGGTGAAGAAAACTATTAATCTGAAAACAATTTATACCATCTATGGGTATTTGCGTGTTTTTAATTAGTCCTCTATTATTTGTTCAAAGAGCAGCCCTAAATGTGTTTCTTCGTTTCTCTTCCTTTTCTGGATTTCCTCTTCATTTTCTCTTTTGAATGTGTTTCTTCATTCCTTCTTCTAGATACTTCGTAGAGTCCAATAACAAGTTGCATGATAGGTCATTAACAAATCCAACAGCTTTTAGTGTTGGGCATATTACATTCGCGCAACGCGCGATCTAATTTCTAGTCATTATATATGGTTTGTAATTATAAACTGAAGAAACTCAATACCATTAGTTGTAATTATTATTATACGGTTTATAATTAGGAGAGAGAAGCGGGAAGTTTTAGGGAGATGGATTCTCCCTTTAGGTATAATATAGGATTCATTCTGGTGTATGGCAATCACCTGTTCTATCTAATTTAGGTTTTAAATATTATGTGTAATTTATTGATGATTTTTCTCGATTTACCTGGATATATCATCTGCGCACTAAAAATGAAGTCTTTCATCACTTTAAAACTTTTGAACTTTTAGTTGAGAATTTGTTTAACTCTAAAATTAAAATTTTTCAATGTGATGGAGGGGGTGAGTTTGTTAATTCTCATATGCACCAATTTTTGGCTGATAATGGCATCCTATTTCAAAAGTCTTGCCCAAATACTCCTCAACAAAACGGTGTTGCTGAACGCAAACATCGACATCTTTTAGAATTTGCTAGAACTATGCTCATAACAGCCTCTATTCCTAGCACTTTTTGGGTTGATGCAATTTTTACTGCTGCATATATTATTAATAGGCTTCCCACTCCTAACCTTAATGGTGTTTCCCCGTATGATATTCTTTTTCAAAAACCACCTGATTATAGTTTATTACGTGTGTTTGGGTGTGCTTGTTATCCAAATTTTTCTGCATCTTCTTCCAATAAACTTTCTCCTCGCTCTGTCCAATGTGTTTTTCTTGGCTATGCGTCCGGCTTTAAAGGATATCGTTGTTTTGAGCCCAAATCTGACAAAGTTTTTATTAGTAGACATGTTCGTTTTCATGAAAATATTTTTCCATACGCCACATTGTCTTCTTCTACAAGTACAACTCCCTCTTCTTCTCCTCCTATTGATAATGAATTTACTATTCCCACCACCGTCTCCCATAGCTATATTCCCCAATCCACTACCCTCCTAGAACCTGCTGCCCAAATCGTGCCTGAAAGTACATGCCCGACCGTGCTCCACACTCCCAGACCAGCCGTTCACCCTTCACCACCTTATGTGACCTGCCCATCCCCAATCACCCCATCCGCAAGCCCAACTCTCCCCTGACTCCCAGTTTAACATCCGCACAAGACCCAAATCCCAGCTCCACATCCGCATACCCAGTTGTCCCCCTGACTGCTCCCATTGTTTCAGTCCCCACCGACCACTCGCCTGCTATATCCACGGAGGCCGTACCTTCGCCTTCTGTTAGTCATGATGCCACAATTAATACTCATCTCATGCAGACGAGGGCGAAGTCGGGAATTTTTAAACCAAAACCCATTTTTAATTTAAACACAATTGTTTTATCAGCTGATCCTACATGTTTTTCAGAGGCTAATAAACAGTTAAAATGACGTGCGGCAATGACTGAGGAATTTAATGCTCTTATTTCTAATAATACTTGGGATTTAGTGCCTTTTGATCGCACTAAAAATGTCATGGGCTCAAAGTGGATTTATAAGACTAAGTATAATTCTGATTGTTCTATTGAGCGCCATAAAGCACGTCTGGTTGCTCAAGGTTTTAATCAACAGGCAGGTGTGGATTTTTCTGAAACTTTTAGTCCAGTCATCAAACCCACCACTGTTCATATTGTACTTACTTTAGCTGTTTCTTTTGGGTGAGTCATTCGACAATTGGATGTCAAGAATGCCTTTCTGCATGGTTACCTCACCGAGGAAGTCTATATGCGTCAGCCGCGGGGTTTCACTCATCCTTTGTTTCCTAATCATTTATGCCGATTACGAAAAGCCATTTATGGTCTTAAGCAAGCCCCGCGGGCATGGTTTCACCATTTTAGCAGTTTTCTATTATCTCATCATTTTACATGCAGCAGGTCTGATAATTCTTTATTCGTTTACCGCCAGAATAATAATGTCATTTATTTATTATTATATGTAGATGACATCATCATTACTGGTAATTCTTCCGTTGCTGTTAATTCTTTCATCCAGCTTATTGCTAAACATTTTGCAATGAAAGATATGGGTGATCTTCACTATTTTCTAGGAGTCCAGGCTAAGCGTAACACTAAAGGTTCGTTTCTCTCTCAGCATAAATATGTTTCTGATCTTCTCTCTCGTTTCCATCTCCACACTGTTAAGTCTGTTCGTACCCCGCTTGCTACTTGCACTTCTCTATCCCTTATTGACGGGGAACTCCTTGCAGATGCCACTGAGTACAGAAGTATGATTGGTGCGTTACAGTATTTAACTTTGACACGACCTGATATTACCTATGTTGTGCATTTAGTGTCTCAGTTTATGCATGCCCCTCGTACTACTCATTTGTTCGCAGTCAAGCGTATATTCAGGTACTTGCAGGGGACACTTGATCATGGATTATGGCTTCAGCCAACTACTCAGGCCACCTGTGTTATTGCCTATTCAGATGCGGATTAGGTAGGTTGTCGAGACACTTCTCGTTCCACGACAGATTTTGCAGTATTTTTGGGACCTAACCTGGTCTCGTGGAAGTCCAAAAAGCAGCCTACCGTTTACAAGTCCTCTACAGAAGCAGAGTATCGAGCTGTTGCCTAAACTGTTCAGGACACATTACACATTTGTTCCGTTCTGTTTGAGCTTGGTTTTCCAATTACAATTCCAGTTAAGTTATTTTGTGACAACATATCTGCTTCTTATTTGACTGCAAATCCTGTTCAACATGCTCGTAGCAAGCACATCCAGATAGGCTATCATTTTGTCAGATAACGTGTGGCTCATGGAGACTTAGTCGTGAAATACATTCCTGCACAACTACAGTTAGCTGATATTTTTACTAAAAGTCTTTCTAGTCAGCAATTCCATTTCTTAAAGGACAACCTGCGCGTTGTATCTCCCGCACAGTTTTAGGGGGTGTAATAGAATATTATTAGGCATATTTGTTTCCTAATATGCATTAAACTCCTTTACTATAAATACACAGACCAGGACTCCTATTGAAATACCTTTTCCCATTAATTCTCACAAGAAGTGCCCTACTTGGAAAATAAGTTTTAGAAGTAACTCGAAAAAAACTCCAATTCGGGTGAGGAAAAGATATCTTCTCTACTATCAAATCACATTGAGATGTGATGAGTTGACTTTAGATATCTTCTTATTTTTTTCAGATCAGATCAGATCAGAAAAAATTCAGATCAGATCAGATCAGAAAGATTCAGATCAGATCAGATCAGATCAGAAAGATTCAGATCAGATCAAATTAGATCAGAAACATTCAGATCAGATCAGATCAGATTAGAAACATTCAGATCATATCAGAAGCATTCAGATCAGATCAGAAACATTCAGATCAGAAACATTCATAACAAATTGGAAACATTCTATTATTATCGAGTATATTATTATTATTATTATTATTATTATTATTAGTATTAGTATTATTGTTATTACTACGGAGTATTATTATTATTATTGTTATTACTACGGAGTATTATTATTATGATTATTATTATTACTATTTTTACTACTACTACTACTATTATTATTATTATTATTATTATTATTATTATTTATTATTATTATTCTTATTATTATTACTATTATTATTATTATTATTATTATTTTATTATTATTATTATTAAATAAATATAATTATAGTAATGATAGTTATTACGTATTATTATTATTAATTTATTATAATTATTATTGATATTATTTATTATTATTATTATTGATATTATTATTAGAATTATTATTATTAGTATTAATATTATTATATACCGGTTTAGAAAGTTAAGATCAGATCATAAGGATTCAGATCATATCAGATCAGATCAAAAAAATTCAGATCATATTAGATCAGGTCAGAAAGATTCAGATCAGATCAAATCAGAAAGATTCAGATCAGATCAGATTTTAAAGAATTCAGATCAGAAACATTCAAATCAGACGAAGAGAACATCTTCTTGGGATGTTTTTACTTGGACTGTAATTCGTCCCAGACCAGACCAGACCAGTTCAGACCAGACCAGACCAGACCAGACTTGGATAGTTATAAAAATACAAAGAAACCAGACCAGACCAGACCAGACTTGGATAGTTATAAAAATACAAAGAAACCAGACCAGACCAATACAGACCAGATCAGATCAGACCAGATCAGACCAGACCAGATCAGACTAGACCAGCAAATTACAGTCCAAGTAAAAACATCCTTGGTGCAAAAAATATCAAAATTAAAATATGTATTATATTAAATAGATATAATATAAAAAGTCAACCTTCAAAAAATAACCCAAAAAGGGACCATGACCAAATGTGAGATTGAGAGAGAATCATATTTTCAAACATGAACAACCAAAATCAGAAAGAAAAAAAAAACTGAAATCGAAAAGAAATGAATTAAAATCATGAACTAAGAACTAAGACATTACCCAAAAAAACTAAGAAATAGAATAAAAAGTGAAGATTTTACATATCGTTGGATGACTAGAATAGTTGAATCATTTGAGCAAATCAATAATCAACTATTTTGAAAAAGAATACGAGTAAAAAAGAGAATATCCCTCATTTATATGGAATGTGAGAAGTCGAGAAAGAAAAGTTGCAAATGCCGACTTAACATGGAAATTGGGAGCGTCGTTTAACTTTTCCTTTTCATTTAATTTAATATAAAAACTGAAAGTGTTATTTAATCATTCGTTTTTTTGTTTCAGCAGGGCCGTACGGTCTTTTTCATCTGAAGTTGTTTCAATTCCAAAATTCAAATGGTTTCTCTTGTTATTAATATATTTATACTCTAAACAATCACTTCAATTTGTACACATAGAGTCTCGTTCTTGTCATGAGCTTCTCGCTTTAACCGCCGTGCAGAGGTCTCCATAAAATTTCAACTTAAAATTCTACCGAGAAGCCATTTAAATAAACTATTTTTTAAGCCCATTTAAAATAAACTTTAATTTGTACACATAGAGTCTCATTCTTGTCATGAGCTTCTCACTAGAATCGCCGTGCAGAGGCCTCCATAAAATTTCAACTTAAAATTCTACCGGGAAGCCATTTAAATAAACTATTTTTTGGAAGCCCATTTAAAATAAACTTTAATTTGTACACATAGAGTCTCATTCTTGTCATGAGCTTCTCACTAGAACCGCCGTGCAGAGGTCTCCATAAAATTTCAACTTAAAATTCTACCGGGAAGCCATTTAAATAAACTATTTTTTTGGAAGCCCATTTAAAATAAACTTTAATTTGTACACATAGAGTCTCGTTCTTGTCATGAGCTTCTCACTAGAACCGCCGTGCAGAGGTCTCCATAAAATTTCAACTTAAAATTCTACCGGGAAGCCATTTAAATAAACTATTTTTTTGGAAGCCCATTTAAAATAAACTTTAATTTGTACACATAGAGTCTCGTTCTTGTCATGAGCTTCTCACTGGAATCACCGTGCAGAGGTCTCCATAAAATTTCAACTTAAAATTCTACCGGGAAGCCATTTAAATAAACTATTTTTTGGAAGCTCATTTAAATAAACTACTGAAAAGCATTGCGCCTTTTATATGTATAAAAACACAGTGTTTGTTAATAATTTACTACCTCCGTTCCTATTAAAACTTCCAAATAGGTTTGGCACAAAGTTTAAGATAGTGGGTATTGTGTGGTGGAGAGTTGTGCAGAGGAAAGAGAAATGTGTAAGAAATGTTGTGAACCACAAATTCTTTACTAAAAGGGAAAGTGGAAGTTTTAATTGGAACGGACGAAAAATGAAAATTGGAAGTTTATTTAGGAACGGAGGGAGTATTTAACTGGCTTCACGATTAAAATTTAATTTGAAATTTGGTGAATATAATCCGCACTTTATAGAGAACATGCTCACCAATTTTTATAAAATATTTTCACCATATATACGTATATACGTAGCACCTTAAATGGAGTCATCTGCACGAAAATTCCAATCAGGAGCTCTTGATAACTGCCATCAATACATATATACGTAGTATTTTTTATGAAAAGTGGACCTAATATTTTTGGAGGTCCTGCGCAAAAGCACTGTGTGCACAGACCTATGTATAGCCCTGGAAAGGATCTTCCGAAAACAAAAATCTAAAAGATAAGGAGGGTGGTTGGAGGAGCTAAATTGGGATGATCAGCCTAAAACTCCCAAAAAAACACCAAACGATCACCAAATGAGCTTATTTGGCTGATTTCTATTATCAGCGGGAAAATTAGCCTTTGAGTTACTTTATGAGCCCGTTTGGTAGCACGAAAATTGACTATTTTGGCTGATTCTGCTGAAATTTATGAAGTTCTGGATGAAGTGACTGCATTGGCTGATTCTGCTGATACAAGAAAAAAATATTTTTAAAATATATTTTATTAATAAAATAAAGAAAAAGTTATATGTAAAAATAGTTAAAATGATTATCTACAGTATCTTCAGCCAATACAGCCAGAAAAGTAACTTCAACCTTACTTTTTCGGTTTATTACACAATTCAGCGCGTGAAAACAAAATTTGCGTGTTTGGTAAAAAAGTTAGCTGATAAGCCTGATAAGCCTAAAATGAGGGTTGCCAAACGGCCTCTATGTGTTGATCTCTATTTTCTCGGTTAAAGGACACTTCTATCCTCTTCAAACCAAGCTGTCAACAAGTATGGGCTCACCCTTCTACTCCCATCGGAGTTCTTCCATTGATATGCGGCTGCCGGCTGGATCGTCTGAATATGCATAATTCTTTTTGAAAACAACATGGTAGTAAGTCATAATGTAAACAAATGTATTTTCTAAGAAAATTTTTAAGAACACATATATTGGTAAAACTAGCCACTGCTAAGTGCTAACATACATATATTTTAAAATACAAACAAAGTAATACCCTTTTTGGTGATTATACATTCAATCAGTCAATTCAGTCAAAATATTACCAAACACTTTCACTTCAGAAATATCATCCCTTTAAGCACTTTCAGCACTTTCAGCCAATGCAGCCATTACCAAACATGCCCAAAATTGATGTCAACCTTTCATATAAATGTTTGATGAAGTAAATTCACGTGAGTTCAATTAAATTCAATATAGTTTACCGACCATTCAGACTAAATCTAAATGATAAACATCATCCAATTTTTATCTTATATTAACTTAATGTAAGGGGTTAGCACATCAATTTTACTAATAAGTAAGATATAGATAAAAAGGACATTTTTTGTTTATAAAAATGTACCTAACAAAGAAATACAAAGTATTATTAGAAAACATTTGCATGTAAAGCATGTAGTATTAAATTAAACCTCTAAATATCAAGTGACATCATCATGCAGGAAGAACCTTGACATTTGCACTCTGAACTCTGAACATTTGCAATCTGAACATCGACAGTGACATCATCATGCAGGAAGAACAATGACTAAAGCAGCGGCGATGGCATGGGGAAATCCTAGCCACCTCATTCTTTTCTCTTTTTTTCTTTTCTTCTTTCAATCTTCTTTGATTCCAATAATGGAAAAACGTCTTCTTAATCAGTATTTTCAGTTTTATTCATCTGTTTCATTCTCAACTTTGTTTGGAGATATTATTTTCGGTAGTGAAGTATCGTCTACCATATGCATATTCCCCGCCACTTTCGGTCATGCGTTCTTGTGTGCTAAGAATAGATTTGCACTGATCTCTTCATCAATCAAAAATATGATTTTCTTCTGCGCCGATATTGAGACGGATCGCCCCCCTCCTAAACTACCACCGTTCCAGGAATATGAGGTCATTTGGATTGATTTCTTTCCGGTGGCTGGTGAAACCAGAACAAATTCTACAGTCAGCTCCTTACCGATGGCTGAACAAACCGGGATGTTTAAGAGTCCTTTTGATAATTATTGTGATCGTAGCAGGAGCAGTCAATCTACAGATAGAGTCTACTTATTTGCGGGATTAGCGATGCGGCGTTTTCTATTTGAATCGTTCGTTTCTATGTCTCATCATATTGTAGCTTTGAGCTTTGATTGTAATGTTTCTTGTCATCTTTATCAATACTAATTAAGTTATTTGTCTACAATGACTAGCTATTATATTACAATTTTATTTGAGACATCATCTATTTTTGTCTAGTCTATTGATAGGCACTAATTGTTAGTGCATAAATATACATTTTTATTATTGTTTGTGATGGTTATTTACTTTTATTGTGCAAGTTTGTAGTTGTTAGTCTGCACTTTATTTTAATTGTATTTCTAGCATTTTATTGTTTGTTGTAAGAAGTAGTTAGTTGGGCTATAAGTTTAGGAGAAGTTTGGAAACAAAAAGGATAAAGGAACGTGAGTTTAGTGCAAAACCCGGTCGAGTATGGCCTTTACCCGGTCGGATATGGCCTTTACCCGGTCGGGTATGAAGTGAAAAAACGAAGTTGCTGAGAAAATACACTGATACCCGGTCGAGTATAACATGATTTTGGGCAAAAAGACGTGTGGAAGAACACAACGACGTGGGAAAAGATTTGACAAATACTCGGTCGGGTATCCGGCATAGTTAATGCTAAACACCTATAAATAACATCATTTTCCCTCACTTTTAATCATTCCTTTTTCCATATACTTAAGTTCAACTTAGAATAGTATTTTCTTCATATTTTTCTAGTATGTTTACTCTCCAAATGAGGAGCTAAACTCTTCCATCTTGGTTTTGCTACATTGAAGCTTAATGATTTGTAAGTTGTGAGTTATTTTCTTTAATCATCTTCCTTGAATATTAATTACATTCCTATTTTACATTTCATATTAATTTTGAACATTACTTAAAGGATCAACTAATTTTATTTCATATATTAATTATTACTAGACTCGATCGATTAATACGCTTGTTATTTATTCGATCCTTTCAACGGTAGTAAACTTGGATTATTAATGCATGCGTCTCATGGTTAATAATCTAAGGGGAATTAATGATATTGATTAAACCAACAAACCGCTTGTGTTGAGATTATCAATCTCAGTCGATTTCATCTTAAGTTTTATTGCTACTATCGGGTCAATGTACGGCGCGTGTTCTATATTGACTTGATAGTAAGTTTTATTGATGAACGTACCTCGTTATTAATAATTACCCTCAATGAATTGGAGATACTTCATGATTGAGTATTCGAGAGGAAGATAATTAAATATATAACTGGGATCGACGAATATTTCATTAAGTGGAAATAAGCAAAACCAAGTCTCAATCTCTATTTTATTAAACCACATAAGTCGTTCATCTTAGTGTTTAAATATACTTTAAGTTCAAGCAACAATCTTAACCCCCTTGTTACTAGTTACATAAAAGAGAAATATTTCTTTCCCCGTGGATACGAACCTTACTTCATTATACTACGTATAATTGTTGTATTGATTATAATTTTGAGGCACACTACGACAAAGTTCCCGTCATCTATTTCCAGCAATGTGATACTCAATTTGTTAGCTATATAGCTTGCCTCTTGAATAGACCTCACAAATCAACCAAGTTTGAAAGAATTCAGTTTTAATGAATTAATTTTTTAATAAAATAAAAATAATACTCTCTCCGTTTTGAAATAATTGTCCTACTTTGACCTTCACACAGATTAAGAAAATGAAGTTGACTTCACATTGTAGCGACACTGTTTGGCACTGTAGCGATAGTGTTTGGCACTGTAGCGACACTGTTTGGCACTGTTTTGCACTGTTTGACACTGTTTTGTATAGATTTAAGTACCAAATAAGGAAAGTTTCAAAGTAGGACAATTATTTCGGGACGGATCAAAAAGGAAAGTGTGACAATTATTTCGGGACGGAGGGAGTAATAATTATTTTGAAATACTTTTAAATTGAAAATACATTTGTAATGATTTCGGTTTTTGATGATAATGATAAACATTTCTAGAATAAAAGTATTGCAAAATTGGATGAATCGGAGGAACATACGAGTTTGATATATGTGGGATTGAATTTTGAGAGTCTGAATTTTTTGTGTTTGTAGAATTTTCAAGGATGGGGTAATACTTGGTATATGAGTCTTTGTAGCCCTCAATTTAAAAACCCTAATATTGAAAATAATAATCCGTTTGATAACACTGAAATTAGTTAAATTAGTTAAATATGCTAAAATTTATGAAAGGCGAAATTCATAAGAATAATCTCTACTTTTAGGGATTGTACAATAATAATCCATACCGAGAGTTTCTATGAAAATAATCCGAAGTGGCAATAGTGTCCACAAGAATAAATTGGGATAAATTCAAATTAATGCCCGTTTAATACTATGAATCCATACTCTCATTTTTATCTTTACCGCTCTTCTTATCGAAGTGAATTAAAACTAAAACCCTTTTAATCTTAATGTCATTTCGTCCATATGTGGTTGTTTCTATGATAGAAGATAGAAAAGTGTTACCCGAAAAGAAGAGTGGTGAAGGGTAAAGTAGAGGTAAGATTTGGCAGGATTAAATGAGAAATAATTTTAATTTACCTCAATTTATTCTTGTGGACACTATTGCTAGTTCGGATTATTTTTATAAATACTCTGAGTAGGTATTATTATTGTAGAATCCCTAAAAGTAGAGATTATTTTATTAATTTTGCCTTTATGAAATCCTCGCTAAAGTAGCTTAATCTGCTGAACCATGGCAAAATTATAATTGAATACACTTTATTAATAAAATTAAGAAATATTTATATAAAAAATAGGCAAAATGATTCTCTACAAACAAGTTGAGCCAATTCAACCATAAAAGAAACTCTAATCTTACTTATTTTGATTTTACACAATCCAGCGCGCAAAAAAAAAAGGTTGTGGAAAAAGTTATTGATGAGTCTGCTAAGCATGAAATTAGGGTCACCAACCGGACAAGTGTACTTGCAAAAGAGATCAAGTGGGAGAAAATATTGTATGGTGTACAACTTAAGTTTTTTTATCATCAAACTGAAAACTATATTAAATCAATAAACCGTTTGTCATTCGGCTGGAAATACAATCAGGAATAAAATCATAATCAACACACTGATCTGAGATAGTGACATGTGCTCGCGCTAAAGCATGGGCAACATGATTCACAGATCTTCTACAAAAAGAGATGTCAAAATTACTCTTTGTCTCCAATATCCTCATAATATCATTAATAATCAAGTGAATATACGACGATCCTTCACTCTTCTTTAAATTCCGGACCACAGTACGAACATCGGTTTCAATTTCTACTTTCTGCCATCCTGCCTCCTCTCCTCTCAATATAGCATCTCTGACTCCCATGACCTTTGTCTCCTCTATTGACTATTCTGCTTTGCTAGAAACCCCACGAAGCCTTAACAAAATTCCCATCTCCATCTCGCGCCACCCAACCCCATGCACGAACCCCCCCTCCACTTTGATTAACCGCTCCATCAACATTTATATTTAAATAGCCCGGTTTAGGACACCGCCACTTAGCTTCTTCGTCCCTGCTCGTCCTCCTGTCTTCCGAAACCCCTGTCGTGTCATGGACATCCCGCCACGCTTCTAACATACTCGTTGCCACCTAAATAACACTAACCGCCTCCTGTTCTTGGTCTTTCCACACTGCATTGTTTCTTCTCTTCCATATACTCCAAATTATAGCTATGAACCTGCTGCGTGTATCTTTATCTTGACGATGAAGCTTCTGTCTAAGCCGATGCTCGAACGGAACCTACTGTACCTCGGTCGTGACCCCTGCCAGCTTCCATACATCTACCACCTTTGGACAAACACGTATCAAATGGTCTGTATCTTCCTACATCAGCCCACAGAGTTTGCAACCCCCATTAATGTTCACCCCCTTTCTTCTATGATTATCAACCGAAGGTAACATACCATCTAACACTTGCCATGCTAAATACTTGAATTTTGGAGAAGCCCTCAGTTCCCACAACTTGCCCCATCCATTCCACCCTCCCGTTTGTAAATCCCCATAAGGAATCTATAACAACTCTTAACTGAAAAAATGTCATTTTTACCCAACCACCAATAACCATCCTTTGTATCATGGATGCTAATCGGATTACTCACGATTTTATCCCTATCAGTTGGATTAAAAATTTCATTAATTCTCAACTGGTTCCATTTTTTCCCTGTCATATCACTCAAAGCCGCTACATTCATGTCCCTTATCCCTGCCGGTCGACTAGAAGTAATCCTCCCAACAGTACCTCGTAACCAAGAATCCGCCCAAACCTGGACATCAATCTCATTCCCCACTTTTTTTCTAATATTATTTTTTAATATTTCTTGGGTCTCAAATATACTTCTCCAGATAAAGGACAGATCATTACCCAACTTAGCATTAAGAAAATTAGAAGTGGGGAAATACCTCGCTTTCATCACAAGACTCATGAGGCTTTTCAGTTTCAATGATTAACCTCCACCCATGTTTTGCTAACATTGCTAGATTAAACTCCCTGATCCTCCTAAAGCCCTTTCTGATCAAATTTTGATCACCTCCACCAAAATCCATTCATTAATTTTTCTATTTCATCACACAGATCTTTAGGCAAGAGAAAGACGTTCATAGCATAATTAGGCATTGCCTGG